>JARQST010000304.1:1091440-1370865 GCA_030142225.1 Pachycephus smyrnensis | reverse complement strand
ATACAAATGTCCTCAAAGTAGTTAGTATATAACTCAAATTGTCCCCAAAATACCTGATTGATATATTTATATGTATACATATATACAGGGTAACTCACTTAAATTGTTACAAGCTTAACACTTGCACTGTAATCTGACAATTTAAGTGAATCGTCTTGTATACAGAGAGACAGAGAGAAAGAGAGAAAGTGTTATATAAGAATATTACTCATAAGAAAATGTATTGTTAGTCAAAAGTTCGAATATATCTTGTTGAAGTCATCGAATCAGAATATGAAATTGGCACAATCGGACACTGAAGACATTTCACATATGACATTCAATAAATGTAAAGAATTGAACATTACTTTGGATACGAAAGATCTCAAAATATATATATATATCAGGTGGTCCAATGAGTGCTTCCGAGAACAGAAGAGAAAATTAAGCTACCGTTTTCACAGTTACAAAGTTGTTCTCGAGATAAAAAATTTCGAAAAAAAATTTCAAAATTCTAGTTCGAATAAGACGTGCCGTATATTCCATGCAGTCATGCTTAAAAAGTAGTCGATTTTTAATGAATCCAAAATTATCCCCTGAATGTGAGACGAAGGGTATTGTATTTTGAGTGAACAATTATACAGTTATGGCATTTGGTTAGACGACTATTTATATGAGTCAAATGGATTTGGCCAATCAGGGTCCTAGTTTTCTGATTAAATAACAGTCTAGCGAAATACCAAAATTGAAGAAACGTTTATTCAAAATATCATACATTGAAAGTATGTTTATAAATTCGTTATTCGAGAAATTTACACACTTCACGCGAGACGGACACAAGCAAAGAATTGGAAAGTTCATGCCGGTGTTTTGCATTTGTTACTATTTCAGAAATTCCTTTGATAAACTTAACTAAAATCGATATATCAAAACTTTTGACTAGCACTCTATCTACGACATGTTTCAGAGGGATAGACAAAAATTAGCTGCCTTGAATATTCGTTTGATACATGCGTTCCGTTACCACGTGCATTCTTTTCACCAAATTATACTATCGTCGTTTGAATAGATTGCCTCGCAGCATATTATAGATAGCCTTCGTAGTTTGCTTTTCGCCATTTTATTATATCTTGCTTCACCATACGATTCCAGAGAGTCTAATATCTTATTATGTTTGATCTTACTTCGTGATACTGGTTACATGAATTCTAAAAGGAAAAACATGAAGCATTTCGTACGTTAAGGAGATTCCTTTTTCAGCTTCTTCATAGAATATCCTTTAATTAAATGACGAGGATCCAGTGCCATATTACAGAACACAAAGAAAGAATATATTAATCGGTATAAAGTATATATCAATAAAAAGATGGTGATAAACTTCAATTATAATATAACACTAATATAATCATTGGTTGTTACTGTTGCCAGGAGCTCCTTGATATTTATTGCAAAGATGAAAGTTGTTTCACATGTTGTGACAATTAATGTTAATTTTTGATTTAATAGCGAACGGTTTATATATCATTTCTTGCTAGATACTTAGCAAACATACAAACCCCAAAAGCAGTTTGTACTCTTGGCAAAAAGCAAAGAGCGAACAAAAATACAACAGACGTAGATAATTGTAGGCGAATTTGGTATACAAGCCGAGGGAGGAGGTTTTATCTACGCTTCCAGAAAAATGTTCGTGGTAACGAAACGCAAACTCCTCATAGGTCTATCTTACAGGTGCATCTACGCATAAGGACACCATAGGTACTAAGATTAATCTTTGTTTCTAGTAGCGGCGCTAAAACAAAGAGAAGTATGCGACAGAGGAAGTATTAGAAAAAGTGAAAGGATATTTCTAATGGATCACAATAACGTTAACACTAAGATTGAAATTTTGGGAGCAACGGATAGGCCGCAGGTTTGAAGCAGATATAGCTAAATAACGTAACAGTAATACTATTATCTAGACCTTAAACGAAGGAGGCAAGGGATGCAGAGAAATGAATTTACGAGATATAAAGCGAACTAAACATTAATCTTGAATAAGGTTTATCTACTAACAAACGAATAAATTAACTCGTCATAATGTTTCTTGCTGCCTTAAATACAATTACAACAAAAACGCGCGCTCGTGCGCCTGTACACACGCAACAACATATAAGTTGTACATATTCACGTACAGTGTTTCGGAGGGATTGGCCGCTTTGTATTATTTATTTTAATTATTGCATTATTATTTGCAAAAAGTTCTATTTAACTTTAACATTTTTAATATGTTTACTGAGAACTTTTGTTTTTGTCTGGATTATAAACGACGAGTCTACTGTTTTTATTCTTGTGCATATGTTTGATTTTGAATTTATTTATTTATTCTCATGAATAAACATTTTTATGGCGTATCTCACAATTGTCTGTAAAATATTTTTAAAATTAAGATTCCGTGGGAGTGGTTATGTGTCGTTGATGAATAATACGTAACGGTCAATCTCTGGTGCATCTGTATATTATACATACGCATATACTATATATAATTCTATTGATAGTGCAATCAGCCCATTTATCACAGGTCTCCCTCTAATTTCTAATAAATATTATAGTCCCTCCTTATTTATCAGGTTTCCGTATAATGTTATTAGTATTGAGCAGGAACAAAAATCGTTAGTTTAATTATTTACCTTGGTCATCTCTCTCTCGACATACTGGCGTGCATGCAAACGTCCCTAGGCTAAGATATTTCGAAAAACCAATAAGAGATTTCGAAAAAAATCCAGTAATTCCATACATCGTTAAGGTCATTGACGTTTCAATGCCATACCGTATATTAGAATTGCCATAACTTTTACCCTCAGGTGAACCGATGAATCAGAAATGTTGTTATACGCGTTGGTACTTTTGTTGAATAGAAGATTTATTATTATTATTACGATAAATACTATCAGCGTTGATCGCATTGTTATTACTATGAATTCGCGTTTTTCTTATGCTACTCGAGCAATTTTTGTGATAAGGCTTCATGCATAATACTAATACTATGCGATGTTTCCATAATCATCTTTTATCTTACACATAGTTCACCATTATTGATATTAATTATAATATAATTTATAATTAAATTTGAATACTTGCTGAACGAACTTCTTGACGAAAGTATTAATATTATTGAAGGAATAATATTTTAATATCATCTTTGCGTTTGTAATTATGACAATATGATCCTTTCGGCAACGTTCTCATTTTATTTTATTATAAATAAAATAAAACGTTTATACTTACAATAGTGACACTAACGGCATTCCGCTTTTTTTAGTTTTCCGATTGTCTTTGATTTGTTTGTTTTTATCCTATTTGTCTGCACTCGATATGTTTTTCATGAACTTGATGAATTAAACAAATTAAGTATTCCAACGTGCTTATCCAAGCATCATTATGGATATTCTGCTTGATCAATCGTGAAATGTGGTTTTACACATAATGTTACTTCTACTGTAAAATTTATTTATCCGTTATTTTTTCGGCGCTAAATTTGTGCATTTACATACGCAGTTACAATTACAAAGTACAAACTGTCATATTACCAGCTTTTATTTATTCATTTTGCCAATTTTCCTTTGAATATTCGTTGATCGTCAAATATGTATTCTAAGTTTTTACGATTCAGTCAATTCGATTTTTATGTGTTACGATTCGGCATCATTTTTTTTACTAGCGAAAGACTTTGAACTATGTCATACTACTAATTTAGATATTCTTGCATCTGTAAAGCATGAAATCTTATATCGATGTGTACCACCTTATCCATATTTTTTTTATAAATAATTAATTGCCTGATTATTTTCGCTCTACTTGTTTAATGCAGACTCCGTTCTTCTGGCGAACAGACTGCAGCTAAAAATATAGAGTACATAATTGTACTTTATCGACCCGATTTGCTCCTAAAATAAATGCAACGCTGAAATAGCCTTTGACGAATACCGTAAATGATTCAATTTATAACACATATAACTATACTACTATTCCAAGAAGTCTCTTCTAAGTAAAAGGAAAAACGAAGTCGTGGTATCTATTAAACAATGATCTTTGCCAATTTTCATAACTTTTATTCAGATATTTTAGTCCTGTTCCGAAATATTTTTTAAGTATTTTTTTTATTTTCTTGTCATTGACTATTTTTCAATGCACCACGGCTTTAATACTTTTTTAACAAGTAGAAAGACATTACTTCAAATACCTTGATTTTATATCTAGTAACAAATTACTTATTACTTACATTTCGTCAGGAAGTTTTTCCACGAACAGTCATCATTGTTAATCAACATCATAACCAGTATTCTGAGTATTTACATAAATCACTACTATTATTTATTAACCTATTATTTACATTCTCATAAAAAGGAAGCAATTTGCTGTAATAATTTTCTTATGACGATTCATACCTATTATCTTAATTTTTTTCTTCACAACTTATCAATAACGGAAATTGTTCATTACTATTGTCAGTAGTAACAATACAAAGAATTTCATCAGAATCTTAATGACTATTATTTGAGGCACTACAAGAATTAGTATGTCAAAAAGTTGTTGCGGCAAATTGGCGCAGTATCTTCTCCAACTGGATCAATTGACACTTTGATTAGGTGTCAATTTCAAACGTTTCTAAAGTCTCGTATGCTTTTGAAACACCGCATTCGTATTCACCGTAACGTAAGGATTCTCTTATCAAACATATCTCTAATACCCTGAGACAATGACACAGTTAGTGAATAAAAGTAATGATTATTGTTGTTATTACTATCATTGTCATTATTATTACACTCAGGACTGTCGTACTGAAATCAATGAATACTGCAGAAATATTAAAATAAAGTATTTATAGAAAATGCGTGCACGAAATTGTTACACAAACACGCAATTCAAGATTGATAAAATTGTGCGATGTTACGTGGGGTCAAAGACTATTGAAATTGAAGTGGGTTGGCACGGTATTTGGACTCTCTAAGAAAGCCCTACCATTTTACATACACGTATGGCCATATCCCTCTGCGCTTGAAAAGACAATTGGATATTGATCGTTAATTTAAATTATTAAATAATATTAGGATACTCGCTTTGCATAATACATATACGTATGTATTTAGAAACCATGGATGTTTATTCCAAGAATGGAAAAATCCACTATGCAATTGAAATGACAGAGACGACGGAGATGAAACCGAAAAATTCCTTGAAACTTTTCACAAAATCTTATTGAAATTGTTGAAAATATTCGAAAATCGCAAAATATCATATTTTCTAATTACTTCGTCCAAAAGGAAGGTATCTAATTTAAGGCATCGGATATGCTACAGGATACAGAATGATATTAGTACATACGTTATTATGCCGTTACAAGTTGAAAGAGAATGTTAAAATACCTGACAGATACTGAAACACGCATTAAAGAAAAAGATGAGCCTGTGGCGATAAAAAGAATTATGATTTTTTAAATTATGTTGTAAGTTGCACCAAGAGTGACAGAGAGATAATTTACGTAAACAGTTCATTTTAATGACAATTATGTAAAAGTTGAAAATTTCACGTGTCTTTCGTTCGTTTTCATTATTTATTGTGCAATTATTCAGTCAGAAAACATATGACTCTTCTTTATCGGAAGCATTTACAGATTAGAAGTTCTTAACATTTATAATGATGGACGGCGTCGTTGAACTAATTAGAAAATAAGAAAACAAAATGCGTAACGTACGTAAGTACGAATAGGCCCGTTCAGGTGTAAAATTTAGCAATAGCATATAAAGAATTTTGCTTATATTCAAATTTTCTCAATTTTCAATGAATACAAGAATGAATATATACATTGAAAAATTCGCATCTCCTAATGATCGGAACGTATATTAGCTCGATCGATCGTTGCTGTGGAAAGAGAATAAGAAAGAAAATAGATTAACAAATAAAATAATATTTGTTACGTTCGATGAAATTATCCACACTAAAGATTGTACTGATTTTCATGAGACTATTGAATCTGGAGAAATGTAAAAAATTCAATGTAGCATTCTCAAGCATATCCATAGAATTAATGTAACAGAAGAATGTTAATTGACTAATTTTACCAGATCCAATTGCGTAATAAATTTTTCTCTTTTTAAAATTGAAAGCGATTACATCTTTATTTCAAAACATATTCATTTCTGTTTTATATCAGTTTATTAAATATTTATGATAATACCTTTGCGAATCTTCAAAAATATATTGCGCAATTGATTTACAAATAATTTGTCAAGGACAATCTTCTTAGTTTAACAAAACTAATTGGCATCGACTAATTCTTACGACAGATTTATGAATATTATTCATCAGGATATCAATACTGCATATATACAAATGTCCAAATTTCAACGACTAATTTTAATATTTTGTGATTTCTGAAATTATGATTTATACTTAAATGCATTTGACAATGCAGCAAAACTGAAAACAAACATATCGATATACCTATAATACTAAACGTTTATATTTATAGAACAATTCTTTTTCATTTATACACTTAGAGAATGTATGAATACGTAAAGCAACGGAAAACTTTATATCATGATTGATTATTTATTTTTTTTTAAACATTCGACTGTGTATTTCATAAGATTTGTAAATTTCATGAGAAACGTTCCATTTAAAAATTATTTTCACGTATTTTAATACTTTATCTTGTTTTATACCTCAGTGTATATCAACGAAATGTGATCGACTTTAAGATACGTGTTTTCCGATAGCATTATCCAGAAGTTAAGTCTCGTGTAATGCGAAAAAGTTTCAATAGTTTCATACGGATTTCTTATAATATACTTTGAAATATATAACATCGACATGGTACTGTTGGGAAATATGAAAAGAATATTTAATCGTCGAAAATTCGTCATTATTTTTATTCTGACTGCGGGAGAAAACTTTTGGTTAGGTATAGTCTTGCTGCACACTTAACCACAGAAAAGCTATTTACACGGATGGATGCATAGCAATCATCCTAACCACTGACTTTCAGATAGCACTTTGATTAGCATGTATAGTCGGTCCACGAGTAAAATAGCTGAAAGTGACAGATAGGAACACGTATGTTTCGTGCTATGGACTCCCGTAGCAAAATTTCTCTTTTACCAAAGGTAATGAATGGTTTTCCATTTATTTCCATTGACTTACCGTACACTTCCTTTAGCAAAAAAGCATTGACAATGGGAAATTTTGCTACGGACTTTGCATTTTTCTATCTGTCACTTTAAGCTATTTTATTTGTGGAACGACTATGGTTAAAATTTCAAAAAACTTTGGAACTTTGATTTGATGAGACAACTACCTTAAAATGGTTTAACGTAGGGGAAGGAGGGGGGCGGCATCCTGATTAATACTACTTTTAATGGTGCCCATTTTACCCCCCTGTCCCTATATATAATAATTAAATGAAGATTAATTAGCAAATTAGTGTCGAGAAATATTGAATATCATCGATTACTATTACTTTAGAAGTTCATTTTATTGTCGAATTATACAATTGTTATTTCAAGGTATTGAACAACCATTTTGGATTTCAAAAAAATTTACCACGCTTGATTTTTATACACTCACACATTTGCGCCATTTTGGTTTCCTATGATCAGTATCAGTAGTATGATTTCTTGTACTGTTTGTTTATAATAATTGTTCTGCTTATGTTAAAAGAAACGCCTTGTATAACAAGAACTTGTCTGGAAAAATAACGAAAAATAAGATTAACAAATGAATTATACAATTCGAAAAATGGAAAATTTTCATTGATCATAGACTGTAATAGGTACAGTGGAGCGACAGTAAGTCCAGATTCAGAAGTCTCTTTAATATTAACATTGACCTCCTATAATATTACCTATATATTATAATTGCATGAAATTTATTTACTCTTAATCTCTGTAGATACTTTTTTATTTTGTTTACCAATTCTACAAATTTCATTGAAATTTGCAACGAAGAACACTACAAACCTATAATTAAAATATTCATTTGTCTTTTCAAAAGAAACACATCTGCGAACTTGAACAATCTTCATATAGCTCAATAGCTTTAAATCCATACATAAATTATGTTCCATCGTGAATTTCGCTCTTATTAAATTCCAAATTCTACCAAACACAGAAATTTTAGTAACGGTACAAAACGAATCACCTCCCCCATTTATGTTTACTGGGGTCTTTCTTCAAAATAAATTGAGCAATTAAGTAGGCATGTATTTTAATATACTAGTGGCTCTGACCTGTGTCAATATTCACTAAAATAATAAAATACATGCCTATAAAATCGTAATGACACGTCTGATTTAACGTTGCGCTAATGCATAGCGACAAAATCACGAGAACAATTTTAAGATTACAGCATAACTGCAGTAATAGAAACTAGAACGTTTGAAAAAGTTCCTTTTTTTTAATGAAGAAAGTATATTATGGTTTAGCAGTAAGCTTGCCAATATTGGTTATTCAAAGAGTGTTGAATCGAAGCGGTTAGCTTTGCAAAACAAGAAAGAACGAAACGTACGAGTAAAGGTGATCGATCAATATGCAAAATGTTCTATCCCGCGTCTACAGTATTTTCTTTGCCGTGTATAACTGAGTGTAAAGTTCGATTGGTATCGATGAGGAGAAATGGAGAAGAATGGAACGACGTCAGGATTTCCTTTGAAGGGGGTTGGCCAGAGGTCCCGACATTAAGTCAAAGGTTAAAACGCGATCCAATTAATATAAAGAGAGAAATAAGAAAAATACGGCCCAATTCCCACATAGAAGTCTGTACACAGGACTCTAAACGGTTTGCGATAATATATTAAACAACTGTGACGCCAGGCGTCACGGAAATTCACGTCGGTGTGCTTTAACTGTCAAATAAATAAGTGATAGCTTAAACAATAACTGTAATGTGGTACGATTACATTAAATGTGGCTTTGTGTATTTATGTAAGATAATTAAGATTAAAAAATATGAAATGACATGAGTCCACCATTGGCATATCGCGACGACCTGGAAAATCGATCATCGAGTTGACGAGTTCACTTTTGCTAAATTGTCCGCCTCGATTTTTCCCCGTCTCCTTGATGAATTAAAGAAATGTTCAGAGATCGGCGTCTCCGGTTCGCTGCTTTTTAACTCACTCTGCCATGTTTTCACTGCGAGACACGTATATAAAAAAAAAGTTACAGATAAAGGACAAACTCGGCTGCGGATCTTGTGAGATCGATCAAAGGGGAGTCTTAAGAGATGTCGAAAACTGTAATAGAATTTAATTCTAATATACGCTTGGTTCACTGTAAATACGGTGTATTTGTACATTTCGTTTGGCGCCATCCGCTTCCGGTATTCTTTCGCAAAAATTCACTCACTTGTTTCTTCTTAATAGCCTTTCTTCTACTCTTTTCGCTCTTTACGTTTTGTAAGTACAAAGACTTGCAAAAATAAGTGCAGAACGATGGAACTAAAAGGGTGAGAGGAAAGAATGAGAGAGAGAAAGATAGAGAGGAAGATGAACGACCGGAAATAATTCGCTTTGACTATCCAAGAGATTGCAAAGCAGATACAGTTGCACACTGTAACGGAGAGATTGCACGGGAGATTATTGTTTTTGCAGAAATTGAGCGTAAAGCGCGAGAATAAGCAAAATACCGGAAGTGAATAGAATTTAAGGTGTGAGGATTGATTGATCAATTGTTTTCCAATCGAGTTATTTCTTTCATGGGATTCAGCGAGTCGCTGAAAAAGTAGCCCGCAGGCCTAAATACACTCTAATTATTCTAGCTAAATGATGTCTTTCTCGATACGACATCGAGGCAACTCGTAAAGTCCTGTCGAAAGACAATTTCCGATAAATCGAACTCTCGATGAATTCTGCACGACCTGCTGTTAGTAGACTTTCACACTTGTGCTTTGTTTTTTCTTCGTAAAACCTACTCGCCTCTTAGGTTAGATTAAGTATTGCAACAAATTTGATTGAACCGATGCTGTTTCTTTTTTACTATTGTAATACTTATTCATATTAATAAGACTAGCTTATCTCGTTCCTTCGAGCAGTGTCAGAATTCATCGGGTTGGACGAGGAACGCGCATAGGATTCCAAAAGGCAAATACCCAAATATCCGATATTATCTATATGACATAACGATTAATTACCCGTTATTATTACTATTACTTCGTAGGTACGTATATTGTACGATGAAAAAAAAACAAATTATTGCTTGTATATATTGAGAATATCATAATAAAAGTGATGTACCAATGAGACCGACTTGTCATCAGTTTCTCTTTTCCTTAATAATCATCCGTAATTGTCAGAATTCTTTTCCCGAAGTATTTGTCTTCCCTCGCGTTAATGATATTATACAATGAAATAGCAAATGGGCAGGACTGGGGAATTGAAAACATCAAGAAATGTGGAACAATTGACGCCATTCTTATGAAATTTTATTATTACACGTATACAATACAAATGACAAAGTATACTATATAAAATAGTAATTTAATTAATTAATCTGCAGACACGAAGATGTCTTAAAAAATGTGACGTTACGAATTCGTATTTCATAAAACTTAGCGAAACAGAAATAATTTCATTAGGTGTTTTGGAAAGTAATTTGAATAATATTATACTCGCAACGGTATTTCGGTAACAGGACCAACTGAAACGGTATTTCAATAATTTTAATTCATGAAATTTCATTATTGCGTATTAACAGTACAAAAAACTAGTTTACTACATAAACATTGTTTATAAATATGTACAATGTTAATTGGAAATACTTTTCCGTATATCAATCATTTACGAAAGGATTTTCACCCTCAACTTTGTTAAACAACTAGGAGCACAAAGATAACCAAATTTTATCCAATGCCAACTTTTTTCATTTGTTAACGTAATTTTCATAATGACCAGGCAGCATAAGAAGATACATTATTAAATTGTAAGAAATGATTTATATAATTGAGATCATTATATGTTTTGCTATTTTACAAGTCGTTGCAGAATCACAAAAAACAAAATAACACAACTTTCTACATGCACATCACAAGGAGAAACATTTACATTAACACTAGATCTACCAAGGGGGGTCAAAATGACTTGTTTCTACTACGGTAGAAGTAGGTATACGTCAATCATCGGTTGTTCTAGTGTTAATATACCAATACTTTTTGAAAATGAAGTTAGTCTTATTATTATATTTAAACGCTACGCATAAATGAATGTGCTGTAGTTTCAGTACATTTCCTGTAACGCAAAATTTGATGACTTGAATCTGATACGAGCAAAATTTATGGTTAAAATATAATGTTACCCAATATAACAATAAATGAGAAATATAAGACGTAATCGTAACGCGTAAAAGGAACACATTACCTCTATACTTAATAGATATGGTAAATAAGAGGAGCCATACCTTTTGTTTTTGACAATGCAATATTTTAATATCAAGCTTCGTTCCCTCAATACAATCTAATATACCTAAAGACCAATTATAAAATTTAAAATCCTTCAAAAAAGCACACGTAATTCGAAAAAATGTATACTTTAGGAACAATTTAAATATGCATACTAGAAATTTGAATTATGCGCTCCAAATGTACACTCATTTATATAATTCACTTAAATTGGAATACAGCCTGGGTCATTTAATTAGGAATGATAAACCAAGATGCTGATTTTTGTAAAGCTTATGTTTTAAACCCTTTCTTAAAAAAAGTAAAACTTCCTTAAAAATAGGCAGACTTCTTCATCCCTTTTACAATTAAATTAGAATGTAATTGAATATAATAGAATGTATATAATAACTATAAAATTATTCTTAATTTTCAACATAATTCGCAATACATAGCTATACAAATGACTGGAAATTGAATGTTATATACAATCATTCACGATTTGTAATCTCGCCCCGTAACTTGGTTCGAAATCCATTACTTAAAAAATATCACAAAAAAACATGTTTCAATCAGTACTTTCAAATTAATTTCCTTCACTGAAATTTAATCGATGCAAAAAACATCATTATATCGGCATGCCAGAATTATAAAAAAAGTGGTTTGGCATTCAGGAAAGCAATGAATATACAAGAACTGCTATAGAAATTGCATCACTCTGCCGTTGGTAGAAAAATATTGCACTACATTCTCTAGTGAACGAAAATGCACTAGTTCTTTAACTACAGAAAAATAGATTCCTACATCCGTTCTATTTGTAACTAACTTTTTCGCGATAATCGTTAATAAATGTTAACGATATATACGAAACGTTCTACGCAGCTACTTGTCCGTTAATTTAAACAAATTCTGGTCGTACACGTACTGACCGAAATTCTATATTTACTATAAATGGTGTTCATGAAATTCCATTAATAACAGCGCGTACATATTAACATGCGGTATAATTCTTCACTTATTATGTAATATGAAATGTATTAAATTGCAGAGTTGATTAGAGTGAAACAAGAGATATATCAGTTTTCAACGTAAGTAACAAATACTAGTAAGCACAGTAGCAACTGAAAAAAGTGTGATTCATTTAGCTGATCAGATTATAGTTCAGATTAACGATAATCCAAGACTCTCAATGTCAACAATCATTCCATCCGTTAAAATAATGAAAGCATAGTAGAAATTGTAGATGCAACAGAATCTAGCTTTAAAAGAAAATATAAACCACTTCTCCACATAAGTTTAAGCAAATAACTACACCACGTGTTCTGAGTAATGAAATTTCCGAACACCGCATAAATGACTAGGAATTTGTATCCTGCATTTTATGGACCTTATGTCTTAAATGCTCCAGCCTGAGCAGCCTTTATGATAAATGTTTTCAAAGTAGCTTCATCGAGATTTGCGAAATTCGGTGTTTGTATAATCTCGGTCATATGATTAAGCGCAAACTTGAAGCAAAATTCTTCCAATTCCTGTACAAAAAGCATTTCAAGATTTCTTCGCCCAATTTAGGAAATATAGATGCACATTTCATTTAACATACGAGAATTAAGGTTCATTGGACTTACCTGTGCGTTATTTTCTATGGCTGTACTATAAAGAAATGCAGCGTTTAATACTGTAATTCCCTGCTTTATCATTTGCACACATCGTCTTTTCAACTGTGTTTCAAAGTATGCATTGGCCAAATCTAGCAATTCTGTAAAGTCATAGCTAATTAAACGAATTACCTCTTATAATGTAAATAAATTAACATCTATACTACTATAATAAATTAATATAAATAGTACTATTAGTTCTCACCATGTATCAAAATATTATAAGAATTATGAATAAAATTTCGCTGACGTCATTTAGCTGTATGACACATGCTTACCTAGTGCATTTTCAGGAGGCAAGTCAACTTCATCCGTGTACAGATATTTCAAAAACGATTTGTATACATCATACGAAAACTGTTCATGCTCAAGAACGCTGAAAATATAATTTGTTGTTAAAATATTCGTAACATATATTACGTAAAATACATACTTTTGGTCATTTTCCACCCAATGTTTTTGAAACATCGATCTAAAGTATTGACAGCGAATTTTTAATACTGATTTGTGTACATGGATTGGCTTTCCTTGTACTTGTATCGTGAGATCACTTGTAACCTGATAGCACGAAACAAAGAAAAAATTCGTTATCTAACGACTAAAATTTATAATCACATTATCATATAACAAACTATAGGTGTGGTCGTTTATGTGATTGGAGTGCTTTTGAGTACTATAATTTTCGAACTTTAAAATGTTTTCGACTACTTTAGCAGTGACCTAATAGACTTTGACCTCAGAGTCAAGTTTGACTTGTAGTACAAAAGGGTATCATCAAATATCACAGTGCACCAGAAAGCAACAGAGCACTTGAAAACACGAAATCGAACAGAATAAAAATTGATATTATAAACTAAGTCAAATCAAAACAGAAAAATCAAACCATTATACAATTTCAGTCATACCGGATCATCGAAAGCCTGTTTTAAACATTCAAGTATGCCTATTTCCTCTTCTGCATGTAGGATAAGTGGTTTATGCATAACACTGGGAGTTGCGTAACAGGCGAGTGCTTCATGTATATTTGCTAAGGGCGTTGCTGTCGGCCGAGTAATAGTCTGTCCTCGACACTGACCCCACATAAAAATACGGCCGCCTTGGCCTACAGCAATGCTAATATGATTGTAGTGTAACGCTGCTATATCTGATACTCTTCCCATTTCGGGTATCCCATCAAGTCTGATAGGAATACAAGTATTTGTTTTATTTCCAAGTCCTAATTGCCCATAAGTATTTCCACCCCAAACAAACAATACTCCTTCATCACTAAGAGCTATTGTGTGTGCATAGCCGCAAACTACTTTCTCTGAAAAAACATAAAAACACACACTGTCAGATGTAGTACTAAACCATTAATAAATGATATATGCATTACATAAATATTTACCTATGACTACACCTACGAGTGCAGCAACTTTATAAGGATTTAACTGATTGACGTAATTCCCAATACCAAGCTGGCCAACGCCATTATAACCCCAAGCATAGACATCACCATTGTCTGTGACTGCTATACTGGAAGTTTGTCCACAGGCAATTGAAACAACTTTCTTCCCAGATAAACTAGAATTGACTTTTCGAGGTGCACATTGATTTGAACTTATTCCACTGCCTACTTGACCACAGTTATTTTGGCCCCATGCGTAAACCTGTGGGTGCAATTTATCAAGATCCATAGATTATAGTATTAAACTATTTCTGAAATAGGCAATTTTTTACTTCAATTAAATTGTAGCATTGCAGTATGAATATAAAAAGTTTGATTTCCCATGTTTGCAAAAAATTTGCAAGAATACTTGAATCTTACCTCACCCTCACTTGTCAATACCAATGAATGATGACTACCACAAGCAATATCAATCACAAATTTATCACTTAAATTCATACATATTGGTGCTGGTGTTTGTGTTGGATTGGTAGATCCATTTCCTACTTCACAATAGGCATTGTGGCCCCATGAATAGACCTAAAAAAATACAAATAAGAAAATGAGTGTATAAAGAAATATTATAGTAGCTATTTAAAGTTTATAAAAAAAAATATTATTAACAAAGGAAAACACTTGTAATTAAAATTTATTTACTTTAATATATACTTCTGTAATCACAGTACTTTTTAGCTTACTAATATTGCAATACTCCTTTCTATAAGGTAAAAATATATCCAGTAAATGTAATTGATTACACCAATCTGAACAGATTTTTAAATATGATATATATTTAGTAATATTAATGTATTATAAATAAATTGATGTATAGAAACACCATATAACTTATTCTTTTGCTTACCTCTCCTTGGTGTGTAAGAGCTAGTACATGAGGTCCACTATCATAAGCAAACGTTTTTATACGTTTCTCACAAAGTGTATCTACTTTCTTTGGATACAATGTACTATGTGAATCGCCAGTACCCAAGCACCCTGACGTGTTAGTTCCCAGAGCATATACCATGTCATTCTTCGTTACAATTAATGCTTCATTTCCAAGATTACCTATATTTAAAAATCATTGATTATTCACTTTCAATATTACAAGAAATATGTTTACACAAAATTAAGTGAAGTATTTAGTAAATTATGTAAAAATTTAGTAAAAATATATTTACAAAAAATTATCAGCAGGAAAATTGAGAGTATATCACATATATCCATAATTTTAAGGACTATAATAAAGTTACCACACGTTAACTTGGTTTAGATTTAATGTTGTGCATATTATGAATACAATATATTATTTTTTATTTTTATACACTATTTAATATGAAAAATAAGAGACTAAAATGGAAGACCACATTATTCGCATAAAATATAACAAAGGAACTGTCAAAACAAATATCTTTATTACCATAAACTACAACCATGCTAATTTGGGTTATAAAGTCTGGTTCAAGAAGGCTAAATATAGGCCAATTCTTCAGGTCTGCTCGAGACATTTTTCTACTATGCCACTATTAATCACGATTAATTTTTCACTTTTTGGTTCTTACAAAGGACTGTGACTTGAAGAATGTTGCTTTGACGCATTTGACCTAACCCTTATCAGTAATCAGACCACAAGCAAACATACGCTCCAATACGCTCATTGCTGGGTTCACCAATCATGGCGTACAATTTTCGCAATGCACAAATCTTCAAAACGCGCTACTTATTATCATATTCTGAAAATTTATGATCATAATACTCGCGCCGTATAAAATTATCATTGGTTAACCTAAACTAATTTTTTAAGATTTACTTGTAAAGGAATTAGAAACGTCTGTGAAAGTTTAAACGTTTTTTTACCATTTTATTTATATTCATATAGAATGAAGTGCACTATAAATATAAAGTAATTAAACTTAGTAATATACAAAATATGATACCATACCATGTATCATAATTTTCTGTGGAATTAGAGTACAGTAATTTAAAATATTATTTTTCAAATCAAACTAAATGTTATACTATAGAAGCCTTTGTATTCACCAAAAGTGCTTTTGTTTTGATTGTCATATATTATTTTACTGATACTTATCTGCTTGGAAAAATCATTTTCTTAAACTATATATTTTTTATGAGAACTTCTCTTTTGTTATTTGTGCAAATGATACCTAGTACTATGGACTAAACCATTATTTATAGAAATACATGTACATAAAAACAATTGGAAACAGAAATACTGACATACCATTGCTGAAAAATTCAATGTATAACATACAGTTCTACAATAAAAATATGTAACATATCTGTCAATCCTTAAAAAACCAATTACAAGATTTAGGGAAATTAAATAAAGTTAAAACACATTCTCAATAGCGGAATTTATTAATATGTTTCTCAAAAAACATTAGATGGTATAAAATTTTCTGTGACAAAAAATTGTCCAGCACACCACCCAAGCTGCTTAATTAATGTAAATTATTTTTCATAGGATTTGCAATAAAACGAACATCAAGATTTAAATTGGAGAACAATGGCACTCCATGAACTGATATACTTTTATATGATGCTATTTAATTTCCTCTTGATGCTCTAATAAAGATTCATGATTTAAAGTAATTAACTGAAATTACTCAAGAAATCAAGTATTCAGCAATGCAGCAATAATATTTAGTAAAATTGCTTTTATGATCTGGATTATTTTACTCAGAATTTTCAAAATTTTTAAACAGAGCATTAAATACCCCACTCCATAAACGAATTCTAGTGCTGATTGTAATAATATTTCTCTATGAAATTATTTAAATTTAAGTAATTGTAATATTACTAAGGCTTGTAAGGCTTAACCAGATTTTCCGAAAATTCCTGGACGTACTGAGCTCCGCGTACTTCTCGTTCCAGCAAAGGTAGCCTTGTCACATGAAAGTCCTCATATAAATCTGCAATCTGTGAGTGAAACAAAAAATAAATATCTACACCTTATATGTTCAAATTGACAAATGTATACTTGCACATATACCAAGTAGCCCAGCTAAAAGTAGCCACCGTAGATAATGCACTCAACTGATGTGAATACTTATAGTTAGGCTTCCCAGTACATTTCAATCAATATTTCCATTTACGACCAGTGATTAAACTGAGGTCGCAAATGTAAATTCAAGGGCAAATGATAAATATTATTACTGGTTTGAGCACAGTTATATAGTATAGATACGTGTAAACGTTTTACCCACAAAAATTGGTAGTATTCATAAAAGTTACATAAATCACACAAAATGTCTAGTAAAGATGATATATAACTACATATATTTAAAGAAACTGAAGATTGCTAGATGTTAACGACTAATATTGCAATCATAAACTCATTATTTACGGTTAACATATAAATTTGACTCAGATGTTCCAGATAAGTGTACTTACAAAACCGCACTATTGGAGAAAGTGCATTTGTGTAAAAAATGATTGAGAAATAAAAGAACAATTCAGTACGATTTATAAGGCGGGACGCAATCTCCAACGGAAATACTATCCGATTCCTTCTTCATTTCTCAATACAGTAGAACCTCCATTATCCCAACACAATATTTCCTTTTAAAAACCGGTCTTTAGAAGGAAATTTTCTGTTCGGATAATGGAGATTCTATTGTACTTTTACATAAGTTATTATAGAATTTGCAAATGAGATTATTTGGTGCCTATAAACTTAACTGGTACACAAAATTAGTGTAATGCATAATGTTAACCTTATATTTTAGCAGAGTAGCATTTTCTCCAGGCCCCGTAAACACACGAGAAAAATTCCTTTACATGCAATATGTTTGATTTAATGTAACTAAATAAAATTAACAATTTTATCCAGAAACTATCATCGTTAGTAACATAATACAGTAGACTCTCGTTAAGTGTAAGCTCGAAAGTGTATGCTTCTCCTTCGATCGCTCGCTTATCTTGCGTCTCGAGGCATTCGGATTATCCCCAGTTCAACCTTCTGAGCTTATAGTTGTACAAGCGCTGAAGGACTGCATGTTTGGAAGCAAGGACAATGAATTCTCATAAAGATCTGCTGAAGAGTGGGAGCACTCGTTAGGTGTTTGTATTCTTCGAATTGCGTTCCCCTACACCCTCAAAACCGCACATTTAACGGGAGTCTATTGTATTGGCAAGTATCAGAAATTAAAGTGCATTTTTAACACAAAAATACCAAACTACCATATACAACAAATACGCAGCGACATGTTATATTGAAAGTAACAGTAAGGTTTATAGGGACAAATACTAAAGCGGCATTATGCATATGTTACCTGATCCAAATATTTATCCTGAACCTTGTGTCTGGCAAGACAAAGTCTACATGGAACATCACCCTCTCTCAAAAATAACAGTTGATTCACGATAATGTTGTGAGTATCGATGCCACATTTGGTTAATTCTTGTACCAGCCGTTCGGTTTCATAAAGAGACAAAAATTCTGCTATGCAGACGCATATAAAAGTTGTTTGCTCTGGATCTCTAAATTGTTCATTCACCTGCCGAATAACTGTCAACATCTCCTCCATTTTGTTGGAGAACGTGTCTACATTAAAGTCCGTCATGCCAAGAAGAGAGCTTATCTGCAACATCGTTTTAGTATAGAATATATTATTTAGGCCTATATATTTTGAAAATTTGATAATTCTAATATTAATTTTGTAAACGTATTTTATTAAATCTTGTCAGGTTTATGCTTTTTCATTTTTATGGAGCTTGACGAATTTTTCGGCACTTCTAATTTCTTTGAGACCCTGACATTAGTGTTCTAAAATACCAGATTTGACATGCATAAGAAATATCAAAGTACTTGTCAAACTATAATTGTGCCACTTGAAATAGCATATCAAAATCTGTAGTTAAGGATAGCTACAGTTATGTTTTTTTAAATTTATTTTTATAAGATTTATTTAAAGTTTCCCAGGTTTTCATTACTCTCAGTATTTCCATATCCTTAAGTCTCACGATGTGATATTAAACGCAAACATGAAATTATTCTTTTCAAATACTTATTTTTACATGTAACACAACATTCAATTTATTGAGAAATTATCTTGAATATCACCTTTACTGAACAGATGATTTACCATAAACTTTATTTTACATAATGATATTATTATAAACTGACCTGTGTGATGAACGGACTAATCTTCATTTTAAGCCTCATTAGTTTGCCTAAACCTTTCTCAACAACCTGAGGGAATGACAGTAATCGTAATGTGTGCCCAGTTGGTGCAGTATCAAATACAACCACAGAAAAATTCATTCCTTTTACAAGCCTGAAAGAAGAAAAATCTGTATAACAGAAGTATATCACACTCTCTGTAATACACTGAATTGGACATTTCTATTTTAGTTTGTATATATGAAATATATAATATTCATAGTAATTCTTACTTCATGACCTCTGCGTAACTCATTGCTTCATCAATACCAGGGAATGCTCCAACAATTTCTTGCATTACACTTCTACTTAATCGCATTGCTTCACCACCTAAAACTTTAGTAATTACCAGAAGTAAACATTATATCACTTCAAATGATAGTACAATAAAAAAAATTATTTACGTAGTATAAAAAGAAACCTAGTAACAAACTATAAGTTGCTGTTTTGCAATGACAACAAATATCAGTCACAATTAATTCAATGCGATTACTTGAAATACTATTAATCATTAACAATTTTAATTGCAAATTTAATAAAATATCATTCTATCTATATTTAGAAATTAAATTGGACAGCTATGTAATATAGAATAAATATATATGAAGAATAAATCCATACATCATTGGAATAAGATTTGGGCAATGTGATAAATAAGATAAATATAATGTAGGCAAATCTTTTCTGTTCCATTTGAACTCTTTCATTACTACATTTCTATGCTGGATAGCAACGAGCCATTGCTGTCACTTGATTTTAATAACTCACCCGTTTCATTCTCAAAATATTCTTCAGGTAGTTCCGTGATACCTACATTAGGATCAATCTCCATAGCAAAAAGATTATTGAAACCTTTCACCTTTGTTGGGACTTTACTAAACTTCTGATCAAAGGCATCAGATATATTATGCGCTGGATCAGTTGAAATAATAAGTACATTTTCTCGCACTTTAGCCAACTGGACTGCTAAGGAACAACTAGAAAGGATGGAAACATTATTAAGAGAAACATTTAATTGTCATACTATAATAAATAAATATTTAGTTGCATCGATTTTAATATACTTGAGAATGATCTAATTGTACATTTACATTTTCTCCTGTAATACTAATCATTAAATATAACGTTGAGGTTACGTATCATGTACCTGCACGTTGTTTTTCCAACACCTCCTTTACCACCAACGAAAATCCATCGTAAAGACCGCTGCTCAATAACATTTCTTAAAGAGGGTTCAAACTGTTCACCTTCTTCTCCAGCATTCGTATCCATTTTCACTTGCACAAAAATTAAAATGTCATCAAAAGACGGAACACTCCTACTCTGCAACTGTCTGTGATACACAGCATACTCACTAGACTCTCTTCCTGCAGTGGTCAGACGATGAAAATGTACGTGCGTAATAACTCATAATTTAAATATCTTTTCATGACGCGAAGTTCTTGCAGACTAAACACACATAATACTTAAATTGATTTATCTTATTTTTCATCCTAGCAAACACGTTTGTAACATTTATGTACGTTTTACGTATGCTATATAACACAACATAGAACTTATTTAGTTGAAATGTTACTGTTACCAACATGTGTTTGCTGGGACCTTTAAAAAGTTTTTACGATCTATGTACTTTAATCATTTATTTCACGTAACAATTGTTTAATACCATATCATTGAGAATATATATACATGTAATGAATGTTTGTCATCGAAATTATTTAAAAATGATTAAAAATACGATATATTTATCAACCGCGAAAGTACCGCGAATGTGCGCTAATATTATTCTGTGTACAGTAGTTGAGAGAAAAAATTAATAAATTATCTGAGAATTACAGAAAATCTCAAAATACTGTAGGATATAATCTCGGGTAATGAGAAGCAATCGGTGAAATCTGATAATACTTCATTTATTTGTTCACCATGACAGCTAGTGTCCAACTGGCAACTGTTTCCCTGTCCGCTGACCTCACACTCATCCGTACACTCTTCCAAACAGTTATACACACACACTCACTCTCGCACTCATACACGCATTCTTACTTATTCTCTACAATACATTTTCAGAAATTTTCAAAATAATGTTCCAGTAGCCAGAGAAAATTGGAAAATTTTTCTGAGAAACTCGAAGAAATGTTTTCACTAGGAATATATGCCGGCTTCTATCTGAACCCTTGTTTGTTGGTTTTGCATAGGAAATAAAAAAAAAGATTGTCACATTTTTCGTTAGTTCTATTCTTTAAGAATGTTTTCACCTTTACGGGATTGAACAATTTGAAAAATTAGGTAGTTTCTCTTTTTATTGAATTTGTCTCCTCATTAGAATGCATTTCAGCATAATATAATAGTTATATATTGGCAATAATAGAAGGATCATAATAGTTGAAATACATAACCATTATATATCTTTTAGTATGACTGTGTAATATTGCTGATATTTAACTATTACTTTATGCTTGGTTGGATGCAATTCGTTGTTCCTGATTAATCCTGTGCAATGTAAATATTTACCATTCTGTCAGCGCTCAGGATTCTGTTCTGTAAACCGCCCCCTACCCCGCAGACTTAGGGGTCTCGCACACAAAACTTTCATAACCATGACGTAAGGTATAGACCAATCTCAACATATGTTCATAAGTCTGTAAAGTATTATAGATGGGCGCTCATTGGCCTGGAGCTTGCATTATGGTATGAAAGTTTTGTGTGTGGGATTCTATATCGAGAGACGTTAGAAAAGGAACGTAGGAAACATCGGCTCGACCAATAAGTAATACACTACTTGGAACTACGAAACTATTGGTCGAATCGCTTTCAATGACGTTTAAATGTTAGTGAGTCAAATTGAACAGTATAGTTTACCGGTCGGTGTGCTGTGGTGAGTTTGAGCGTGTATAATTGTGCGGGGATCTATGGTGTTTCAGTTCAGATTAATCATCTCCATGGTGCCTTGATTGACTGAAAAATGCATTATTTAATATAATTGAATCCTACCTGAAACTCTTGAATGTCAGTTTCTACTACTGTCAGCGTTTCGAAACTCTTGTGCTTAATTGGATAGTCTAGCTGTCAAACAAAGAATAATTGCCATTTGCTTCTGATGTTTTCATGGCCAAGTAACCATAGGATTACTTATTTCTTTTGGTACATGCCGTAAAAAAGAATATAACGTACATTCTTTCTTCTATAGTAGCTAGCCAACGTTTGCAGTAGCATAGCTGTTAAATAAAACACACGACAAAGGCTGCTTTTTCATCTAATCAACGATTCGAAACAATTCAGTGACAGAGGTGGGCATTAAAATGAATGGGACAAGTCAAAATGAAGATAAAAATACTAAAAATGATGGCGATAAGAAAGACAAGAGAAAGTAAGTATTCTAATGCGTGTTCTACCATTGTATGTACAACTATGTATAGTTCCAATGAATTTGTCGGGGAAATCATTTACAATGTGATCATCGAGTGGCGGGAATAATTCCATTTTGAAAAATTATATCATTAAGAGACTCAGTTCAGTGTCGCGCTAAGGTCAAGGAAAGCAGTGCCGCGTGAGCCTTGACTCGACTGTGGATAATACAATTGAAAAAAATTCCTAAATATGAAAATGATATTGCGAAAGGACTATACATAACTGTACTTTGTAAGGTTGAAATTATGTCATCAGAAAAATCTACATACAGTTTTGTGGGAAAAAAGAACGATACGATCGAATCTACACAAGATCTTATTAGATAAATCGTGGTAATTACTTATTTCAAGTGATCAATAACATCTTAACATTACACAAAAGAATAACAGATTCAAATATAATGTGAAAAACTTTAGAAGTTTAGGGACAAAAAAATGATAGATAAAAAATGAAAGCACCTATGGAGGTAGCAATGGTACAAACTATATTATTTGGTTTACACAATTTTTATGAGCGTTTGTAGTTGGTATGCTTTGTATACATATAGTGTATCAGTTATAAATTTAATTTTACAGTTTACGACCAGTTCACTGTCTCAGCAAAAATTCTTTGGATCAAAATTTTCACACACGTATATCAAGAGAGAAGGAGAAGGATATAACAGTATACAGGAGTAATCATCATGCTAATAAAGCATTTGACAACCTCCATGAATTACTCAAGTAATATCATTTATAACTATCTTTTTTATTGCATTTTTTTATATAGTAGTAACACCTTTATTTTTATCAATATAATATCAACATATGTACAACTTTATATTTTAGGCTGTACTGTGCTATTATATTATACAATATGTAGGGTGTTCGAAATGTTGGAGGATTGCAACTACAGAAGAACCGACATGGTCCATACGTTAAAAAGTAACTATAATGGAACTTCGATAACTCGAATCTCAAGGGAAACGAAATGTGCTTCGAGTTATCGTAGTTTCGGCCTATCGGGGTTTTTAGGTTATAGCGATGAAGCCATAAGGAATGAAAAGATTCATAATCTTATAGAGGTTTTTGACTTATAGAAGTTCGAGTTATTCAAGTCCCACTGTAGATAGTCTGCGCGCGCAACGAATTTTGACTGCCGCTACTTTAAAAATGACACTCTAATTAAAAAAAAAACTATTTGTAAAAATCTTATTTTCTACAAAGGTATCACCTACGTCTTGGATGTACCACCATTTTTCGAACACCCTGTATAATATGTTGCTCCTTTTCCTCCATTATACTTTTGCTTCAATAAATTATAAGTTCGCTTTTTTTTAAGTAATTGAAATGAAACTATAATGTATCGTGTATTAAAATATCCCTTGTTCTTCTAATTTTTCAGTTTAAAAAAATAAAATTTCTTATAATCATTAAGTTTCACGGTTTGAAAATATTTATCTATTTCAATATTGATAGTTAATATTGCACCCAAGATATTGATCGTACATGTAATTCATCAGACTTTGTCATTGAATCCATTTTTTACAGATGATTAAGTATGATGAATTCATTTTTTAAACTTACTTACTTACTTAGTAACTTTACATATACACCTGAAATAACTTTTAAAATTCCACTTATGTCATTGATGACTCATGAAGGATTATTATATGACATTAAAACCATTTATTATATGATACCCAATATGATAACAATCTGATCTGATTTGAAAACAAAAGGAATCAACATGGATAGAGTTCATTTCAGCAAAAACATTTACGATTATGATATGAATGCGACAAATTTAACACAATACTTTGATTCTATAGGACAAGTACGCTCAATGACGTAATGTTAGTAACTGAAGATGGTTTGGAAGTGCCAGCTCATAAAATAATCTTGATGGCATGTAGCCCCTATTTTCGTGCAATGTTTGGTCGTTTCGGGGAACGTGAAGAGAATCGTGTCATGCTTAATGGCATAGATCACGCTATTCTGCAGCTTCTTGTTAAATTTATGTACTCAACTGAAATTCACATAAACGAAGGAAACGTCCAGTCTTTACTAGCAGCTGCAAATTTTTTACAATTAACAATTGTTGTCGAAGCCTGCTGTGACTTTCTCTTGAAACAACTGCACCCCTCTAACGTTCTTGGAATTCGAGCACTTGCTGATCAACATGACTGCCATGAACTCATCGTCCAAACGGATGGTTACATCGAGCATTACTTCTTGTAATAATTAGCACTATGTTAAAGTAATTATAAAATGGACGTATACATAAATCGAACTTTAGAATGACAATTCTTGCAGAGATGTTATAAAGGAAGAAGAGTTTTTTGCACTATCGTCGCAAGAACTAATAAGATGTATATCTAATAACTACTTGGCAGTGCCTTCTGAACAAAGCATATTTGATTGCGTGATTTCTTGGATTTATCATGATGTTGAAAAGAGAAAGGAATACTTGGCACAATTAATGGAACAAGTGCGTTTGCCATTAATTTCTCACACATACCTAATGGAAGTAGTCGGAGAAGAGCCACTTCTAAAATCTAATCCGCAAAGTATGTTGCTGTGCGAATAATAGTTTCAAAATTAGTAAGCGTTTTTGAAAATATAAAAGCTTCATAAAAAGAAATATTTTCATTTATAGCTAAAGACTACTTTATAGAAGCTTTGAAATATCACGTACTCAGATTGACAAACGGGCCTTTATTTGAAACGCGAAGAACAAAGCCTAGACAACCTTATGAACTACCAAAATTAATGGTAGTAGTAGGCGGCATATCATCAAAATCTGCTAAAAGTGTAGAGTGCTACGACTTCCGAGATAACAAGTGGCACGAATTTCCGAATTTCTCGAAATCTTTATTCAAGGGTGGTACGTATTATTCTCTAAAGTCATTCCCAGCAAATACAAGGTAACAGTAACATCCCAGATAATATAGAGACGTCCACAGGGCGCCTTTAAGGCATCTATGAAATCTTTACAGACATTTATGAAACATCAGACAGACGAATAAGACATTTTTTATGTCACTAGCCACGAGGTGTCATTCTATAAAAATCTCTGCAAGATGTCTAAAAGACTCTAAATTTTGAAGTCTAAAAGATTTTTGAAGACATACGTCTGGTGGAAGTCTTCTAGACTTGTGTGCTATCTGAGATATTGGCAAGGCTACAATTTCCTACTAAGAGATACAATAATAATGTACAAGAAATATTTTGTATTACATCCGTGAGTAGAATATTCTAACATTTTCTATATGTAACTGTTACTTTGTATTTACTATAGTCGGTCCACGAGTAAAATGTATTTCTTGATAGATTGAAAACACTGAAGTCTCTAGCAAGCTTCACGTGGCTTTGCATACAATTTTTGTTACAAAATCTGCACGTACATAGTTTTGCATTGAAATATATATGTAATGTAATTGTAAATATATTATGTTTTTCTATTTTAGCATATATTTCAGTGATTTTATGGAAAGCTAGCATGATTTGCTAAGGATTGTATTGAGTGTATTCTTTGCGAGCTGTCAAAAAAACACATTTTACTCGTGAACAGATTATACACAGAACAACCTCCACTGTCTACGCAATTGGCATTCATAGAATTTATATATAATCTGATTTGTATAAGTGATATCATGGCGAATTCTGAAATGGGTCCAGGATTGGGGGGAGGGGGGGGGGGGGAAGGGTACTCTGAAGATTGTAATAGTTTTTCCTGTACATTACTGGGAAGCAGAGATGTATGACTTTATTGACATAAGATCTTCTGTATTGTAAATTTCAAAAGTTTATCTTAAAATTTGAGGATCATTAAAATTGCATTTCCTATTGACTTTTCTAAAGTAATAAAATCTTTCGGCAAACTCTCTTTTCGCAACGTTTGAATTGCGATCAACGAAAGTATCCAATTATAATTGCGAACTGCGAAACTCTAACTACAGAATAGATTTTTCTGCATCTACATAATATGTTTTAACACGACAATAAACTTGTTCTTCGCGTGCCCAATGGAAAAAAATGCAGGAGAACGCTTGTTGTGTAGTTTAACGTGTTTATCATAAGCTCCTTACCGTAAACTAAATTCTACACTGGACCATCGTGACTTCCCTTGAAGGACTGAGAAGTTTCATGTTAACAGCCGTTTAAAAATAATTGTAAAGTTATGTCGTGAATCGTAAAGTTATTCTTTATAAGATATTTCCAATAAAAAATGATAAAAGAAAGTAGTAGTTTTTAAAAGTTTGCTTAACTTTTTGAGCCTTTATAATGTACCCCAAACGTTTCCAGATACTATATTATAGTTGAAATTAAATTTCATTGAGATGACTTATATGGTTAAAAAATTTGTTTCATACACCGTATTTATTTATTTAGATATACAATGCGAAGTTAAGACTCCCGTTAGTATATCGATATGATTAACAAAAGCAGTATTTTTATATTGATATGCAATTATCGGTATCCATTAATAAGCGAGTATATATATGGGCGTCCGCATGAAAAGGGCCCAATCCGTCGGCATGGAGTTACGCAAATGAGCGTATTCCCGGTTCAATTCCGCACATTAAAAAAACCTGTACGTTGAAAAGTGAAGTTATTTGCTTCTAAAGTGAAAAGTACAGAAAACGGCATTTTGAGAAAATCGATGTTAAAGTTTGTAGTAGTAAAAGTATAATATAATATATAATTGAATAGAATAATTTTCCTTAAAAAAAAATTTATCAATTTGGCCGTTATCCGAAAAACCCGAACATATTCCAATCGTAATGTGTTTTCGTAGGTTTAACCGTCTTTGATGGTCGTATATATGCAATGGGAGGTGGCAGTTTAAACGACTCATTATCGCAAAGAACTGTGAATGTTTATGAGCCGCATACCGGCGAATGGTTAAGTTGCACAGAAATGATAAAGAGACGAAGGAACTTCGGCGTTGTAACACTTGACAATCGGATTTATGCTGTATGGATTACAGACTCTGGATATGTTTTCATCGGAGTATTAAAAAACGGTTAAAAAGCGTGTACTGTATACCTATACATTGGTAAAATGCAAATAAATATACACGGAGAGAATTAAATGCTAAAAATTCCTGCAAAATTCACGATAAAAATTACTGTGAAAATAGTAATCTCGAGACATCTTGTCATATTAATATTTTTTTGATATTACCGTATCAATCTTCAGTTTACTACAAGTAAATTTTTCAATCAGCATGGTAAAAAGTACAGCAAATAAATTTTTACAAAGAGTATGGTAAAATGTACCTATTCACAATTAAAATTTCCTATAAATCTAGGCTGATCTTCGACTGTTATCGCATACGGTCGACATGCTGGTTCGACTGATGATAGCCGAAGATAAACCGTTGCCGATCGATTATCATTACTTGCAGTGTAGTACAATTTACAAAGATTACGAAGAAAAATTTTAACTATCTATAATGCTTTTTTACGGATGAACTTCAAACGACGCAAAGTAATACACTGCATGGTAAAATTTCACATCAATACCGGACATTTCGACAGTTTACTTAAACTTTTAAATTTACTAGAGTAAAAAATCTTACTAAATTAGGTATATTTGAAAATATCTTAAAGTTTACCATACGACTTCCTAAAATTTAATGGCATCTGCAGAATATATCACTATAATTACATTATTATTTCAAATGTAGGTTTATAATATACACTAAATTGTCATTATGTCCCACGATTACCGTGACAGTCAGGGTAATTTTTGGCATAAAATTCTCTCCGTGTAGATACGCATTCCATATATTTTAACTCTGATGGAAACATATCGTCGGTTTCGATTCGTAACTTCTAAATTTCATAGCTATATATTCTGGGAAAATTGTAAATTAAATATGAAAATATTTTAGATTGGTGGCCGAAACAAAGACATAATTTTGAATTCAGCAGAAGTCTATGATCCAAAAACAGACAGATGGAAATTAATAGCACCAATGAGTACAACTCGTGAGTACTTCGCAGTAAGTGCACTAAATGATCGCATATACGTTGTAAGTATAAGTTGTAACAATTATGCAGGGATTTTCAGCAGTAGTATTGCACCACCTGAAAGTGGTTTTACCATAGTAATCAAATGGAGAGGATAACTTCAGTTGATGCAATACTTTTGAAGAACCCTATATAAATAATGATGAATTATACTACAAGAGATCATGGTGAATATTTTATATAGGTTGGAGGCTATGGAGGAGAACTTTACTGTAATTTATCAACCATAGAGTGTTACAATCCGTTAGTAGACCAATGGGCATATGTTTTCACTATGAAAGTTCCTAGGAGGCAGGCCAGTGCAGATAGTATAAACGGAATTTTGTATATCGTCGGAGGGTATAGCGACATTGGTATTTCAAAACGCGTTGTGGCATTTAATCCAAAAACGAATAAGGAAACATACATCAAAGATATGCCAGAGGCTCGTTACGACGTGGGTGGGTAGCTCGATATGATTTTTGTTTACAGCTTGCACTCTTACTATCACTCTTACTATATTAGTGAACGTAAAAAAAACACCTATTTTTATATTTCTAGGTGTCATAGCAGTACACGGAAAGCTGTACGTTATTGGTGGTAACAATGGTACTGTTGATCTTACGTCTGTCTGTGTATATTATCCTGGAAGTGATACCTGGAACGTTTTATTAAATAGTATGAATATCGGGCGAAGTCACGCCGGCGTTGCTGTTATTGATAAACCGCATAATTACGTATAACTGCTTAAATCAACAAGCAAACATTCCTTATAGAAGTATAACTATAATGTTCAATACTAACTTGTGATATAGAAAAACTGTGAAGAATACTATAAAATAAAGTATATATATGCATTATTTTTTATCAGTAATAAAAAGAATAGACTGCGTAAAGTATGTAATTCATAAGTATCAGAAGACTATGTAATTTATGTTTGTTCATTCTCTAAAATAAATGTAATTTTTATATCAAACGGTATTAAGTTTCTATATTCTGGTTATTACGTTTGAAAATTGATTAAAACTATAATTTGTATTAATTTAAAGCTGATGACAGATGATAAGTAACTTGTAGTTCATCCAAGTTATTATAAAATCACGAAATCTAGGTGAAGTTATGTTTTTTAAACTTTAATTTATAGACTGAAGCTTATGTGAAACATTAAAAAAAATTTAACTCTACAAAAAAGGATCAATACAACAAAAGTTAATCACAATTGACTTTAAAAAGTGTTAACAGTATCACACACTAAAAAATAGTTGACATATACTACAATATTAAAATGAAAAATATAAAAAAGTAATCATAATGAAATTCAGATTTTTCTCCAATTTTTCATGTAGCATAATTGACCTAAATTTCGAAGTACTGCAAAAATGTATAATACCCTCTTGCATTAATTCAACTAGTTAGTTCCTACTGAATTCACGTATAACATGTCAAAATACATCATTTTCTATAAAACATAGCATTGATTTGAAATTTTAAAGAAATGTGTGATATGAAAGAAATTGGTTTATGTTCTGTGTACCTGTCCGTACTATATATTATGCATCGAAATATCAATACGAAATAAACGTTAACGTTCCATGTTCTTACATCGGTTGCATTAGATTTGTTGCTTGGCCTTCACGATTTGCATACACAAGTCTAATAAGTGTAAATTCTGATTATACTTTCATTAGGTTTGTCGCGTTACCTACACTTTCTGCACTTTTCAAAAAGTTCAAGCTCACGTTGGATGATATTTTCGGGTAACCAATGAGAACTTTTGAAAAGTGTAGAAAGTGTAGGTAACGTGAACAAACCCATTATAATCATTTAATGAGAATTTATACTTTTTACACTCGCGCAGCTAGTGCGTGTGACGCAAAAAAATCTGTTGAATCACTCGCTCATTAGATATATATTGCGTTGGCAATATTTCACGTACCGTAACAAAAATTCATTGCAAAATATTCTTGTATATAATATTAAAATTTAAATTAAGAGATTTTGCGAATACTCTGTAGTATTGTGTTTGAATCTTCTGATCACTGCTTCCCGATGCACGAAAGTATTCAGCGCTCCAACTTCGATTGGTTAAAGTACTTCCGTTTAAATTTATTTTAGGAACGCTCTAAACTGAAGCTACCTCGTGATCATCGTGCTGCTACATTACTTAAGAGTGAGGTTATGTTATGAACGCGTTGTGTTTGACGGTACAATCCGTAGGGATTTAGTCGATATTATATCAAAGAAGTTTTACATGATACGGACTAATATTAGGAAATAATAAAACATAAAGCAGTTTTCTTTGTTTGACTCGAATAAAACTGTTTATAGTAAATAATTTAGTAAGTGGCTATAATAATGGCTGTGAAAAAGTCTCATAAACGCGCACGTGTAGTGCCAAAACACAATCGTCCTCGCAAAATTGGAAAATATAAAATAAAACAGAAAGATGAACCTGTCAGACAGACAAAGAATCGAAAGACTTTGGTTGTCGCTCAAGAAGTTAAATTTGCTAAACTACTTGCTGGTAATGACAAGAAGATGAGGGATAAAGTCCTAAAAAACCTGAAGAAGTGGTTGGTGGTCCGCTCCAAAAGTTCATTTGGTAAACATTTATTTTCAATTTTGCCTATCTTTACAAAATCTAAAGATATTAAATTAAATGGTACTTGCTATGTATTTTTATATTTATATATCTGTTGTATCCAGCATTTACAGAGGAGGATTTCATGAGACTATGGAAAGGTCTATTTTACTGTATGTGGATGTCTGATAAGCCTTTGATTCAAGAAGAATTGGCAGAATCACTTAGCGAAATTGTACACTGTTTTAATCACATGGAAACTGCACTATTGTATACTAAATGTGCATTAAAAACTTTATCTATCGAATGGTTTGGAATTGATCAGTATAGGATTGATAAATTTGAAATGGTAATTCTATATTACGATCAATATTTCTTATTCTTAACTATTACTATGAAATATTTATTTCATGTGTATTATTATAATTTCAGTTGGTGAGGAGAATTATTAGACAAACATTTGAAATGTGTAAAAAAAGGTCATGGAGTAGAGATTGGGTTAATGGTGTTGAACAAATAATAGAAAACTTATTATTAGATGCAAAAACTTCATTAGGTTTTACTTTACATCTGACAGAATTGTACATGGAAGAATTGGCTAAGGTATATTCTTATGTAACTTTTGTGCTTTGCTAAACAAGATAGTATTATTCAGAAACTGAATGATCAAGCAATTTTTAGTTTTGCTTATTGCACATGTGATTAAAATTTTCTTACTTTGTGGGGAGACAGGTCAGCTGTGGTCGTATAGTACCTGAAATTGTTACGGAATTAGTACGTCCCTTTGCAGTGCAATTAGCTGCAATGAATGATGAAAGACAAATTAAGCATGTTGTAAGGAATATTTTTCGGTACTTATTATTTCAATCAGATGTTGGTATGGAATATTTAGAAAAATTTCAAGCTTGGAAACAGGTAAGTAGATTTAGTAAGAATTTTTCGTTCTTAGAATGTATTTTATGATATTTATTAAAACTATAATGTACATTTTGAACTACTAACGGATTGTAAATGTTAAAAGCATTGCGTTAATACAATTTGTACAATAAACAGGCTGGTTTTCCTGGTGGGGATATTGATTCTATGCAAAAATTTGAAATATCAGCTGAGGAGGTAAACGAAGATACCAATAGTGATGTTGAAAATGATGACGATGACGAAAATCAAGCCGAAATTAATAAACCATTAGATCCTAGAGCTGGACAGGTAGATGTAGAATTACCACAAATACCGTTTGATGCTCGTGCGATTGCAAATTTAATCATGCAGTATAGATTTCATCCCTCATCAACGACGAAGACCCGTAAACAAATACTTCGACTCACAAGAGAGTATGTATATATTTTATGTAAATAACTCTGTTGTGGTACAAAATAGCGAAATCAATGTTATTTTACAAATTAAGTTTGCCGCACTTTTTTGTCCATTTGCAAGACATATTGTTGTTACGTATATAATGAAATGTATCCAAAGTACTACCAGCGCTTAAAACTCTTTTCATCAACAGATTTAATGAGCTCGCCGATGGAAGAATGCCGGTAGGCCTTAAAAAAGTGAAACTACCACAATCACCAAAAACTGAAACAGATCCAAAATTAGCTGCTGCACGCTTAATAAAGTTTGAGAGAGAACTATATTCGGATACTGTTAAGGGAAAACGTAAGAAAAAACGTAATGGTGAATTTTCGGAGAACAGGGCGGAGGAAAATAATACAGACTTCCATGATGATAATAATGTTGAATTAAATAGTGAAACCGAAAGTGATGATAATTTTGATACCATTACTGAAGAGGCACCTAAAAAAAAGCAGAAAGTTGAAAGTGCTAAGCAAAAGAGAAAAAAGTCTATTGGCCAAAATGGCGAAGAGTTGGATATCCGTACAACTGGAGATGTAAAACAGAAAAATCATAAACGAGTAAATAAAAAAGAAAGACAAATGAATAAGCAAGGTAGTTGTACGAAGGAAGATAATGTTTCAGACGTTGAACAACTTTTTGTTGATAAAGAATCAAAAACAAAAAAGGAAAAATCTGATATTACACAAACAGATGGAGGATTTTCCATTGAAATTGAAGATGGTATGGATGATTTTGGCAACTTCGTAAATTCATTGACACCAGTTAAAACAAAAAAGACGAAGAAAGATAACTCTCCCAGCAACTGGATCGTTGTTGAAACCGACGATCCTCCGACACCAACAGCACGGTTAAGACCCAACATCGCCGAAGTTAACAAGAATTATATGAGCGCTGCTGAATCCTCAAACATATTACCCTCTACCAGTAATACTCAAGTAAAAAAAGTATTAAAGTCGTCTCCGAGGTTACACAAACTAAGCCCTCAGAAAATAGTGAGTTGCATTTATATTAAAAATTCATAATTTCTATTAATTGAGCATTATTACATAAATTGTTTTTCACGAATTAGAAATAGGAATGTTGTTCAATAATTGCAGATACAAGCGTGAATATAAATATACAAGCGGTTGTATATTTCCCTAATGAAGGAGCGTCATAGTAAATTATGACAATTATTTTGTACAAAAAAACGTTACATGATTTTACATTCATTATTAATACTTTTACAGAATGAATTGAATCTGACACCTGAAAATGGAGTATCACCAAGTCCCAAAAAAAGGGTGAAAATAGTTCTTCAGCGAAATACAGCCCAACATACTTCTGAATATATGAAACAACTGCAACAAAGTCCAGCCATTCCTTACGATGCGAATCGTAAACCTCCAGCCGGTGTACTAAAGCCGAGTCCTTTGCCCAGTCCTGTAAATCCATTTTACAAAGGAAACATTCGTTAAGGTAGTACAATTATATATACATTGCATAAAAATGGAATGAATTATAAATTGATTGAATAAAAAGCTTGAGATCTTGTTTAAACGTACGTATATTTCGAATTTAAAATTGCCATCAATAAACCTGTATAGATCTATACTCTCCAATACAGTATTTTATTTTAAACTTGAATATTCATTCTCTTGTTACGACACACACAAAGTCTATAGACAATCAGTACAACTTTCAGAAATCTTGGAGTCGCATATTATTACGAAATGGATAAAGTATATCAATATTTAAGACATTATTGGTAGACAACTTAAGGAATTCTAAACAGAACATTAGAGCCTTTTGCTGATAGTTTAAGCCATTCCAGCGTTTTTTTTTTCGTTCATCGGTTACAGTAATGAGATTATCTATTTGTAGCTGAAAATAAGATTGCATATGTCACACAAATGATTACTTTAGTTCTATCATTTTGGATCACATTGTTCTACATGTCTAAAGTTGTTTCCATTTAGTAAAGTTTAAGTGCATCTTCGATATAAAACGGCTAGGATAAGTTAGAATAAATACATATCGTTCGTATGTATATTATCAATTTTCTAAATGACTTCAGTCTTAAACATTTCAGAAAATCATGACTATCGCTGCCCCAGTAGTCCGTGATTAAACACTGGACCTGATTCCTTCTAAATACTCGTATACAACGATAAAAATAAATTTAATTCATAGTTGGTTTGTACCGGAAAAGGGTAAATTCGCCAGAAATTAAACATTTATAGTTGTGAACAGGATAAACAATGTTTTACATATTTGACTTTACGCTGTTTAAATATACGACATGAGTACAAAGAAAAACTGAGAATATTTCGAACATCTTGTTGGAAATGTATGATTATTTCAATTTAAAATTTAACATTTCGTTTGTACGCATATTTCATTATATCAGTACGAACAGGCTAATGTAGACGAACAAGACGAAGCGTTATTTATGTGGTGGGCTTATATTTTCAAAACAATTGTCAGGATACTTGAATTTCTAGCCATCTATGCACATTCAGTATTAATATTACATCCGTGTAATAAAATGTAAGAAATAATTTAGTTCTGCACATGGATACTCAGAACTATTATTACCAATTTGTAAATCGTTCAAAGACATAGATAAAATGTTTTACCGTTATAAGATTTCTGATAACAACATCAATGTTCATATTATTCAGTAAATTTCAATGCAATACTTAGTGGCATCAATGAACAAAGTTTATCATATAAACTTCCAAACACAATAGATGTGCCATTATATAAATGCAGTAGTCATAACCGCATTCTATTGATATCCTACATAGTTTTCTAAATAAGATATATCATAGGTGACATAAGTTGACTCAAGCATATGAAATTTTTCTAACTTATGTCACTAATTGCACAATATTATATTATTAAGTCTAAACTTATTTTGATATTACGCACACCGTTCTTAATTAAATATTCTGAATAACACAAGGAGTGTTTTAATTCAGAATCTTTTCTTTGGCACATGAATTCACTTTTTCTTATTCTAATGAATAATACTATCTCTACGGAAAAATAGATCTTTTCTTTTATATTCTTAACTTACAAATAGAGAAGAGTAGATTCTTCTGTGTTCCTTATGATAAATATCCTATTAATAATTACCTAGTTTATACAATATCTATGCATTAAAACAAATATATGTTTCGTTAAATTTTATATCTACATTCACTTACAAGAATGCTCATTTGAATATAAGTGTTTTTAACGTATCGCGTGGATCTAGTGCCGCGTCGTTCAAGAATATGTTCGAAATTGCATCATGTACAATACTAGTGATACCGAGGAGATATTAATAAAGAGGGCCAGCCCTATGGGTCTGTGTCTGACAGCTATTGGGCACAGTAGGTACGGGAGATATGATGGAATCCGTATAAAGTCCTGGAGGGGTTTCATGTGCCATAACATTTTGTTTCAGATACAGAATACACAGAATACAGTATCCTGTCGGTGCCAGTGAAGATTTACTATTATAAAGGTTCATCATTATAGAACTATTGTAGTCATCATACTTATACAAGCCATTCAATTAATCTTGAATACAATTTTGGTTGTTTCTGCATATAGAGTATTGAAATTAATGAAGAACATCTGATCGGCACGTAATATTGTACTTTTTTTTAAGTTTAGGACAGAATATGCAGAATATAATAAACCAAAGAATGCGGCAAATCATGAGTGCAGTAATTTCTCGGTGTTACTCTTCACAACGTATACTCTTGAAAACATTATGTTACAAAAACGAAGATAAATATTGAAGATACACGTTGTTAGTATTGAACAGTTCCGATTTTTAAAACCTTTATAGTTGCTCTTATAATTTGTAATTCATATGTGCATATGATTATTGAGAGACTCAATGGTTTATAAACCAATTAAATTCATCTCAGTATTCTTGCAAAAATTTTCTTTTTAACAAAAACTAATTCACTAGTTTGAAGCACGATTATATCGTGCTTAAAAAAATAATTATTACACTATACTCCATATTTATCGACCATCGTAATCAGTCCTAGCAACAAATCACTGTAATTTCGCCGTTACTCGAAATTCCTTAGATCTTTAACACGTAGAAACATCATGGAAGTATATAGAGAAATCCTCCAATTACAATTATAGTCGAAGCACTTTGTCAGCATACAATGCCATTTTACTCTATAAATGAATAAATGTATTTTTTTAGTCGCTTTCATATAAAAATTTGAAGTCCTCTAAATTCGTGTCAAATAATTTCTATTTATTTTGCAATATCGTGCTAAGAATAAAATTCTAATTTCAATATTAATTCCTTCCACCGGTTCGATGTTAAACAAGAAAAAAGTAATCGGACCAACTAACGGATAAAACCCCGCTTGTTTGAATTACAAAATATTTATATACATCGATATCACAGTGATGTACATAGAATAAGAGTCGCAAAAGTATACTTTTCTAAAATATTAGCGAAGTTTAGTTCTGAGAGAATAACTTCTCCAGCGCCAATACCATCCCATTTCGAGTTGATTGAATCCCGTACTTAGTAAGGATAGACCAATAAATAAAATCGAATGAACCAATGCCCACAATTGAAAGATCGGTGATATAAGAAGTAATAACACAGTGGCTCCTGCGAAAAAATGATAAAACATGTAAAATTTCACTTTAATCTTAATTATTAACCCTTTGGGGAGTTGCTTATTTCTACTGTAATACGAATAACTAATAGCACCGCGAATATTATACCGGTACTAGGCCATGTTAAGTTAATCGTATTTTTTTCTGTGAATTCTTACTCGTAATCAAAAGAAATCAAAACGTACACTCTTTATACTATTAATGATTAAATTGCGATCTTGAAGTGGATGCTTAATATTTATAATTTGTAACTAATGCAGTCTCCATAGGGTTAATCATGTATAATTTATACTGCAGGTATGATTTCTTTTCTCAAGATACATTTTATGCTATTTGCAATATCTTTATCACGGGACTCCATAGAGTTTCGCGCAAATTTGTTATTATATTCTGTATTATTTGATATGTATTTTTCAAAGAAAATGTTTCGTTTTTTCACGTTCGTCTCTTATGCATGTGGATAGGTACTACATAAAACGGCAAATTTCGATCGAAAATAGTAAATATCTAATTTTAATATTTCATAATTAATTACCTGTCAAGAAACTCCAGAAACCGAATGCAGCTCTCAATGGCAGCATGGACGCCATTGGCCAGTTGCCATCGGAAAATGCTTTTTTCATAGTAAAAGACTTCAGTGTTTCCTCCTTGTACGACCACCGTTTCTCCAACCAACTTCTCAGCATCATATCGTCTTTCGGTACGTCCATGGATGAGATTCGTTTTATATGAAAATGTACCTCTTTCGGTAGCTTTCCTGTGATCAAATCAATTTCTGACTGTGGTACATAGTCAGGGTATGCTATTGTCAAATCGTAAACGGCATCGAGGTAGCTTGCACGTTGAAGATGCTGAACCAAGTAACTAAATCCAGTTGTCTTAGGATGAAGTGTATAAGAATATTGTGGCAATCCATGCTGTAAAGCATACTTATCCGACTTTTCTTTGCTAGTCGGAGTCAAGTCTGTACCTTCTGGAAATATCAATAATTGAGTACGTCTACGTAGGGCTACTAAATAGTCCAAAGTACGCGATAGACGCCCTTGATCCTCTTCCCAGCGTCGAGTTATGTAAAGGAAGCCATTCATTTGCATCATCCATCCTGTTAAGGATAACTTATTAGAACTTAATGCCACGGTAGATGGAAATTCAATGTAGTTTAACAGGCGTTAATTTCTCATAGTTAATGTTTTCTAAATTAATTTATAGAATAAGTGTTCCAATTTGTACTGCACAGATCTATAATTAGAAGAAATAGCACTAAAATGGTAGAAATGGTACGTTATATCTTTTTTTAACATTACCTGGCCCGGGGATGTGACGAATAGGATCCTTCAGGATAAATTTTAATTTATGAGCCGCAATACTCGGCATGCATGCCTGGTACATCGCGGCCCATAAGAAATTCCAATCGACTCTCGTACGATGATTCATTACAAGGATTGCCGATTCATTTGGGGATATATGATCTCCCGAAACTATAATTTTAACACCAAACATTTCCAGGAGTGCCTACAATAAATGAACAATTGACATTTTATAAAGTTATTTCCTTGTAATAAAAAAAAAAACTAATCTTTTGTCTACTTTTTTTATTATTAGGCTACGATCAGTTATGTTATAGGAATTGATGTATTTCAGGATTCATAATATAAAAGCTTTTGTTAATTTTGAAGCGATCTCACGACTCGATCTTATCCGTTCTATGGGTACACCTATATGAGACATACACAATGAAAATTACTTACCGTGGGATAAAGCTCCCAGCATGAAAATAACAGGTCTCCGCATTTTCGAAATCTCAGCGGACTTAGTAATAATAGAGGTAAGAGTGGACAAGCAATGAAGAGAAATCCTGCTACTATACTGCCATACCACAAAGCGCAGTATAGTACCCCACGTAATAGATCACGCATCATAATTCTCGTGGGTATACTTGAAAATATTTTGTTAAAATGCATTAATTACATGGCATAGATATTCCATAGGCAGCTTTTTATAATAATTCTCATTAATTCTTCTATGAATCACTATAGATTTTCTCGAAGCAAATAAGATATTTAAATAGTAGATTTTGATAAATTAATAAATTATATGATGTCGATCTTAGAGTGTTTAGTAAAGTTAGCATATCACTTGAATCGTGTATATCTTCCGTACTGTGATATCAAAAAAGCATATGAAAATATGACATTTCTGTAAACATTAACGTGCACAAATTTAATTTTATATTTAGTTTATGTGTTTCATATTTATTCTATTTTTTTGCCAATGTATGCACAGGACCATTTGTTTAGATTATATTTTCAATTTTTTAATTTCATACTGCATTTCATTATTCTTCGCAACAACCATCTTTTATGCTTTCATATCAATAATTACGGATCAGTAGATGAAAGTCGTGATTTTTTAGCGAACTATGGGATTTAATTTTACTGAGAAACACTTTACCTGATTCCTGTGTTCGAATTGTAAATATTATGTTACAAGTGTTTTAAACAAATTTTTTCAGTCACCGTGCCATTAAAAAATACATATTTACACGGATGTGGTATTAATTCCACCTGCACAATGCTTGGAGCTTATTGAAACTGGCCTGTTTTACACTGATAGCACTTTTCACAAAAAGTGGAAGTTGACAACTGACTCGTAAGGTGAAGTCTTGTTCTGGCTTCCCTCTAGATTTACCAAAGGGGCTTCCCTAAATACACACCCCTGCCACGTTCGCTCCATTCTCACCCTCACCCTCACCTATTCCAGCATTATACCAGTGGCTTCTGGGATGCTGTGTTGGACCATTATTGATCTGTGCTATACAAGAGCAAATATGTATGCTTTCTCAATATAATGAAGACCTCAACGGATATTGAAGCTCCAGAATATGTATATTTCAATGAAAGCTATATAAATACTACTATATAATAACATATTGTAAATTAATGCAAATGGCCAGTGCTCCTGACTATCTAATAGCACATTCCCAATTGGTATGTCTACGATTTTATTGGCAAAGAATACATTTTCTACAAATATTAAGAGACATAACATGTATATTAGACTTGTAATCCATCTCCTAAGTTGCTTTACTCGAAATCATCTTTCAATTTACAAGAATTGCGTTATTATTCCCACATAATAAATGGACTGCAATAAAACATGTCAAAGAGTACGCGGCTACGTTCAGCAGATTGATTCTAATAAATAATTAAAAACATATGCTTTGATTTCAAGTGATATATAAAAAGATAGTAATAAATTGTTAGGCAATATATTTTAGTTCATAGTGTAAAAGGGATACCACGAAGTTCCAAGTAATAAAATTACACAATCGATTATAGTCCCAATATCATCAGTGTATATTACGTTTAGATTATACAAAAGAACGTTAACCGTCAAGTACTATAAAATAATGCAGTTATCATGCAGCAGTTGCACAACGCGATAACACGTTTGTGATGGTCAAGAAATGTGAAAGATGGGATGCGATCGTTATTAACGATATCTTGAATATTGCGTCATAAGTAAATCGGCTTCGTCTTGTATTCGTCGTTCTTCCTCGTTGGTAGCAGGAAGTTCAAGAACTTGAGTCAGCCATGGGAATGCTTCTTGGTATCGGTTCAATTTTATATACGTCTTGGCAAGAAACAGCCTGTTTTCCATAATTGGTTCCGTTCCCAACTTTTCAGACTGTTCAAAGTCGGACAATGCCTCTTCGTACGTAGCACTAGGTGGGTCAGAATATAATGCCGCTGCGATCTGGTTAGAGTACAACAAGAATTAAGTCTATCCAACGTATAACTAATAATTATTTCAATTAACACATATACGTGTCAATTATGAAATAGCACATAATAAACCTTTCGTACCTTTCTTTCGACCCAACTCAAAGCAGACACTTCATATTTAAACCTGCCAAGTAGGTAATAGAGTGTTGGATCCTCTGGACTAAGTTTCAAAGCTTTTGTAACATATTCTTTAAAACGATGACCATTCGCAATTTTTTCTTTCACAGATAAAAAATCACCATATAGGCCTACAAGGATTGCATACCACTTGTATAAATTTGCATTAGGCGTGGAAATAATTTTTTCACACACCTCAAGACCTGTGGTAACGAGATGTATGAAATTTAAAATAAAATATGATATAAAGATAAGTTACTAAGTAAGAATAGTTATTTATATTTGCGGTATCTTAACAATGCATAACGTTTATAATAGATTCAAAAAAAGTGATTATTAAATATCATTGGCTTACCTTCAAGAATATAGGTTTTTTTAGTATCCGGATCAGTAGAATTACTAGAACAATTATAACAAGCTCTGGTCAGCCTCCATATAACTTCTACGTTATTTGGGTGAAGATTTGCTAAGTTTCGCAGTACAGCATGAACATCTTTTGGAGGTGCCTTCATCTCCATCTGCTTGTCCAACGAAACAAGCATTGATTCCACTTCGTTTACTCCTTCTGAGGTCCTGCATTACTAAACATATACTTTCATCCTTTAACGTTTAACAATTTATGATTGTGAAGAATACAACCAAATTAAAATGATTATGACAAACAGTTCAAAAATACTATTCTTAAACATCTGTCAGATAGAAGTTTGCATATTACAAAGGTTTATTCCAATGTCAAATTATTGTATATGATGACTTATTCTATTTGAAAAAATATAATTTGTCAACATAAAAATAATATATTTACGAACCCAGTGTCATTATCTCCTGCTCCTATTTCGCTGTCGGAGAAGTCAAAAAATTCATCGTCTTCAAAATCTGTTCCTGCCGTAGAGAAGGCATCAACGTCGGTATCATTATCAGTGGCAGTATATGTGCTACCATTAGCTTGGAGTCGCTTTTGGAATGCTGCCCTTTTTTTCCTATTTCTTTGCTGATTTTGTTGTAACCTGATATATAATAAATTATATCATAATACCTGTAGGCTAAGATAATATATAAAAAACAAAGAGTAAAGAGAAATAGTAACATAGATAGCAATGTGTATCATATTATAGAAGTGAGAAATAGGATCTAGCAGTGGTTCATAATAAACTATTTCTTTATTTAACTACCCAACATTGTGTAATTTCAAATGAGGAAAGGAACGTAAAACATTAATATCACTTACCTTAATGACTCTAATTCTGCCTGAAGCTCTAAAATTCTTTGATTCATATTGTCTAAATTACTTCGCATCATCATACTTTGTCTTTTCTCTAAAACTTTTTGATAGATAAATATACCAGCTGCACCTATTACACCCATGGCTGCACCAATGGCTGCTGCTATTATTACAGTATTTTGTGCTTCACTCATGTTTTTACGAAGCTGGAAAAAATCATATATATTCACATCTTCAGAAAATTAAATATGTAGATTACTTCATAACTAATATATAACATAATTAATAATGTAATAGAATCATGTCAAGGCATAATATAATGCATAATGCAATTCTACATGTAGTAAAATATATTCTATGCTCTTCCTCATAAAGGTTCTTGTTACGGTACAATAATATGTACACTGAAAGACTACGAGCAATTCGATATTTATTTTATTTATGAATGGTTAATACTGTTAAGTCTAACGAAAGAATAAAATTATATACATTGTATTGTTGGTGCACTCAAAAACACTTGGTACGTCAATAATACGAGTAACGGTTATTCAAATAAAACGGAGTAACAGAGCACATAAAATTCTCTGATTTCACAATGGACTTTAGAAGTGACACATTATGCACTTTGCACTAGACTTACTCACAAAAAAATCTTTTCAGCTTGAAGTAAAAATAAATGGTAACTAAAATCAAGGGAACAGATATGCATTCGTGTTAAATCAAGGAAATGCCAAAACCAGAAATCCATGCCGAGCATCATAAAATTTCGGTGGACCTTACACTTAGTGCTCCAGCCCATCGAACGATTATAACATTATTCAAGGCGACACGGATTATGATAAGGAAAAAGTCGAGTGCAAATACCTGAATAAAATATATGGCTCGGATTAATATTTATAAAACGTCGAAATTCCGGTCGTCGGCGACAGACTGATACGCGCCTCACACCTCTCTCTCGGCCATACATTTACGTTAGTATCTGCCCCCGTTTCTAACGTTAATCATCTTTGCCATGAACACTAACGCGCAGAAAATGTTAGTCTCGTTAGAACACCACAACCTACACGATCCACAAACAAGAAGTTAGTTGTATAAAACCTAAAACCACATGTTGCCGGAGACCACGAGCCAAACAAATTTTCTTTCAATCCTAACCTTCGTTCCTGTTGCTTCGTACGATTCAATTGTTTTTCCGGCGCTGTATGTTAACGTAGATAGCACAACCTTTAAATATTTGGTTCACTCCGAACAGTAGGTTTATAAAAATATTCGCTTTTTACATTTGAAAGTCACATTTTTCACGTAGAGTTTCTTTCGCAGACTATATTAAATTTTTGTTTTAAAATAAATATCAGTAAATTCATACTCTTCTTTGTCGTCAACAAGTAAAAGCAAAGTTTATGAAGAAGTATAAAAGGCAGACTTAATTTCTTGGATTTCTTTGTGCTCATTTACTGAAATCATTAATAGTTGTAATACTACACCATCTTATGTTTTCCAAATATATGCAAATTGAACTTTATAAAACTCTTTTATAATATTCTTGTCATTTATTCCTTCACATATATTTAAAAAATATAATCTCGTAAAAGCCGCTCAAGTGCGAGTCGGGCTTCGCGTGATTACTGTTCCATACCCCCCAAAACTAGCCAAAAAATGGATTTTTCACATTTTTATATTTTTTTTTCAAGAACTGCGTACGTCAGAAGATTTCTTATAGTTTTTGCATAAACTCCTCATTGTTTTACATATTCACAAAATTTTTTCACATTTTTCGTATTGATATTTTCGATGATAGAGGCGGGGACTCAAGCGTGTAACAGACACACCGGCAGACAGACACTGTGTTGAGTCCATAAGTATTTCGTTTTCTCCTATCTCCTAATTAATTCAATAAGTACAATGAGTTTAAAGGTTGAAATGTCAATAAGAGACTGGCGAATTGCAACGAATCAAAGATTGAAGAACAAAAGATACATTTAGAAACGGCGGACGTATGTATGCCCTTTAATATAGAATATTTTTTAAACGTTAATCTTCGATAAATATGCTTTTAAATCTGATTTAATTCTTCGTAACTCGTGTTTTCTCATAATACACATCATATTATAAAACTTCATATTTACATATTGAAATGGCAAAATTGCACCATGTTCTGATATACGCTAAATACAGTCAAAATTTAGATAACGATCTTTGATTCGAAACAATGCCGTATTCTCCTTAACTGAATTTTCTTTCTCTTCCTAGTTGAATTTATTCCTCTCTTGAGATCAAATACGAGACGTTGACTGAATAGTAGCAAATATCGCATGAAATGGTGTGGCATTCGAGGTATATTTTTGATATTTAAGCCCTCTCATATTTTTACATATTAAACGACAAGGAGATGGCGCCTCGAAAACACACCAATTTCACGGTTCAACAACACTAAAAAGATTAACATTGATGTATGGAGTCGAAATAATTTTGTTCATTACTTCTGACTTATTATCATTAATAATACTATTGAATTGTTATTCATGAGTACTATTGAAAAACTCAATAGCATTTATTAATCCCTATCAGTGCTCATCAGTGCCCATAAGTATTTTTTCATAAGAGCAAGATGAAACACGCGGAGAAGCTCGAAAATTTAATGTCGTATGTCTGTATCCAAAATTGTGGGTGAATAGCTTATCTAATCGAGTTCAAATTTACTGAAAAATTCATGAGTATGTGGATGGAACAGCGATATTTTCAAAGTTCAAGTACTTTCAGTTTGAACGTTCCTCGTCCGCGAAATAAATTTTGTTGCAAAGACTAATGCATAAAATGCCACCGTATCATTCAAGAGGTCGTGCCTGATGGCAAACCTGTTTGCCCCGTTATTTAAAGAATTCACCATTGTATATCATATCATAACAATTATAGTTTCGGAAGACAGAGTTTCTACGTATTATGCCCTTTTATGTAAAATACTAATATTTTTTGAAGATTTTTTTGTATAGATTTCTGTAAATCAAAAGCAATATTGCTATACAATTGATATAATCATTAACTATAGATAAGAAATAAATAATTATGCGAGGTATTGCATTTCATTGAATTCATCACAATAAATACATAATTTGGAAATTATAATCTATTTTGTAAATACATTAAGTGTCTTAGTAATAACAAAAAAAATTGGTTTACAAAAGTTATGTTACGTTGTTGTACAATGGTCATCTATGACAGTTTCTCATATATGTATATAGTATGCGTATACAGAGATGTACACAACAAAAATATCTTATAAGAGTTATATTTCAACTACAATAATTCTATGGTTTTATAGTATATCAGCTACCTAAAAGTTCGACAAATGCGACGAACGTGTTTTCTGAATACTTGCTTCACGCAAGACATTGTTGCTGCACCAGTTTTAGAAACGATCTCTAATTTAACGATTTGTGAAAATTTAAAAATAAACATTTAAAGGTACACGAAAGCTTAAGTACAACAATATTGTTTACAAACATAACTTCAGTGTGCATCCTGCAGATTGTCCGTCAGCGTCACATACACACGTGTTACATTCATTATAAAACAGTTGTCCTGGAGTGCAGGGTGTTCCTTGAACGTAGGCAGCTGGAACAAAAGGGAAACTCCATTAAATTTTATATGTAAATTTTGAAAAACGAAGTTCACCAAATATTATTTTACTATTATATATTTAATTATTTTATTAATATTTAAATATACTTGTTTATCCAACACTGGTATATTAATAAAGAAGGGTCTATCACTTCCAGATAAAATAATATACTGATGCGATCGTTATACTGAAAGGTTTTTTTTTACTTTTGATCGAAAATTAATTGCGTTCACTTACATCCCGAAGGTTCTTCAGGGTTAGTTTCTCGTTTCTTAAGGCACAACCTTCTAGTGCACGCAGCCTCGCTTCCATCATCTGAACACGTACAGCTGTTGCAGTCAACCTTGAAAGTGCTGCCTGGTTCGCATACTTGCGTATCCCTTTTATTTCTAAGGAATGGGCTGTTTACGAGTTCGCCGGGCGTCTTCAACGTTCCATCCTCGTTGAAATACTGCTGTGTACCAGGACAAGTCATTCTTGTACATGCCAGTTTGGTTCCATCAGGTGAGCAAATACACGTGTTGCAATCCAATTTGGATTCACTTCCTGGTTCGCATATGATTTCGTTCTCCATAGGCGCACCTGAAACAAATTATGAGAAGATTTTCATTAAGTTATTAATTGATACATATGAGGTTTAGCAAAGTTGATTATAATTTGTAATATTATAAATTTCTATTTAAAGATGTAATAGTTAGAAAACACCTGTTGTATGTAAATACTATATCTTTGAGTAGAAAACAGTAATATTGCCGATATCTAGCTGTTAATTTATTAGCTGGATAGTAAAATTACTAATTGTTAAATTACTATAATTGCTACCTACTACTAATAAGATTATATTTGTTTTAGAATCTATTGCTTCACACAAGATTGGTAGAGGAAAAAGAATCCTTTTTTATTCAGCATGATAATAAGTAAGCCAGCAATTAAGATCCATTCGTTCAACTAAATTTTGGTTTTGTATTCTTGAATTTTTATATTTCTCAATCCATATAATAATTTTACGATTTTCCAGAGTCAACTTTATATATACAGCAATAAATTAAGGATGAATGAGAAGTATCTACTAAATTGAAAATATTTTTTGAAATTTAACATCTACTGCCATGCGATTCAACATCTGTTATGCAGTTAATATATACCAAGACAGCGATAATATAATTTTTTAATGTATTTTGATTACGATAATTCTTATCGCACGACGCAAAATGGAACTAGCTATCTCATTATAGAAAAACGAAGAACACGAACTTTGGCATGGCAAAGGATACTTAACAAGCCATTATGTAAAACTGATTTTAATATAAATATATCGATATTCAATACACACAACTGTCTTATATAAAAATATATACTGGAATAAATCTATCGAATTATTATTATTGTTAGAAAATATATTTTTTTCGGGTCAGTAATATTGCCTTTTTATTAAAATTTCACTTATGTATTCCAAATAATAACTTATTGAAATTTCAAACTAATTTATATAAATAATTTTAATACTTTAATTCATTATACTGCCTCTGTACTTACCGTAAACGCAAGCAAACACAAGAGTAATGTAAAATAAAGTATTCATTTTACGGATATATTGAGCACTTGACACAAATCTCACAAGCGTTTCTCTTTGAATGTGAAGTTCACTCTCTCATTACGCCAAATAAATACTCCTGATGAGTTTTGAGGGGATGCGAGATACACCAATGACAGATGATCTCGGGAAATTACGATTTGGCAATCATGTCTCGGCTCGAGCCGCTTCATACTCGGAAGTAATGGTGACTCGATAAGATGTTTGTTGTTTAATATTATTTTAGCGATGGAACTTGAGCCATTAGGCAGTATTTCTGTGAAAGACTCTTTTCTTTAATATCATAGTTATTTTTAAAACTATTTACTTTTCCCGCAGATTTGAGCGAAATTAATTTTGCAATTCGTGTAATAAAAGACAAATGAGTAACATAATTATAATTTTTTTAAAAATTTTGCGAATAATCCATACTGAAATACTTATTATTTAGATGATTCTCTCTTCTATTAGTTCATATTACAAAATAATAAAAAATAATATATTTATACGCTCCACGCTGCCTGTATGGGAACTAACCAAAAAAATTATCTGGCACGGAACGTGTTAAAAGCAACGCAATTGCAGAGAAAGAGTTGAAAAGCAAGCATTTTCATTTATTGTAGAGGAAATAATAAATTAGGTTCTTCTTTTAATTTTTGTACACATTGTCAGTGAAGTAATGTTCAGCTAATCTTCCATGATTTACGAGTTGAATTGCACAAGAGTAATCTTTCTACAGTACGAGAAGTTCATTATTCATACTCATTAGCGTAGCTGACGGAAAGCAAATACCCTGCGAGGTGAATAAAGATGGGGTAGTGAAATAATAAATGCGCGTTTACTTGAGTGACTGAAGGTTAAGGAGTCGAGGTACTGCAAATTTCGAAGTCCGGGAATCACCTGTACGTAGTACGTGCATAGTCAAATGTAATTTGAATTTGGTCAACTAATCTGACGTCATTACAATATTTACGTAGTTATATACTATCTAAAATATACGGAATTTCCAACAAATAACGCATTTCACGTATGTGTATATATGCTGAAATTGATGAGCGTAAGATAATACCCTTGAGGAAGGTTGATGACAAATTTCCGTCTAGTGCGTAGTCTTGTAGGGGAATCCCTTTAGAATCAATGTCGCATTTCAGAGAACCTGCGCATATGTCTAAATTATGTCACGAGGTTATCGCGTGTTTAGACTTGTAGTTGTTAATAAAGATATGTGTGTGAATTATTTTTACGTCAAAAAACGTATTTACTTATATTCTTTACTTTGCAATACAAAATAATACAAATATAAATATTGGGACTGGATTTAAGAATTATTATTATTCAGTTAATTGTTGTTGTTATTCAGTACAAACGCACCATTTGAAAGTATTATAGTTCTACCATGGAAATCAAATAGACTAACTTGTAGCAAAATTTCCCATTGCCAATGGTTTTTTGCCAAAAGTAATGAAGTGTTTTCTATTGATTTCCATTGATTTAGCACACATTACTTTTGGCAAAAAAGTATTGGCAACAGGAAATTTTGCTACGGGTAACTTCAGGTGGTGCGTTTGTTGGAATAAATGACTTGACGGAATGAGTTTCGTGCACTAAAATTCTGTAGTAATGTAATTCGTATAACGTTAAGTAGAATAATATGTAAATTTGTAGGCAAGTTAACTAAAACCTAAATAATAATATTTGAATAATTAGTGCAAACATATACTTCAAACGACCTATATATTAAGTAATACTTGTTTATTCAGCATTTTGATATATCTTCAAAGTCGTCCAAATGCCATATCTTAAAAATGATTATGTTTTATCTTATATTATTCTTTATAGTTGCTCATTTAAATTTTGTAAATTTATTTCAAGAATCTCATGTGTCACCTTTGACCCAATATTTGATAATCCAGAAAATACTTATACACATCAAAATTTCGGTGTCCATGTTCAATTCCAAGAATCCATAGTTCTCTATGTACATACGAAAAATTTCGCTACAAGCAAATATTCCTAGCATACAAATATTTCTCCAATGGCGAGAAGGATTTTAACATTCCATGAAACAGAATAGGACATTTTTTAAAATAATATATGTTATCTGTGTATATAATTTTGTTTATATGGGTTGGAAAATTAATTAATCATTTAAATAAAATGTTTAAAATATGTGGTACATGTGAATATCAAATACAAAATGTCTTAAGGGAACACAATCACCTTAACAATTTTGAAAAAGATATTTTTTTAATTCCATGGGTTTTCAAGGAAATAGTGTGATAATATAGGAAAAAATTAGAGCCGAAATAACCATAATTTCATATTGAAAATTGCAGTTTATTCATATTTAATACATTAAAGTAAAAAAATTTCTTTTTTAGAATTTTTAACGTGACTATGTCCCCTTAAATCAAAATTCAATGGCTACAGAGTCGGTTAAAATATTATAGATCTTTACCGCCATTATAAAGTTTTGATCAGTTTATTGTCAAACAGCAATATAACTGTTGGCAGAATGTAAATAGAATCAAAATTGTCTCGCGCGTGACCCTTCCACTATACATGTTTGCACTGATCTTCTGCCTTTCAAAATTTGCAAAGCGTCTCATGCTGCCACCGAGTATTCACTTCTGCCGTGCTTTTGCTTAAATCTGCAGTAGTTGCTGACCTGGGTAAGTCTTTTGGCAACAAAATACCTAAGTCGAAATGTTAATGCTAATACGAGTAGCAGGCTAGCTATAGGTCATCAGCAAGTTTGAAATTTTTCGTCGTTTTCCAAGCAGCCAGCAGCACGTCAGGTTTGCTCTCCTTACCCGTTTGTTTATGGCCTGCTTTGAGCTTCAAGTCGAGTCAGCAGTATCCTTGCAATCAGTTCTAAAATATCGACTCGGGAAATTTATTTTGCGATAGAAATCGTCATATTTGTGAACTTGTTAAGCATAGTATCTTTTATGCGAAGTAACTGGTTTTGCGATGGTTTTATTTTCAACACCAAATAACCCTGTGCCAAATAATAAACATGCCATATATGCACGATAAGATAAAATTTATATAACTAGTAATTTCCATATTTCAGAAATTCTATTACATGATTTAAATGTACGATTTGCCTGTCTTTGTATTATTGGAAGGCAAGTTTCATAACAAAACGATGAAAAAAAAAATAGTACGAAATTTTTGATGCAATAATGTTTATGTTTTTTGTATAAATTTGTAGTCAAATGTCCTTTCTATAAATTTACGTAATATTATAATTTTTCTGAACTTTCTACTCAAAAGTTCGCGACGTATTTCACTTTAAAATAAGTATAATTATAGGATACATTTTTTTTAATTAATAAAAACTTTGAAAGTTACATGATATGTAAGGTACTCTAAAATGCCTCTATACGTAGTGATTTCAGTAATTAAGCAAATATACGTAACTTTGATTATTATCCATGAAACGTTTAATACCTATACGGAATAATTTCTAGTGGAAATCACTAGAAATTTCAACAGAATGCAATAATGATTTTTCATTCCGCACAGGTAAAAAAACATCTTGCATATACAAGGTATTTCAAAAGTCGCCGTTGCTAATAGCAGGATTAAATTTTAAGCAAGAAACGAAGCAATACGTGTTTCAGCATTTCTAATTATTTATATCAAAATCAGAAGACAAGTAATGTTAAAGTTACAAATATTAGCGTGTAAGCGAATGGCTGGCGGCAGTGGTATCATTTGCGTGGTGGCTTACTTATCGTGCGTTTACAAGATAATAAATACACATTTTTACTTTAAATATCTTAGGATTTTCCCTCGAACGATTAAAAAAGCTAAAACACTTATTTTATAATATTTTGCGTAGAATTTCCAAGCATCCTATTAAAGTCTGTCATATATGACATGCCATATGTAATGTCGGAATCTATATACCTAGCGCACATGTTCGTCACATTTATATAACTTTTACATAGCTGGTATATAATAAGAAATAATTTATGTACTTGAAATATAACCGTTACAAGATGTTTGCTGAGTAGCGTACAGACGCCGAATAATGCTCCACAGACGTAAAATTTCTTATTCTGAATTCTTATTTTGAAATGAAATACCCATCCAAAATATTAATTTAATGTGCATAATTCACTGAGATATGCCATATACAATAATTGTTTCCATAAATTCTTGTATTCATTAACTGCACTGATCTTATTTACTGACAATAATCAGATCCCGAGAATCTGTGGTTTGACATTATCTTTGTTCATAGAGTTAAATTTTGTTAAATATTAGTATCATGAAGTTAGTCTATGATACAGTCGCTACTGATTCCAATAAAATCTAAATTTAAGCCAATAAATAAATTCCAAGAAGAAACTCATACGTCTATTTAGTTATGTCATTCGTCATTCCGTACTATAATTTTGAATGACTAATGTGTTTTGCAAAGGTTGTTATTGTAGGTCGATGCAAAAAGCACGAGGTTCTTTAATAATACTCATTGATGTATACCATATCTATACAATGTGTTGCCTGATTTCAGACGTATCTTAGTGCCATAATTATCTATCTGGTACGTTGTGCATGCAGAAAAGAGAACAGTAATGGTTACTAGTCTGGTTATAAGTGAGTTTCAGCAGTAAATCCCACTTTGCAGCAAAGTATTCGTCACTAACCAACCCAGTAAGAATTACCTTTGGAACAGTAATGGTTACTGTCTTCTAAATAATCAGTACTTTTCCACGCTATTCATCGTTCATTTTCTGTGCTACCTGAGACTGATTGTTAACCAGGCTAGTAACCATTACTGTTTTTTTTCTATGTGTATGTCAGCAATACATCACAACAATATGGTGAATCTTTATGTAAAAGGAATATAAAAGGCTTGTCTACAAAATGTGAAAATGTCAAGTTTTAATGTAACAATAATAACTTAATTATTTGGATTCAAAAATTTATTGTACATTCACACATATGCATCACTTCGCTTTTTTATGTTATAACAAAGTTTTTGATTATTTGATCATGTCGCGCCATGGATTTAACGGATATGGAGATTACAGTCAGTTCGTACAATTTTGTAATACAATGATCTTATCTGTCATCATTTAATATGAAGAGGGAAATGCGTGTTAATTATGATTATTAAAAAAAATTTGAAACGGTATACAGTATTAGTTAGTAGTATTACTGAATAACAATTCAAAATTTAAGATGTGATATGCATGCAACTTTTAAACGTATAACATGTGGGTGCAAAAATTTTGCATGCATTCAGGATTTCAATTCTTAATTATTTCTTACGAAAGTGTTATATCAACAATTGTAGAACTTACATAAATAGGTGTGCATTCATTTCGATGAAAATAATGCAATTATTCTTCGTTATTAACGATTTCCATGATTGATGATTCAAGATGACCGTTTAAAGTCTTCAGCCCCCTCAAGTGACTCGCTTTATACATTAAGTATTTGAGTGTGATTTTTCAGAAGGAAATAAGAGCTTTTTAGTTCAATACAGAAACTAATAAATCGGTTTGAATTTTTTCTATAACTAGGTCCATTTTCGAAACAGGATGTCTCGACTGGATTCGGTCGACGACGAAACTGGTCTTCGAACTCCAGTTCCGGTACGCAGAGAATCTGGATATAGCAGAACGTCAGGTATGCAGAAGAATTTCATTGTATAATATTAAAAATAATTGATTCCTTTATATACAGCAACTCCATCTTCAGCCGGCAGTTCAATACCTTTTGGTGCTATTACCGATGAAGTTCTGCAAATATGGAGTCAACTTCCAGAAACTGTACGGCTGGATCCGAGTTTAGCTGCATTCCGAAGAGAATACGAAAGAATTATCCAAACACCAGGAAGAAGGTAAGAACAAATTAATTATAAATAATCATTTTATGAAAATCTCGTAACTGCCATCTATTATCTCTTAATGCAGATATTGCGTGTAAATATTAAAACACAAAAAAATCCAATCTGTCTCTAGTAATACGGTTAAAACAGATATTTTGTAATTGTAACTGGGAATATATGGATGTAAGTCCCATAGCGTCAAAAGGCGATCATTCAACGCAGCTATCGTGTCATTAACGTAGTGGAGAAGTTTTTTCAAGTAATACTATTGATATACATGATTTAATATAATTTAATATCATTTTTTAACTTTCACGAGACATCTTTTAATACTCAGTACATTCAATTATAAAAACATAAAAATTAAATAATGCATTTATTTGTTTTCGGTTGTGCGCCATGACTTATTTGCTGCTGACTATTAATACGCTTGTAATATTTTTTAAAAAACAAACCGATTATACACTGTACGCGATAAAAGTATTTGAAATTGTCAACGTCTGATTTATCTGAATGTATCTGATGTAATACCCCCAGAAGTAAAGCCTGGAGTTAATTATTTAAAAGGAGATCGTATAATGTTCTTAATTCTGTTATTGAATTTCAATTCAGATTTGACATTTTGATTGGATCTAGAATAAATAAATTTTTACTTACATCTCGAAACGTGGAATGCTTAGAATTAAAATAAAAACCGAAGATATATTGTTTGTACCGTAATGCTTGATCATTAAAAAACCAATGTTAACAGAAGCATGCAAAAATCTGGAAATTTGTGCCATATATTTTCAGATTATAAAATGTTCCGTTAAAAATACTAGTGTATATATTTTTACGAAAATCGCAATATACAGGGTGTCCCACGGGGGAGGGGTTGCTGAAACTAATCAGCTGTTAACAGCTGGTTTTTTTGATTTTATTTTATTATTTTAAAACACACAAAGAGGACGGGAAAAGTAAAATAGCTTTAAATAGAGGAAATTTGTCAATTTCATTCTCATGTAGAATAACCACAACCAGAAGTATTATACACTTTTTCTTCTAAAAATGAGACAAGTTGCTTATCTCGAATGTGAATATTTTCAAAGTGCGCACCGTCAGAATTCGCACAGCAATCAAGTGATTAAAAAAAATTACGAAAAACACGCTCTAATAAAATGTCTCTTGAGATATGACCATCCATTTTTTGAGTGTCAGCAATTGATTTTTCTTTTTTCTTCAGCTTTTCGACGTAGCAATAATCTTTTATGTATCTCCACAAGATATTTTTAGAAGATGCAATAAAAATGTATAAATACTTCTGGTTGTGTTTAGTCTACATGCGAATATAATCCACAAATTTACTTTATTGCAAGCTATATTACTTTTCCTGCTCTTTGTACGCATTTCAAAATAATGGCGGATTAGTTTCAGCAACTTTCCATGGGACACCCTGTATGTAAATAACGTATATGGTACGTTCTTTCTTTCACCTCAGTATTATATTAAGATATTGTAGAGCTTGAAAATTGGTAACAAATTCGTACGTCTTCAGATTAAACACATTGACGCCAATGCCTGAGAATTCAAAAGCATATCAATCTCCCATTTCACAACACTTTGCAAGTCCCAGGTTCGTATGCGTATTGTTTAAAGAAATTTAAAACATTTCGAAAAATAATACTTAAGTAACTAGTTTTCTTTAGGATATACGTACAGGGTCCCGGTGACGAAGATGCAATAAATGACAATGATCAACCCCAGGAAATAAAGCCGAACGCGATATATCGGTATATCAAATTGGTTTTACTGACTGTCTGTTGGGTTATTTTTACCGTGAGTTTTTTGCATTAAGGATCTTTGAATTTTCTATCTAAAATTGGCTCATCGTGACACGTTTTCAAAGTGTTATAACAATATTTCAAGCACTTCAATTAATACGTCTTAGGTCATCTTGATGTTAAAGAGCGAAAAGGAGGAAATAATGCATCAAATTTCCGTGCCATGTAATCAGACTCGATGTATCCTTTTTATCATAAGTATAATAATTCATTTCTAATAATTTTAAGATATTAGCAAGTATTGACTTAATTTAATTAGATTATATGCTTCCGGAACACCCTATTAGTAATCAGATAGGCATAACAATGGAAGGCGCGCTACTTCCATCTGTATATGCTAATTTATCGAATTATCACTTAATAGTGTGGTTGCAATTATTGGTCGATGTTGATCAACGTCCCAATCATACCCGAAATAATGAAGAATACATTAAGGTATGAAACTCTTTGTAGCTTAAAAGCGATTGTCTTTAATATATGATTAGATAACAGTACTACGTAGCTATACTAATTAATAGCGTGAATTTATACACTCTTAATATTCATCGACCAGAAAGAAAGACCATTTATATCAGTGAAATGTTAATAATAGAAAAATATTGCAATTGGAGCATCTACTATGGATTAGTACTTAGTACACTTCATACTCGTGTGTATCTGCTATTTGCATGATTCAGGCGCCATTACTGTATGGCATAACTGTTCACTTGCTTATTGGTAACAGCTATTTGATCTTTCTTGAGGAGCAATGTTTGACATTATAAGGTCGGAGAAAATGTATCTGACAGATTTTTATTTAAAAAACTATAAAGGGTGATACTGGATTAAAATTCGATCTTTTTACAAGGTGTCCCTGAAAATAAAATTGATAAACTTCAATATTTTAGTTTCTTGTTCGAAGAAGAATACGGTAATGTTCGAAAGAAATTGTAACGAACATATCTTTCAGATACATTAGCAACCAGAAGGAAGATTAAAATAAATTTCATTCAATGTTGCTTTCTTTTTTAATGAGCAATTAACTAAATTTTACAGAATGTAAGCGAACCATTGGTGCTGTCAATAGTATCTGAAAATTTAATTGGCATCGTCCCGGATCAGAGAGTACATAAAACGTTTAAACTGAAGGATATCGAAATCGGGTACGTTGTTTGATGTACTTAGTATTAATTGATTAATAATTACAATAATGTATCTGATTTTTATCCTATCTTACAAAATTGATCACTTTTATATTTATATTATAATTTTATATTGTTGTACTAATTGATATTATACATACTTTCAGTAATCTGCCAAGAAGTTTTATCAGAATAGTACTAACAACTAATTTAAATTCAAGTCTACCAGTTACAATTGCATACGATTTATCTCCGATAAATGTCGAAGATGGAATTGTGTATGCAGCCATCGTTCTTTTTGGTCTTTATATTTTAATCGTTTTTGAGGTAATCATGGGTATTTAGTCGCTTCTTGCAGACTTTGATAATGGAATAGTAGTAAATAGAATATTTTACGGTTATAATTATATTCTCATAGGTGGTTCATAGAGCAGTGGCAGCAATGTTAGCATCAACAATGTCTATTGCAATACTCGCAGCAATGAATGAGGTAGTATACAAGAATCATTATTATCAAGTAATAATTAATATCGAATAATTATATATTAAGCAGCGACATCAGTGTGGGGTACAAGGTACATGTTCGATACATTGAAGCATCTGCCATGAATATAAAATTCTGTTCTTTGTATCAACAAGTAAAGATAATGCCATTCTTTGTTTTTTGATGGATATTTTCATACTTTTGATATCCATTTTATATATCCTCACAACTTAGTTCTGCTTGTTATTCGAAAACAAACATAGATAATGAGTCACGAATTGAACGTAAACATGGGAAACGTGTTTTTTCATGAAAATTAAGAGATCTTACATATTATGTTGCTCGAAGCACGGGTGACTGTTTTCCTAGCAAGCATAGACATTCATTTATTTACAAAGAGTAATCGCTTTGTTGTATATTATAATACAAATATTTTACTGTATCGATTAAAAAAAGAATTTTTTTACAGCGACCCACAATGGCGGAATTAATTTCATGGATCGATGTTGATACTCTGCTTCTATTATTTTCAATGATGATGCTCGTAGCCATTATTGCGGAAACAGGAGTATTCGATTATTTAGCAGTTTATGCGTACAAGGTACCTAACTCATTAATCAATTACCGTACTGACAACTAATGTCGTATTAGCTCTCGTAAATACTAGACTAGATAAAATCTTGTAACGGATTATTTTCAGATAACGGGTGGAAGAGTTTGGCCACTGGTTAATACTCTTTGCTTTTTTACTGCAATAATTTCCTCCTTTTTGGATAATGTCACGACTGTACTGCTGATGACACCTGTCACCATTAGGCTTTGCGAAGTTATGGAACTCAATCCTGTGCCTATTCTCACAGCCATTGTTGTTTATTCGAATATTGGAGGTGCACTCACTCCGGTTGGAGACCCGCCAAATGTCATAATTGCATCTAATCGCGATGTCATTGATTCTGTGAGTATATTTTGCTAATTGTTACTTTAGTCATTTACACGCCGACATCAGGCGAACCCGCCTATAATTCAATCGAGTGAGAAAGTATGTCCGCTAGGTGTCAAGACGTGAAACAATGAATCCGCAATTAAAGTGCATCTCTCAAATGCACATATCAGAATAATACTCTTATACGGCACACTTTAATGAAAGCGTGTAGCGTAACGTAACAGCTACACTGAGATTTTTGAACATCTTGAGTCTAATCGGGACATTTCTGATAGGTTATGATTTTGGGTATAAATACATAAGTTGCGTAAGCATTGTGGTTAGAGTATACACATACCTGTATCTCGTAACATGAATAACTTGCCCTTCATAGGGCTGTTCATAATGAGCGTTACACCCGTGGTCTACCCTAACTATTCTTCCACGAGCAGGGTCTGGTTAAGATTTCCGATCAGAATCTGGGTAGGGACTCCCGGCCGGGTACAGCGTGACATCGCAACCCGGGTTCCCAGCTAGCCTGAGGAGCCCTTTTATGTAGTGCATCGGCTTCTATCCCCAGTTTCATTCATATCTACACTATGATTAGCAGTTTACCTAAGATTTAGTTCAGAAATCGATAGTTTGTTTAATCCGTTTTTTTATAATTACTTTGTATAAACAAAAATTTCACGCATATTCATATTCGTGTGCTCTAGTCACGACTTGCAGTTAGTGTTTCTACCCAAAACCATAATATCAAGAGTGGTAACCAAACGACCGAATTTATATTATAAATGTTTAGAAAATTTAAGGCAGCTCCTGTGTCGTCTTAACACATTTTTACTAAAATGTATAATGCAAACGTATTACTCTAGTGAATACGTTCGAGTAAAAGCTTTGCATACGGGTTGATTATTTCATGTTCTGCGACCTAGCGGAGATTAAAAGAGACCCACCCTTACCACTTAGAATAAGTCCTCAGAATATTTTCATGAGTAATCATCAGAATATCCTCAGACTAAATATTCAATGAAATTCCTTAAATTAATTCTGTTGAGAACTATTTGTTAATCGAATTGAATGATTAGTTTCAATATTAATTTTTTTCAGGGGGTGGATTTTAGCACTTTTACCATACATATGAGCATCGGTGTAATAATGGTACTCGTTGTAGTTTACGGCCAATTTCGATTTATCTACAGAGACATATCGGTGCTGAGGTTTGACGAACCTCAGGATGTACAGGTATTATCATATTGCATGATCGTTATAGCGTTTTCGTACACTAAAAAAATTATTCTTCTATTTATAGGAACTGAGGCACGAAATAGCAATTTGGCAAAGAGCAGCAGCGAGTCTTTCTAGTTACAGCAAGGACGAAGGTCTGGTACGAGAAACTTTAACGAATAAAGTTCAACGCCTGCTCTCGAAATTGAAGAAGAAATTAATGACTGGAAGTGTGCCTTTGGATAATTATAAAGCTAATCTCGAGGAGCTTCAAGAAAAGGTATTTTTTACAGTTGAAAATTACCCAGATAAATTACTTGGGTACTAGGACTCAGGACTCGTTCATTGATCTATTCTTAATTGTATCCATTTTAGTATCCCATCAGAGATAAATGGCTGCTGGCAAAGTCAGGCTTCACCTTAGTTTTCGTGATTATTTTATTCTTCTTGCATAGTGTGCCTAACCTAAATTTATCTCTTGGCTGGACCGCACTCTTAGGAGTTCTTTTATTGTTGGTATTGGCGGATGCCGAGGACTTCGATGGTTTAATGGCACGGGTTGAGTGGAGTACTTTGGTATTCTTCGCTGCATTATTTATTCTAATGGAGGTTCGTATTCTTTATCATTGGATCATTAGTTTTTCCACTAATTGTATCAAAGAATGGTTATATTATGCATACATTCGGAAATAATTGTAGGCTCTTTCACGGTTGGGCCTTATTGATTGGATTGGCAAACAAACGGAAATGGTCATCTTATCTGTTAACGAGGAATCCAGATTAGCCGTCGCTATACTTTTGCTTTTATGGGTTTCTGCATTGGCTAGTGCATTTGTTGATAACATACCACTCACTACCATGATGGTGAGAATTGCAACAAGTCTTGCCGAGAATAGTGAACTTAGGTTACCGTTACAGCCATTAGTCTGGGCCTTGGCATTTGGTGCTTGTATGGGAGGTAAGACATTTATCGCAATTAGCTTTATAAAATCTTTTGCGTATTTATAATTAAATCGTATAAGAGGCTTGATTATGGTTTTTTCCCAATGAATTTATGTCGCGGTATTGGGCACAGTATAAAGTTGCCATTGGGTAGCTCTATAAATATCCGTATTTTAAGATATACGAGATTGTTGCAAATTAGCATGCGAAGTCGATAATAGGCATAATACAGAATTATTAAGTTTGGTAGTTAGTCATACCTACGTTGCCTTTAAACCACTTCTTGTTAAAAAAGAATAATCAAATTTAGCATTCAACGAAAGGCTGGCTGTTAAGCCAGTGCTGATTCATTTTTAGTTAAAAGTGTCTTAAAGGCGAGGTGGGAATGAAATCCTTTGTTTTTAGACACGACCGCACGGAACACGTGTGCCGCCGAAAATGTCTGTATAAAAAATTTCAGATGAACCGCTGAATCGATCGATTTCAAATTTACACGAAAAATTAAGTCTGGATGTAGATGGCATAATAACATTTGTAAATATCAAGCATTTCCAGTTTAAACGTTGTGCATGCGCAAAATTAATTTTTTTTCAACGGGGAACGCATTAAATGTAAACGCTTGGTTCAAGCGGTCGTGCCTTACGGTAAACATGTTTACCCTGATATTTAAGTTATGTAATTTTCGTAACGATCGTGATATATTAAAATCCATAGAAAGGGAATATCTTGTTATATTTCAAGGTGGTAATATTTTGTTACGGAAATCGATATCTATTTCTTTGTATGGTTGAGTGCAATTATTACAGGCAATGGAACTCTGATTGGAGCTAGCGCCAATGTTGTATGTGCTGGTGTCGCTGAACAACACGGATATCGTTTTACATTTATGCAATTTTTTAAGTGCGTATATAATATTTCGTTTACCCATTATGAATATAGTCGGCAAGTAAACAGAGCGTGAATATAAAATATATTTTGTTTTCTAGAGTGGGATTCCCCATAATGATCACTAGTACTGCGACCGTGACGGTATATCTGATGATCGCTCATGTGGCTTTCAACTGGCACACGACTGTTTGATACAAACAATCAGTTTGAACATTACGTACGTATGTCTATGTATGGTGCATAAAGATACTTGTATTTTTTATTAAGTGCATACTCTATCTTGCAATGGGTAATATTAAAATTTTGTATATTTTCAATGTATTATTCTTTTTAATAATTAAACCTGTCTTGTTGAAGTATATTTCCATGAATGTTCATATAACTGTGAATTAATTTTTTATGTAATATTGAACAACTAAAATCAGCATAAACAACAACAAACCGGAGTAATTCTAGTTTTCCCAAAGACGAATTTTTGTAGTACTCTCAGTTAGTGAATACGAATTAGAAAGTTCATGATAGAAGTTGAAAACGGTTTTGTGAAATTACGTTTAAAATTATAATAAAGAGGGCGTTCTGTAGTTCCACATATTTTCCGTTTAGAAAAAAATCTATTGTAAGATGTACTATATGGCATAGTAAAATATTTTCAGTTAAATGAATTGTATTTATAGTTAGTTACACGGATTCATAGTACAAGACACAGATATTTCATTCATATTACTATGCGTGTTATGTTATGTTAAATCTGTTAACTCGATGCAATAGTTCAAAGAACCGACAATTTTAGTAAACAGAACAATTACAATTCAATATTTGACAATGGAAGCATAGTTTTAATTACTATAGTATAATGTTAATAATACGTTAGATTTTGTTTCATTTAATTTGATCAATATCAACTATTGATATAGTATTTTTATTATATTTAACACCATATGTAGTAACTGTTAAAACCATACTCCATTTTTCACGGTTGAAAAATAGTATCAGTAACTATTTCATTTTCTGAGTGTAGTTGCCAAATTTTCTATAAAGACGAAACTTACAGTATTATAACAAAACTGTGGCAATATTAAGTCATATTTGAAATTCCCCGAACTGTTTATTCAAAATGATATAAGATATTCTTCTGAAAACACTACCGTGTTACCTATTATTTAAAAACGAAAAATTTTCCACGATTTGCGTTACTCGTGAAATGTTTTTTTTTTCGAGTAATTCCGTATAATGTAAGGAGTTCCCCTCGTTTTATCGTCATGCATTATACATACGAGTCCTTTGATAGAACACCAACATGCGTAATACAGTACGCCGGTCATTTTAATATCTCAATCACAATACGCTTAACTTCTACAATCTACATTACCCATGCATCGACTTATGACAGAAAAATAGGCATAAATTCATAAAATAATAGACGAAAATGATTGATGAAAGCTACTCAAAAGGACTGGCACTGTCGTTGTATGGCATATAATTACCATAGAGATGACTGTCATTGTCAAGGATTTTTTTAATATAAAAACTTTATACTATATACACTTTAGTGATTAATGTTCAGGATTGTTTTTCAAGTTCCAATACGTAAGCGATACGCGCTGAAGTTTTGCCCTGTGAATTTATGATTTGAATTATAATCCGTTAACGATCCAAGAATCCAGGCTAATGACGTCTTGAGTGCATCATCGGCGTGAGGGGTTAATTGAGGTAGCAGAAGAGTTTAAAGAGAGATTCCCAGAGATACTCATTAAAGCGATACGAGCAAATTTTTGTGATATTTGTGTCGCGGTTGACCATTGCGAATTGCGTTGAAGAGGTCAGGAAGTCTCGCTATGATTTATAGTGGTGAATATACTTCTTGACTTTGACATCGTGCGACACGTTTGCCAGGATTATTAAGAAACACAGCACTGAATATCTGTTGCCTAGAACTGCTGCGTATGTATAAACGACAATTAATAATATGCAACATTCTGGTTTCTCGAGAAAAGTGCAATACTTAGATTACGGTCAAGGAGCCGTTTCCTATTTACCACAGCCGAGTAAGTAATTGAGACGCGAAGTCTTGCGGTACTTGTGTGTTTTTGCTTGAATTTACCTTCCATCATAAAGTAATGATGCAACTTATCCGTTTTATACCTACACTACCTTATTTCCCTTTCCCATTTTTCTGTTTGAAAGAGGAGGAATCAAATTAATATTGTCCGACTAGAGATTCTACGTTTCAAACTTTGTGTTGTCAAATAATTTAGCACGTTATTAGTGTTGATTTCATCCATTTATTATAGAAATATTATAGAAATTAATAAGAATATAGCTAATTCAACTTGCTTCGATGATTTACCTAACCGGTGGGTGTCATTATGCACGTATTCCTAATTCTCACGATAACAAGGACGATGAAAATAGTAAGAGATGACGTTGTTGCAGAGAAGGTTATCATAACAAGGTGAAGTTGCACTATTAAAATGCTGTCTGTAATCATTGTATAATAGCAACAAATAATCACGATTTTACATAATCGTATTTAGATACTTTTTTGAATTATCAGAATAAAGATACAGAAAACGAGTACATTTGAATTTTGTATCGTGAATATAATCTCACGATAATGAGTGTTACACCTATTTCTTTGTTCTTTATCATTTCTGCGTGAATGTTATATGAAGCAAGATATATTCGATATTAAAAGAATTTAACTAGGCCAATTAATTACATTTCCTGAACGCAATTTGATTTAAGTTTTCAATAATTGCATGCTATTTAATTCGTATAAATAATATTTTACCTAATAGGCAATATTATGTTTGGTTTTAAATGGATATGACTGGAGATGGGATTCACACTCATTATCTAAATTACGCAAAGAGAATATCGTATAGTACATTACAGAAGTTCAATCTGGGATCGTATGCATATGCAAAATCATTACATCGGTCACTTATCGACGCATTAAAAGAATGATTAACATACTATTATTTTTATTAAACTTTCTTATAGATGGTCATAAAGAATAAATAGGTACGGAATAATGAATGTGCTGAAATCAAAAAATTATGTTAATTAGGTCCAAGCATTTATGAAATACTGGACGAAGCGAGCGAATTATGCATATGCACAAATAATGGACTACAATGGTAATAAACATACTCTTGTATATATTTTTTTAACGTACAAAACAATTGCATTTGTATAAAATATCTACAACGGACATGTCGATTCTTCAGTATTTTCAAGTATTTTCCACAAATTTTGAACAAGTTTCACAACCCATTTTCCAACACTGGATTCTTAAGTGCAATAATATAAAAAATTTTTTACATAAAAGATGATTACTTTTTATTACAAATTCTTTGTTTATTGTGTTTATTGACCACTTTAACATGCAGCTTCGTCGAAATTAAAAGCTCGTAAAATTAAACTATCTTGTTAGGTTATCTATGGTTAACCCTTTCACGATTAGTATCATATGTTGAATATGAATCATATATGAATATGAATATGAATAATATGAAATTTCTAGAGGGTAAAAGAAACTATCGAAGCACTTATAGATTCACAATTATCATATTAATCGGTCTTGAAAGTCTTAAAGTTATCACGAAATACTTTACTATTATCAAGCAATACCGACTAACCCTGTACTTACACCGGAATTAGATGTCTTCAAATATAACTATTTCATTTATATTTAGAACTTGCTTTTTCTAGAAATTTGAAACCAACTGGTTCAACAGTTCGTCCTGAACATTCTTTACAAAAATTGACGTCAGAATACCGCATATAATCCTTTCTTGGAAATGCGAATACTTAGGATACTTCCGCATATTCTATGCGGTTATAGCTAAAATTATGTTATCTTACTGTTCCATCCCACCTCTTAAAAACTATGTCCGAGTATTTACACGTCAAGTAATTCATAATTAAACAAAATTGATCTAGAATTTGTTGTAAAAAATCATGAATACATGACACACATAAGACGTTGATGTAATCATTTTTCAAGAATTTTAATAGATCGAATGATAGTTTCTTTATCAAAAGATTATTAGTAAGATATAAATGGAGCATATAGTTAGTCAACAATTGTGGAGTTAATGAATTTTATCTATAGTTAGATAAATTAATATTAGAAATGACATGCTGTGTATATCTGATGTATCATAAAATTGTGATTATCTTGATATATTAGATTCTTGTTTGTAACCGTTGAACCATCTTATTCCATGGCAGTACTACGATTTCCGAGGCGCCAAGATTTGACAATGGATTTAGCATCTCTGGACTGAAACAAAAAAAAGTTCAAGAGTGGTAAAAGTCGATATCGCAATTATTTTTCGAGATGTGAATTTGTTTTCATCATCATCCCATCACAACAGTAGCGTTGCCCATCGTGGCACTTGTGTGACCAAACACGGTACTTGTGTGGCCCATGACAGCATTGAGAGATTTTCGGATTTTCGATATTTTTATAACTAAAACACCACGAGGATTAGTAATAATATAACAAATATCTGTTATAATTAATGTATGAATAAAGTTCTGTAATGAATAAAGTCGATTCGGTGCAATCTATGACGTAGAAAGAAAGATTATTTGCGCACTTTCAACTCGTAAAGAAAATTGGCAATTCATTGACACGTATAGAAATGGTACCAAATGACATCCAATCCGAATTGGACCATCTTACTACGTTATTAATATTCGGATTAAAAAATCTAAAACGATTAAAATACCATAAAATAATCACTGATATCGACTCTCCGCACATTGGGTCACCATTTCTACGTCACAGACATGCGAAACTCATGGTCGAAATACGACGTCTCGGATATCGCAGCATCCCCTATTCCATAAAGCGTTTTATGTGGCAGAGTCGTGAGCATTTTTGATTTCTTTTTCTATTCTTAGAACAGCAGGTAGTACATTTGTATGTATCCTTATAGTCGAATTTTTCGACAATTCTGCACATTTTCGTTATCTATGATATAAATTTGTGCATACAATTTTTTGATACAATAACAGTGCTTTATAGTTGGACTTCCAAAACTTTTGCATAACACAATTCATAATTCAACTTCGGCATTGAGGTGTTATGCACGGTACACCACGTATTTACAGTGATTATGTCTGGCCTTTTTTTCGGGGCATTTTTTTCTCCACAAATACTTGCGCGTGTGGTGTACAATTTTTTTCTTTTAGTCACTTTCTAAACATTACCCAAAATAAGGTTAATTTTATTTGAATGACCGCATTTAACTTACTGTACATTTTATCTTTCATTCGCTATTTGATAACTGCGTGCAAGATTTACATTTGATGATTTCAAATATATTAATAATCACTAATATCATTTTATTTGTTATGCTAATCTTATTAAGTTAATCGACCGATATTACCTTTAATAAACAGATAGTTTTGTACCGCTCATAACTTTATAACATTTATATTCCGATATCTTAATCTGTCATAACCTTTAATATTGACCAAAAATACATCTTAATCATTGTAAATCATTTTTTGTTTAATTGGAAAATTCGATCGTTTGAATATCTTCAATGTACTTCAACCGTCGGCATTATCGATTGAGTAGAAGAAGCAGAAAATAAAAATCGGTGACATGGAATTTTATCATTCCTTTTTTCTGTACGGATTAACTACATGAGTGCTTTTATAATGAAGTATTACTGACTGAGAAGATTAGAACAAAATCATCAAGCGAATTCCCATTGTCCAGAAAGGTTATTTAACTCATGTATCAATACGTATACTTTCTTTGATGGATTTAATTAGAGAAGTCGTTTAGCACAATGTTAAATAAGAAGTTTTAACTCTCTACTAACAATCTCTAATACCATGAAATTTATTCCTACCTTATAGTCGTATATTACTTCGCAAAAGGATTATGTTGTTTTACCTCTACGGCTCACTTTCATACAATTGGCAATCAATGTGTGAATCAACTCGTTTTATTACCATTATGAAATGTACATTATTATGCTACACATTTTGTATTTATTTTTAAAGGTGGAAACTTGAATCTCCAAACTTCACGCTACTTAGGCAAATTTACAATTCAGTAGAACTGTAATAGCAAAAGGAAAATTGTTCACACTTCACTAGGAAAAAAAAGGAATGACAAATTTACATAAATACCTATGTTACTGTATTATATGCAATATGCAAATAGATGCAATAAATAATAAGTAATATCGCCGGATTATCAATAAACAACATTAAAAAATTGTTTTTCCAATACGTACCTATATTTCATGATGAAAAAAATGGTTAATTTATATGAAACTATATAAAGGTAACTATATATAAAATAATACGAAATTCTCACTTACTTAAAAAATTATCAAACCAAGAAATAACATGGCGTACTTCAAATTCGAAGTGGCTGTCATTACAATATTTCTTGAAGCTGTATTGTTCGCTTCAAAGCAGTCTACGAAGCTTCGAGAGGATCATTCAATGTTAACGACAAGGGCTCCGATACCAGGAATTCTCTGTCACTCTGACGTCATGGACCGGATTCCGCAGGACCCACCAATGTTGTATCTGTTCGCTGAAACGTAGCACCAATGCCCCTAAGGAAAATACACGATATCCAACTCCTTACATTCAACTTGAAAGAATTTTTTTTCTTTGTCCCAAGAATGCGTTACTGTGTCCTTCACAACTTCGATTCCACATAAAACTATTTTTAAATCCTCGTTATGCCTGAAAAAAAAGTTCTACGCACAAATTTATGCGTACCAATTATACACTTATAAACTTTATCCTCATGTTTATATGATTCCAAATACTGTTGCTGCCAGCAACAAGGATCATACAAAACAATAAAGTAATTTTGTTTCAATCCTACTGTAGAACTTAAAGCTCAATGAACTTTTGTGCGACAACGAAATCAAGGAAATTGAAAAACATGACATAGCGGAAAAGATGTTCTTATCGCAATTTAAGGATGTTTAGTTACTGTTAGTTGACCGAAGAAAGGTGACGTAAATGGAAAAACAAACATACCTAATAAGTAAGTGCATTCACTTCAGCACACCTTTCTTGCGTTTGTTAGCACTTATGTGCGAATATAGATGCATTTACATAACGATGCATCTACCGTCATGATAATTATACCTGTACTATCTCATAGTTATACCATTGTTTTCGTAATATTATAAAACAGACTCATTGTCGTTTATTTTATTTAGAATTTCTTATTCTACATGTCGTTGACTGCATTCTTCATTGAACCCTAGACGGATAGACTCTTAGGGATATTATAGTACTCAGGTAAAACGGACCCTGAAAAATTGAAGTGCTTTTATGGCGTGTACAGTCGACTAATTTCAAAACATATATGGTATGATTTTATTTAATACAATTTGTAGAATACATCTATACAGAAAAAAAAATGAATTTGTAGCAATATTATAAGTACAGTAATTATTAGTAGTAAAATAATCATCGTGCAGGCATCGGGAAGAATGTGTGATATATTTCCGTTTAAATATTATTATAGCATAACGTATTGAGTTTTGCGAATTTATCTTGAAAGTAGAGGTGTTAGGTTATAAGAAAAAAATTATATCAACAGTGCTGCTTGAAAAATGTGTACGACATCCAGTGTCACGATACAACAACATTGACCCATCGCTAAAGAGTGGAATTTTTCATTTCTGAGGAAAACGTATGCGTCTTTCGATCAGTATTCAATTGGTTCAAATCTCTTAGACCGGCGATTACTCGCCTATAGCTAATAATAGGTAACTTACTAATTACCTTATTGTGAGATTAATGTAATGTTAATTAATTAAAATAAAGATTAATGTAATGACAATATGGACCTTAAAAAAGAGAATCGTCATAATCGTTATCATCTATCTAGAGAGGTAATTGATTCTGAAGATATAGAAATTTGAGATCAAATTAGTTCCTTGCGACTCTATCTACCTACTATACTTACTTACTGCTTATTAAATGTCATGGAATGCCATTTGCAGCTGAAGAATGCGAAAACATTGTCGGAAAGTCGCTGCTGATCAGTGCCGTGAGTCAATGTGTAATAAATCGGAGTATTTGCCATCGATTTGCATGACAGGAACTTTTGAAACTCTAATCAGTTTTCAGAAAGGCGAATGGCTCATTGACGGTCTTTCCATGACACGTAATTTTCGCGAGAACACAGGAACACAGTTTTTACGGTGTGTATAAATTTTGTTTATTCAAAATACCACGATGTAACCGCGCTTTGTTATTTTACCTACCAAGCAAGTATTATTATACCAGTTTACTAATTATGAGAAATAGACTAATTAAACCAGATTCATTCTACTATTTTTCCTTATCTGTATTATTCCCGACTGACGTCAATATAATATTATTGAATTGTTGAATGGTGTACCTATACTTATTCGTCCTATTGATCAGTGTGAAAAATACATTAAAAGTTAAGTGTTTAGCAAGACAATAAAATCATATACAGGGTTATTCACGACAAATGCACTACCTGAAGTTAGCCCGTCCATTTGATTTCTATAGTAGAACCAGCTTCAGGTGGTGCGTTTGTCGTAAATAACCTTATACTATATTAATATGTCCGAATAATATATATTGAATATATTACGTGGAACCTCAGCATAATTTGTGTCAACCACTGACATTTTACACATTATAATAATCATGGAGGTAAATTCTTATTGATTTTATTGATTGCGTTAAATTTTACTTTTACATCTACCATAGATACTCTTGGCATACTGTACACTATTAAGTAGGAATACCATTGCACGATGTTTGAAGTAATAAGAGAAAACGTTATTATTACTTACGATAGAATTAATTACGTACTTATACACATGGATGTTATAAAAATGAAGCAATAGAATCATTGCTTATACAGAGGCTGAAAACTATAAGGTGTTAGTATACAAGAAGTGCTTACTGAAATAAAAAGTAAAAATTATTAAATGCCCAAATGGAAATTACGGAGCAACTGAAGTCAAGGTTACTATCGCATCTCTTCAGACATTATGAAATCTGTTTACTATACAATTATGTTTGGCTTCCAAGAATCGCTTGAGGAGCATACTAAATATGTAGTTCACATTAAAGTTCAAATTCAGAGGGATTCGCGAAAATTTAGTGACACGTTGTGTCATTAAAAAACTGTACCTTGAAATCGTTGGGCCTTTGACCAAACTGGTTTTTTCTTACATATACATATGTGCATATCATATGAAAAAATATAATGCTTTTTCAGTTCGAATATTTTTCCTTAATCGTCAATTTTAACCATGATTACTATTATGTAATGATCTTTCACGGCGTGTTTTTTGATACCTTGCGTCATTTCATGAGTCATACCAATACGTTTGGGCACAAACTCTTTATGCACAATCGAACTTCATAGTATATAAAAAAATGCATATATGTTGATTGTTATTTACGAAGATAAGAATAAACCGTTATAAAAATATAATTGTTTTGTTATAATATCGAGCATTTACCTTTACGATGCTGAGGCACACTGTAAATTTTAGGTTATCAATTACTATTCTATAGCATCTTAGTTTATAATTTCTTTGTGTGTTTAATTAATTATCAGAGTATACGGTTTAAATCATCAACAAACTGATCGGTATTCGAGAAATGTATAAAACAGACATTTCTCCTTTATTCGGACTGTGGGTTTTGAAAGAGAAAAATATCGGGGCAAACAGGTTTGCCGTCAGGCACGACCGCTTGAACCATGCTGTCGCATCTTATTCATTCGCCATTGTAAGAAATATTAATTCCACGGACGCAGAACTTCCAAACGGGAAGTGCTCGACATTTGCAAATGTTACTGATCTATCCACATCCTCACAATTTTTCTTGTAAATTTCAATCCGATTGGTTAAGTCATTCATCCCGAATTTTGAATACAAACACACGACACTGAGTTTTTGAATTTTTTTCGCATGTGACGTTTTGAAACCGAAAGTGTTAAACATCTGCAAGTGCTACTGTATCATCTACATCATAAACTTAATTTCTCGTGTAAATTTCAAGTCGATCGGTTCAACGGTCCGTCTGAAATTTTAGATACAGATATTTTAGGCCATGCATTTACACGCACACACATTCCTCTTTTACAATGGCGAATGCACAAGTCAATCCTGCATGTTCTATAATATAGTTGTGCCCAAAAAGTATTGAATTTTGTTTACGTAATCCAATACAATGGAATATTTTTATGCTAATTATAAACTTCAAGATAATTGATTTATGATCAGCGTTGGAGATCTATTACATGAATTTACTTCAGTCGTGGAGGTCAAGGTGAAGTTCCTTTGCACATACGGAATGAATCCCAAACTTTACTGAGTAACAATTTAATTGACATCCGATTGGAGAGCAATATCGAAAAGCTAAAAATTATGATCAAGTATGAAATAATGCAGTTTTATATCAGCAGATTAATTTCTTTTCTTTTCTTTTCTTTCTTTTCTTTCGTTGGGGTTGATATAACGGTCATGGCATTGACGTCAAAGTCACAGAGACCAGTTCTGTCTGAAAGAACAAAGGCGTAAATAAACGCCAAGTGACTTTCTAAACTCAATATTCATACTAACAGATTTAAAAAATATTATAAATGAGTAAAACTAGTAGATAACTAATACTTACGTTGTTTTGGTAAGGAAGTCCCAATAGATAACATTAAATATGTTCAAAATCCTGTAAAAAACTTTCGCAGTCCGCATTTCTTACAGCGCACAAAATAATAATAAGTTTACTCAAGAATCTGAAAATTGCAGATGCACAGATAAAAATATTCGTTAATGCATATTTCTAAATGAGTTGGATATTTATTTAAAGAATGCCATTACAGACACTTGTACTGAATTATGCAAGGTATGCAAAGCGATAAGTAGACAGTGGTGTAATTACATTATGACGAATTCATTGTATGTTGCGCTGTCTAAAACGGGTGACCAATCAAACTGGCATGCAGTTGGGTTCACGCTGCTTAAAATGAGCAACTGGACATGCAATTCAATAATCCAATAGTTTGAAGTGTTTAATATCCTGCTCAACTTTGCAGTTAATATCATGTATGAAATACTTGGACAATCTAATTAACCATTTCAAAATGAAAGTACATGGAACAGATTAACTGGATGACTAACACATGCCAAATTGGTCTTTCGGAAGTACATTGCTCAAATATTCTATGTATGAACGATGAGTCGGACTAACAATTTTTCATTGTGCTGCAAGACAAGACAAAGAGAATGTTTAGAGAATGTATACTTGCATTCCAATAGAATAAATGACCATCTTTCAAGTGGAAGTACACGAGTCCATTGACCACACAGAAAACATTCAGTTTTTCTGTGTTTAAAACTGTACATTTCTCTAGATACCTGTTCGTCCACGAGACTCTTTTTACTCCCTGTAATTCCATTCTCTAGAATCTAGAAGTTACATATTTCTAACCGATAAATTCATACAGAAATACCGACAATTAATATTGCATGGAAATAATTAAAAAAAATTTATTATAAACAACTATGCACACACGATCAGTCTTTCTATGAATACCACTAGTATATAAATACTTTATTGAATCTTTTAGTAATGCAGTTAACGTCATTTTTTTGTTGCTTTGACTTTAGCATTTATAAAAGCTACATTCACGGAAAAAAGAGAACAATAATGGTTACTAGTCTGGTTAGCAGCGAGTCCCAGGTACCATAGAAAATGAGCGACCAACAGCCTGGAATGATGTTGATTATTTAAAAGACAGTAGCCATTACTGTTCCGAAGGCAATTCTTACTGGATTGGTTAGTGACGAATGCTTTCCTATAAAGTGGGATTCACTGCTAAGACTCACCGCTGAGACTCACTGCTAACTAGACTAGTAACCATTACTGTTTTTTTATTCGCGTTCCGAAATTAACTACCAGTAGTACGAGTATAGTTGTGTTCCTGTTTAACTGCATGGAATAGAGTGAGACACAAATATGTTTGCAATACTGGCAGTGAACTTCGAAACGTATGCTGTATTATCACTAATAGCGAAAAGTACAATTATTACAGTAATAAATATATGCATTTATTAATTAAGTGAGAATTAAAATAAATATACAATTTTTGCAAGATATCTATAATTAGTTCGAGGCAAGCCTTTTATCGTTATGATTATACTGTTATGTATCGTCATTATGGTATAATTCGTTTCATCCTATGATCACAAAAACATAAATAAAAGTTGTTGCCAAAATGTAGCGTCTTGTCAAGCGTATATGCGAACATATAGAAATTATGGGGATAAACACGAGCTGGCTCCTAGCACGCGCGTACGATTAGTTTTTCATCTGCAATCTGCGAGTGACGCAGATACAGGTAAAAGATCGCAGGTTTATAGCCGTGGAGCGTCGCGTGGCTCGTCTCATTTGCACGCACCCTTCCACCGTGATTCAAAGCGACTTTAACTACAACCGGGCTTCTCGTTCATTTACGATTTGATTTAATAAATCTACAAATATATTGATCGTGATAAACCTCAGTTGTTGAACGATTGTCAGACTTAAACGGTTTATAGTGTCTGACATACGTATTCGAGACAAGTTTTATGATCGTAATAACACGGACTTTCTTTCGCAATAAATATTAAATAGTGTCGTTTATAAAACTTGGAGAAATAGTAGGAAGTGAAATATTGAACTAGGAATATTCTTTTGTTCACAATCCTTCGAGTGAAAGAGATTTTTGATACTCAGGATAATATTACAGAAACATTTTTAAAAAGTGCAAAAGTCGCATCATTCGATCCGTATTATTGATTTTTTTTTGTATTCTATTATAATAGTAAATCGTAAGACTACTTTTCTTGGTGGAATTGACGAAGCACATTATTGAGGATAAAGGAGTGAATTGGTTTGCGAAGAAAGTGGATGACAGCGAAATCGGATAAAATACTCGTACATTGTACTTTGAAAGTGAATAGGAATTATAGTGCTCGAAAAGCTGCTGAATACCAAAAGGCAACAGAAAGAGCATCTATGCCCTGATCCAGTCTTACCAGGTTGGTCTGCGTTTAAACATTTATCATTTTCAATGTCGTTTACTCCTCAACTTTTTCTTCGTTTTTCATGGTAGCTTTCCGTAATATTCTGAATAACGTAAAAATAGAGGGATATAAAAATATTAACGTGGGTGTGGAAGTTATTTGCCTTGGAATCAAGAGACTCGGTCGAGTCTCACGCCAAGTATGATGATTATCATAGTAACTAACTACAGTTTGCTTTACCGACTGACATATTTAAAAGCTTTAGAACTCAGTTGTAATAAAGGATATAAAAAAGAAAACTATGTGATGACTAACTGACAAGTCAAATATACTTTGATATATACAGCGTGTTCACGTCCAACCGCACGTGGGTTTGTCGGATTGGATTTTTCATAAGAAATTTAAAAAATACGTGTTTAAGCATTTTTAATTATCTAGGTTTATATTTGGTGATAATTAACATTAAATTTTGCGATTATTAGACTAACAGCGATAGGTTGGGTAGAATGCCGCAACCCATTTACTACTACTTTGCGCAAAAATTATAAAAAAGAAATAATAAATTATAGAAGAAATTATAGTAAGAATTAGTATATCAAATCGTTGCTAACAATACTAATACATGTTTCTTACATTTTTAAGGTTTTTGTATTTGATAATGTATTTGATGAAAAATTGGATAAAAACGAACTTTCTACGCATTTTCTGTTCATGGCATCCATCTTGTCACAGAAAACTCGAATAACGAAATGAGATGAATGTTAAAGGTAATTAATGACTGGCACTGAACCTGCCTTTTTTACGATTCGTAAAGTAGTCGAAGCGCTACATAATGTCTTTGAAACCTAATTTATACAACAATACGTGGAATCCATGCGGAATGGACTTTTATACAGAATATGTCACTTCCTCCAGTCAAAGTTCGACATTTCTCAATAGAAAATATCAATTTCATATGTATAGATGCTCACTCAATTGGTATTCTCGAAATATCGCGAGAGTCACGTTCAATGCCCCGTGAAGCAGTGAATGTGCAAAACGATGTCAAAAGTGCTATGTATATTTTAAACGTCATTCCTTTATGCTTCGTGTTGGGCGAAAAATCGTATATACTGAACTCAAGCAGCTACATCATTTTTAAAAATTCCAATTCTGTATTTTTTTCTGCTCTGTTACATAGACTATGTCGCACAATAGATTTACATAGGTTTGTCATGTTGTTTATTTATTTGTTTTACAATATTTTGCCATCAGGCATTATAATCAAATTCATTAACAGGTTGATTACACGGTGAGAGAATGAAAGCATCAGTTATTGTTCCTTTACACTGAATAAATTTAATGCATTACACGTGTACTGCTTATCAAATAGCTGTTAATATAAACAAAAAAAAAACCTTTCCCAAAGGAGTAAAGAATAATCACCCACTTTCCATAAATAGAAAAGGCATCTCGCTGTTACTATATTTAAGTGATTCATCATTAACAAAGAAACTGACAGAAATCAAACTGGACGTATGCCATCCATAATTCATATTTTTCTCTTTTATAATTAAGCTGAAAATCTTGATTCACAGAATGATGCAGAATCTTGCGTCACTACAAAATTACGAATGAATACCAGAATTGCAGCGTTTCAGTTATGCATATAAAAATCATTATTATGGAACTTTCTTTGTTTTCTTTAGAAGCTCAAACTATGTTCCGTATGTGAATACTGGTTTCAAAGTAATATGCATATATAGCGGCCAACAAGTTTGCCATGAGGCACAACTATATACTACTACGAGATAGTACTTTATGCACTGTTTCACATAAAAAAATGAATTTCACGCGTGCGTCATTTTAAAGCCGGAAGTCTTGCATATTTTCAAGTATCACTGCTTTGTCCATATTTGAAACTTGATCGTTTTTATAAATCGTAATCTGAAAGTTTCTGTTCTTTGTTATGAATTTTGCGTAAGAAAATACGCTTGTGACTGCACATAAATATACCGGGTGATCCACACGAATCAAATGTGTTCCCTACGATGTCTACTTTTACCTGAACCACACGGTTAAATCCGTATTCAGTCATGGTAAATGCATCATACATTTCCACACATTTCTTATGATTTCTTACTAAAAGTATTATCAACTGTTACAAGACAGTCATTATTGCAAATAAAATTGCACCTTTACACGTAAGAAAAGACGATGTGTATAATTCAATGTCATTTAAATTGAAAAGAAATAACAAAATAGAATAAAGTTAAATATTGTTATATTTGACCAATTTTCACTCAAGTATTCGGGAACGAACATACATTTGTTAACCTCTTATGATAACGGATTACATACAAGTGTAATTCTGCTGTAAAAACTGTATGTCAAATAATTTGACCATTGGTCACATTCGGTCCTCAAATGATGAGATTATTACTAGTTTCAGATATCATCCAATAATAAATAAGATACATGGTTGATAACATTTCACGTAAATCCGAGTAAAGTAAACCTCGCAAATGTAAATGATTACAATTAATGGAATGTAGGTTATATCCATCGTATCGTTACGTTTTAATAAGTATATTGTGTAACGATATGAGTTCTTGTGGAACGAAAATTTCTATTCCAATTTCTGTGAAAAATGCTCTGTAAACTCTCATAATTCGTAAAGTGTATATATCGTATAAAGACTTTGGCAGAAGAAAACTTGTTCTCAAGTTTGTTGTGATATAACTAATCAATCTTTCTCATCAAATATATATAATTATTAAAGGGTAATGAGTCTACTCAAGCGAGTGCTTTCATTTGATTCCATCATGGTAAAATTATCTTCGGGTGGTATGTTAGTTCTGAATAACACCTTAAAGTATCGATAACTTTTCCTAATAAAATTATCGAATATCGAATATCGTGCAATTATCGTTCATCAAATTTCTGATTGAAGTCGCTAATTTTATAACCATGGTTTTATTAAACAAGGAATTTTGCAACAGGATGCTAGCAGATCTTGCCTCGTGCGAATATATCCATGTAACGGCAGATTGGTTTACGGTGAATCTGACAGGAGTATAGTACGTCTCGAAATTAACATAATTACGTCTGTCAATAATAATACACACGAGATAATAGGGTAAGCTTTCATAAAGTTCCATTCTGCCCAGAAACTTCGTTGCAATGAATTGCGGGGTGTAATTGCGTCAGTAATGACGGTATTGGTATTTTCACTGAGAAATCATCAAATTGTGTTGTCTAATCATTAGAATAAACCGAATTGACGTACGTATGTCAAAAATCTGCCATATAGAGTGTTTACGTAAAATAAATTTCTTAGTCACACTGATTATATTAATTTTTACTGTATGACTATTATTTTGCAAATTTTTCTGCTATGTAATTAGCTAAATAGACTGAAATCCGGAAACAGTTGTAAGCAAATTAAAAAACTTCATAAACACATTTTGGTACTAAAATGCGACATTTGTGTTTCTCACAATTACTTTCGATTGTACTGTTCGTAATAGGGAAATTACTTTTATTTTTTTTATGAGAGCTCACAGTTGAATAAATTCTATCCATGGTGATCTTTTTATCTCTTCAGGAATTTAGACATCGCAGATATGAAATAGAAAGACATTATAAAAGATGAAGATTATATTTTTATAACAACTGTTTTATAACAACAGAATAATCGCAATATTACGATTGTTATATGCAATTGTTACTACCGTGTTATAAAGCGATGATGTAAAACTGCCATACTTAGTTAATATAAAAACGAAACATAATAATTATATATTACTTCTATTGCAATTATATTAACGTTGTTCTCAACACGTTACATTGATGCAACGATATGTGTTTGCTGGGGTATAAGGATACATGCACGTACCGCATATAATGCGTGTATCCACATAATTCAACCTGATAACATTTCAATTTCAGGAATAACATTTATCATAAAGTTTCATGATTGTCATGTTTACTTTAATTTCATAATCATTCGTTAGGAATAACAAACGTAAAGTTTACTATATTCATGAAGAATTTTCAGGCAATAATAATAAAACAAAAATATGTATATCAATAGTTACACGGCGTGTTTCAGGCATCTCAATCATTTTCGAACATCTCTCCTACATGTTGGATCTCATAGCAGTACATGAAAACTTGGCAGATCATGTTAGGTTCAGAAGTATGCTTACAAAGATATGATAGATAACGCTGTCGGTAATACATTTTTCTGAACTGCAAATAACCAAGGACTACGTTTCCATCGTGCATGATTGGTTAATCTTCTCTAAATCATTCACGATGGAAACTTAGTCAATGTCGCTGACTACTGGCGGATTAAGCAATTTTTCAATAAGAAGCAACGCTACAGTAACTAAATGTATCTTATTATATAGACATTAAAATTGATCTATAATCATTGATATCTCACTGATAAAGATCATTTAGATTTTTGTCGTTCAACCCCGTGCAGTAAATCTAGTTAACCCTGCAATACCAACATTACTTTTTCGTAACACTGTTACCTATATATGTATATATATATATATGGCATAAGGCCATAAGCACGAGTACGATCTTTAAACTATTAGTAAATTATTGATATATTTTGGTATTCATATGTTTCTTTCAATTTTCTGGAATGTCGGAAATGGAGACAAATGTTTATTTGATATGAATATAAGAATGCACGAATGTATGCACGTGAGTGGGCGAAAGATAAAATTTCTTTAATATTGGGACAATCGGAACAAGGCAATATAATACCGTATATAAGAATATGTTTCCATGAATTATAATACAACCTAAATTTGAATAATTAATTGACATTTGAATTTTTTTGATAAATAACCAAAAATCTCCGTTTGTCATCATAAAAATAAGAATAGTAAGAAATATTTGGCAAAGTATGGTATCGGTTATAAGTCAATGTTGTCTTTAACGCTTGCTTACACTGTCTTCAATACTACATACTAGTTTAACAAATAGAAACTAAACATTTCTAACATGACATGTTCTATGACACTCCATCAAATATCTTTCTACGTCAAACTGAATAATCGATTCCTTTTCAAATATTTTACACAGCTTGACGTAGATGCATAATTACCAACGAAGAATACGCCGAGTCATCGGTCAAAGTCCATAAACTATTTTACCGCCTCTTTAACAAATCATTGTTAAAAGGAACGCTCTGGTATCCATCTGAATAGAAAATCTTTAGAATATCCTAATCTTGTTAATGTTATCCAATTTAACTATTTCGTGCGTTTAGTGCGTTTAGGCTGAATAATTCGGTATATCAAAAATGGTCCCTGTTACGGATCCAGATTCTTATATTTTAACCCTCCTAACTCACTCGGGTCATTTTTGACCCATAGCTTTATTCCGTGAAATAATGTTTATTTATTTACATATGCCTAAAAAGTAGTATTCAAATGAAGAACTTGATGCTAAAAAATATTAAACAATAAAATATAATAGATGTTTGAATAAACAAAATGTTTTCTTATAGATAACGTTATTCTTATAAACACCTTTTGAACGAGTGACTTAGGAAGGTTAACCATCAAAACTTGATAAAACCAGGAATACGAATTTCAACCTGGTTTTCTATCTTCGTCGATGGAATGATTGAATTTGCCAAATGCCTTATTCCCCCATACACCTGTGCCTCGCTCTTGGAATCGAGATAGCAACTGCTTGACCATTCCCTACCACTCGAACTGGAAGACAGCAGGTAGGTGAGCACTGACTCGGAGATTGCCCACTAGCACACTCTGGTCCACTGCACCTCCAATCCACTAGCAACCAGCTCTTCGTTCATTGCGCGATCGCACACTCGGACAAGACACGCGGTTTCTCGTGCGATCGCGATTTACATTGCGACCCGCTGCTTCCCTTTTTCTTTTTTTTTTTTAATATATTTGCTTCCTTCAAATTCGGATAGATTTTTCATTGTGTCGAAACGATCACTTTTGTGCACGAATCACTGACTATTGATCTTCGTACAGTGCGTCTGCAATGTTCGAAGAATAATCATCGATTATAGTCTGAGAGGATGAATGATTGATTATTTCATTCATTTTGCCATTTGTAATACAGTGTTTTTGCTATTTGTGTCCGTTCAGAAGGATGTTCGTACGTGATTAATTACATATTAATGTGATTAAGAGTGTTAATGAGAAAAGCTATGCGATTTTTAAATGCTGGATCGCGATTTTATGTAAGTTACCGAGGACTTCTTTAAAATTTATTTCATGTTCTCGAAAATCCATCGCTACACAATGACGAATTCAATCCCAGTGTTCAATTTCAATAAAAACTGCTTTATACGAATAAGATCAATTTTATTAGCATACTGACACAAAAAATAGAAAAACGAAAATACGAATCACTACCGTAACATTTGTTTTGAATGTCAGCAAAAGAGTAAATGGTAAATTGCCTCGTCAATGAACTTTCATAAATTCTCACTTTCAATCCTAATAACGGCCCTCACCGTTACTTCCGCGAAAACTCAAGTGAATTCGAATGACAATAAAAAAATTGACCACGTGACAGTGACAAATCAAAGATCAACATAAAGACAATAGTGCTTCAATAGATGTGAACAAGGAGTACGTTCTCACGTGCATTATAATAAGTATACGCTAAAATTGTGACTCTGCAGAATGTGTGTATCGCACCTTCACGTTAGAGAAACTCGGCAGCCGTCGTCTCCTTCAAAGCTGCTGTGGGTTACGTAAGGACGAATTGGATTTTACCGGGCAGTTAATGAACCCGGTCGTATACTTGCAGCAGTGTCCGAGAAACTTATGTAAGTGAATACGACTAACACCAAGACTATAAAATAGAGCCAACGGATCAGAAGAGCTTTCCGGAAATTTCGAATGAAAAAAATTGCACTATCCAGGAGAGAAAATACTAGAACCTCGATTTTCTTAAAAACAATTAACTTAAAATGTCGTTCCATCTACAATGAGTCTTGCGTTAAACAGGCTGGCATCCGCGAAAGTCTATGAAAACACGTTTGGCGAGTTTCCTGGAAAGTTTGATGGCTCGTATTCTACAGTCAACGTAATGGTTGATAACGATTAAAAATCTCGCATAGCAAGATTCACGTGTCACGGCACGTCCTGCTACACATTCAGGTTTCTAGGAGTTCATGCCACATACGTAAAGCACTATCTAACAAAGAGGTCATACTGCGGATGTCGATAACGAATCTCTTGGATACAAGTCGGAAATTTTCACTTTAGACTTTGAAGGGTACCGATGAAATTTCATGTTAGCAGTTCACTTTAATCCAATTTTATCGCTCGCATAGGTAACTAGATTGAGAACAGAGAAACCCGGATCAATAACGGTTATGAATGCATGCACCAGGAGAATCTATACTTCCAAGAATCGTCGTGATGCATTCAATTAACTGACCTAAATAAAATGTCATTCGATAAAAGTATACCAACTGGTATTATCAAATTTATCAAATAGCTTTCATAGTTTCAAAAACAATAGGAATATTTTCGTGGTACGTTGCTAAAAAAATCTTTCCTAATGAATTCGCAATGCTATCGTTGGATTTTTGTTTGAGACGGGTATTAGCTTCCTGTTACGTTGGGATTACATAATCTTTGCTATTCCAAAGTCTACTGACTCTGCTAAAAAGCGGTTATAACGATACCGAATCATTGACCGCCGTATCTTATTGGATTTCGAATGAGAATTGTGGTTCATTTGAAACTTCTGTATTATAACGAGGATCTGTAATGAAAACAATCGGAAAATTGAATATAATGGGATTCCAGATAAATTTGTTGTGATTCCTTTGCTACTTTTTATTCTAAATGATTAAAAGAATATCGCTAAGGTTACACGGCAACACAAAAGGATATTTAATATAGTGCAACAAGGTTGTCTAGTTCCTTAGAAAAATATTATCATTGATGGTTTTTCACAAGAACCAGTACGCACGTGGCAATATGCTTACAGCTGGCAATGTAAACATTAATTAATTTAATTTATTCGCATACGTATTTAAGATCATAAACATGAATGCTTTAACATTATGGTAGCTGCATCATACGATTATCATGTTTCATCAATATTTTCATTTTAGTAGGAAATTAATTTCTATACGGCTACCGAATACGTAAATTATTCTTGTAAACGTTCAGTCTTTGAAACGCTTGTGATTCTGGTTTGCACGTACTTAGACGTCAATTACCAATTAAACAATTGTTATGCACGAGTGGTCAGAATCGCGATTGAATTCCAGTGAAGATAACTGGTTATTCCTCAGAACAAGTTGTATAACGGAATAAACGCGGTAAGTTCATTCGCATCGTGCATTCGCTCAAACCCTTGAGAAGTCCCACTTTACCTATGCAACCGTTTTTTGTACATCGAATTTATCGTCGACTATGCAGATTTCAAGGATCTATACCGTATACTCGTTCGTCATTATCGATTTCACTATACGTAAGAGAAACTTTAAAAAATGTTGAAAAGTCCTGAATAAATTTTAAGGAAGACATATACAGTCATGATTGCTTCACATATGCTGCGTGTCGTAAAGTACCAATGGGTGCTACGCAATTTTTGATATATAAACTAAATTTGACGGTCGATAAAACATTCTACGTAAATCTAGTATATCTCTGATTTTATTAATTTGTGCGAAAAGAACAAATTTATAATTTAAATGCATAACCCTTCTTTTGTATCTGCCTTCAGGTACACGTGAGAGTTAAAAAAATGCACACAATAATTTGTCTGTTAATATCTAAAAATTATTAGTAATCATTTAACAGTAATAATACTTAATTTCTATTTGATCTAAATTTGTTCGTGTCTAACATGAAAAGTTAATTACTTATTTAAAATCTTTTTCTAACTAATTAATTAACTAACTATTTGATGATGATTGGATTTAAGCTTGTTAAATCAATTTGCACTTGGATTATAGGATAACAAATTCAGCTGAAGTTCATGTCCGAGTGCAATTCCGATAAATAACAGCAGAGAATCAGAAAGTAAACGCTATAAATGGAAACTATTAGTACCTCTATGTTTAGATGCATTATTAGTAGAATAATTCCGGGATAAATGCTGCACACTTAATACGAAACATATCATTGATTATTTTTCTAAATCACAGTTATTTTTAAGATTGTTATCAGAAAATACCTCAGCATATTCATGACATACATTTTAAAGTATAAACCATTGAAAGTTGTTTATAACACACTTTTTCTATGAAAAACTTTTTGACATAAACATTAAAAAGTTGCCTTTTCATACAAGCATAAACGTATTGAATGGCAGTTAACCTTGATTCTATGACTCTGCATTGTGGATGTCTTTATTAAAAACCCGAGTAAAAATATTTTTTCTATATCAGGTCTAAATGAAAGTATCGGAAGAGTCTATATGATCTAGATTGAGTATGTTCGAGAGTTGAGGAAATATATAGCGTAAGTATAGTACAAGTCCAACTGAAGTCACTTCATTGGGATTGCCCGATACTTGTTCTAAACCTCTTGTATACTTGCAAATCGTCATACGAAGTCTAGCTCAAGTATCATGCAAGTATGAGACATGTTTAGATCAAGTATAGAAGACATCTACGTAAGGTACAGGATACTATACCTGATTGCTAAAGTCCAGCTTGGCAAAACCTGTCCCATACTAAGGCAAAATAATCAGTAGAAGTCTAGTTCATCTAGACTTGTTTAGGACATGATGATCGCTGTCGGTCTCTGCGAAACTTAGAAGAACCACTCTTATACTCAAGCTACACCCGCGAGACCTATTCTAGACGTATTCAATACCACAGCCAGACTAAACCTTTTACTCGGAGAATGATTTAAAGTATATAATCTTTTTCTGAAAACAGATATATTTTCTAAGCATATAATCAATTTTTATAATTATATTCATTTTGAAATTAACATGATTGTGAAATTTTAAGCATATTTTTATTCAGCTTCTCTCTCTGTTTTTCTAGTGTATTCCTTCGAATGGTTTTGCACGTTTTGTTGGAAATGAACGAACAATAAATATCATAGTATAGAAGTCATATATTATTGTGTTCTTTCATTTTCGATCTGTCATTTTCGAATTAAAAAAAAAGTTTTTCTCGATAACATCAAGGTAGCTATATAGTCTCTTTTATATTGTTATTTTTGTATATCGGAAGTTAGCCATGCATCATTTTAACTTTTTGAAAACAATTATATTTCTGAAAACTAATTCTCTAATTAAATAATTTATATAAAATATTGAGGAGACAGGTTTATCCTATAGAAACCGTTTTCTTCTTCTTCTTCCTTATTCAAGTTTATACTTCAGGTGAAATCAAATAGTAAAAGAAACGGTTTATGAGTGGACGTAATACGTCTATAAATGGCTATAGTAATACAGGAACCGTATATGGAATAAACGGATAAATTTCCGTTTCATAATCCCAGAGGTTGCACAGAAGTTGCACAGAAGTTGCAGTCTTGGCTCAAGCTCGACCGATATCATTTTCGATTTGATAACGAAAGGCATTTTTTTCTGCATAGCTCACCTACATATTTTACAAGTTTATTAATCTTTATCTGTAAAAAAAAAAGCGTATTCAAAGATGAAAATTAAACTTATACCGTCTCACTGGTGAGAAAAAGTACGATAATTTCATTTAAATTAACGCACACGAATTAGAATAAAAGGCCACTATATTCGTCTATGAAATTTTTCATTTACAAACATCGAATAAAACAGATTGGTCTTGAATCATATCCAGATGGAGCTCGTGATTGAATTTCATGAATTTTTTTATGGCATAAAAACGAAATTTCCAGTTTTTTCAAACCGAAATATTTGAAATCCATAGATACTACTGTGTCATCTCCATACGGAACTTGATTTTGACTGTAAATTTCAAAGTAATTTATTCAGTAATTCATTGAGAATTTTAAAAATAGATATTCGGACTGTAAACTTGCGTAATCTGATGATTCCTTCATAGAACCCGCATAAAATCTTTTCTTGCAATTATGAATGTGTAAGACATTTCTACGTATTCCATGTGATCGTACTTCAAAATTGTTATTTTGATAGCAACTATTAAACAATTGTAAATCAATCCCTTTATCTTTTATAATTATTAACGTATACAGGGGGTACATTCTGAAATTCGCTGCGAGCATGGTTGTGTCTCACTCCATTGCATGTAGGTAAACAAGGACACTTGTAGTACTGGCAGTGAATTTCGAAACGCACCCAATATAATTGAATATTGAGTATTGCAACGGGCAATTCAACTTAGGTCTTCTCACTCTCGTCTTAATGGAAATAAGATGATAAGTGCCTTAAATTACCATGACTCTTCCTGATATTACGTATTTGAATACTTCTCTTTACAGTGTAGATATAAGCAAGCCTACATAACAAAACTTTAATAACAATTCGAAAGTATATGCTCAACTAATATGAAACTTCTCCTCCATAGCATTCTCTCATTCCATTTTACTAGGGTGGCAAAAATGCGAACGTTACACAATAACGTTTCGATATGAAAAAATCAGTTTTGTCTTCCCAATTTTGAAACAAAATTATACCCTCCGTTTCGAATAGTTGTCACATTACTAAGAGCATTAGTGTCGAATTTTTTTGGATATTCATCTCAATTCATTATCAAATTTTTTATACAATTGTAATAAAGTGTATATTTTCATCAGAATTTTTTTAAGTGAAGTAGAATAATAACAATACCAAACACGTTAAGATCATTGTGCTGCTAGTTTAAAAATACAGTGGAACCTCTCATTTTTAACCAGTCGGGACCGTGCTAACTCTCAAATTTTAAATTGGCCTTGATTCCCCACTCTCGATTTCCCTACCTCTAAGCTCCGCCCATTTCGTATCTGCGCATGCGTCTTTCATTGCGTATAGGTAGACGTGTATGGATAAAGAAAGATCTCAACTGCGCTTAAGTCTGCGCAAGCGGCCCTGATTGATGAAAATCGAAGCATAGTGGGAGAGCTCAGCTCGAGGGGAAGTTAAAACTTGAGAGGTCTTCAGGTTAAAAAATGAGAGGTCCTTAAAATTTGAGAGGTAGAAATTTGGGACGTTCCACTGTAGTACATTTTGGTCAGTCATCTGAAAATATTTGTAGAAGTTCCAAAATCAAAATAATGCTTGTCAAATCCAAATGGAATGACACAGAATTTATTTATATGCTATATATTATAACAAATGTTTACCCAACAGTAGTATGTAATAATCTTTGCCTTATTATACACTTACAAAATAATCAGAAACTCATAACATTTCCTAACGTATTTACCGTAAAAATAGCAACTTAGGTCACGCATAAATTAATGTCTCACATTTGCCGAAAAAAAATGACTTTCGACCTTGAACACCGTAACTAATGTCCACATTTCAATGACATGTTGTGATGGTAAAAAATAGTTCTAGCATAAGCCAAATATCTCAGCATTCAAAATCTCCAATTCTTATGTAGCAATAGAAGTTATCAACCTTTAAATCAATTAGCAATAGTTGGCAGATTTAAAGAAAATTAAGAGCATCCACAATGATTCTTAACCGTCTTGTGTAGAACATCGTCGGACCCAGTCAACGATAAATATCATAACAGCTGAAATATATGTATACATTATATGTATCTCCCTATATACAGTATTATTTGGAGAGACTTTTACTTCCAAGTGCAGGATGCACTTATGTACATCGTAAGCCATGATGCATTCAGTGTAACAGTCGTTTCCAAACGTCTTGAGCAATAAAACGAGTCTCTCCCCTCATTTATCGAGTTTTGTAAACCGCAATGCAATTGGAAAATGCTTTCGTATCCTAGCACACTGCTAATCAAGATAAATAAGTGGCCGTACTGATTGCGTTGAAATTTTCTTGCGCTTTTGCGAAAGTTACATTGACTTTGTCATATCCTGCCACGTTTTTCCAAGCATGTAAACGCGCCGAGTAAAAACGGCTGCTCGTTACACTTACATTTAAGTATAGTAATATGATGAATGACATACTTAAAAACTAGGCATGACGTAGCTTGTTTAGAATAAGTTGATTAACCCCTTGAGTGTCACTGACGCAAACTGATGCAAAAAATGAAACAGACCACCAGTGTCACTGACGTGTATAAAATCAATAAATTTTTTATTGAAACCACTTTTGGTAAAAAAAATTATTTTTGCTTGACACTCAAGGGGTTCAAAATGACTCTTTTAATCGCCTAATAATTTACATGGCAACTACAACGATTAGTACATACTAGTTATTAGTTGAATTATCTTCTATTCTGACATATGTCATATTGCATGGTGACGTGCCATTGATAGTTGCGGTGAATTTTACGTCGTAAATAATTGCACTTCCGGAAGGGAAAATATCGAAATCGCGTGCTGCAGTGCTGCGACTTCATTTCTTGCTATTGTTCTGTAATAAGAAAAACGCGTGTGGTTTTCTTGATTTCTTCATTCGATTCAAGAGTGCCCCTAATGATGGTTCGCGTGTTGTCATTATAGTGAAAACAAATTTTTCACATGACAACAAGAACTCTTGTATGATTTCACAAATCTGTAATACCTAAATACATTATTCTACATTCGAATATATATTAATATTTCATTGTCGTAGAATTATTAATACTTCCTATAATACACGAAATTTCGACAATTGTCTCGCGGACACTCATTTATCGTGATTTCGTTGTGCTATTATCTACACACGTGTTTTGTGTTATTAAAGAAACGTGACTTCTGATCAATTAATTCACGCAATCTATATCACGTGTGGTTCGTATATTACTGATTTTTTTATAATTTCTTGAAGAATATCGCACGTAAAAATTAATATGCTATCCCCAGGTCAAAGACGTTTACACTTTATTAGTTTCTCTCACGAACTAATAAACGCTTTTAGATTTATTTACAAAGCGGTCAGTTTATGTTTTCATATTGATATTCCGTAATTATAGAGAAGAACCTATCTTAAATCATTTAATTGATATAATATCAGACCAATTATTATTGAACGTCATGTAATTGATAATAACCGTTGTCGCTGTTGAATAGCCCAGAATAGCAGAAGATACACATGTTAATTATTTTATTAAAGCGTGTCAATATAGCTTTTGTTGCATTATTAAACGTAAAATGTTTATGTTTTCAGATTGGACAATTCCACGCATATTCAAAAAACGCAGCGTCGGACCAACTGATATTTGTAAAACGTCTTTTGAAGCAAGCTTAATTGTCTTAAACGTACTTTAATTATATTCTCTAATCAATAATCTATTTAAATCTTTCCGAACACTCATCGTGATCGTGATAACAAATTAATTATGTTGTTCAACATTCGATAAGTGAACCGTATAATATATTTTGTAATGAAATGATGTTAGGCGAAGTGACGTAAACATAAATTAAGTACGTAAATAATTGTTTATATGCTATAGCAACTTTGAATCATTTAAATAAACCGACGGATTTTTAAAATCAATTAATAATTAATTAAAATAATTTGGTATTTGATACATCAAAGAAAAAGATTGTGACTGCAGTGTTCGTAATCGAATAATATAATTTAAAAGCTTTAACAAAGTTTAGGGTGGGTGGGTGGAATCTTCTCGTAAAAAAATAATTCTAGTGAAACTCCTTGTGAAAATCAACGTAAAATTTAATTTTTTAAAATGAAGTTCATAACGTCCCTTTTCGGGGTGGAATCTCCGAAGAAAGTTGGCAGGCAGTACATGAAGGTGGGGAGAAACGCCCTCTTTGGAATCAAACCGCGGAAAGGTGGTGAAATTCGACCGGAACAAATACCGAAGCCACTCAGCATAATTATTTCTGAATGCGGCAAGCTGAAGCACAGTAAGTACCATTCGGAAGTCTTTGCTTCTCTTAGTATTAGCCTTGGGACATTACTGACATAAATCAAAGGCACCATGGACGTCGGACACGGATCCGTACAAAGTCAATGGCAAATTGATTGGCGGTAGTAGATACTATCTAACAAACTTGATTAATAGCATTGAGATTAATTAAGCTTTAAAATCTCAAACTTTTACCAATCCTAATCACTCAACTAGCTAAGTCTGTTGTCAAAATTAACGGCATTGACTTTGCGCAATTTTTTTTTAACTCAAAGATAGGTATTTCTAAATGACTAGTACAGTAGATTTTGAAGAAGTCAATATGATAGTATTTATATTGAAATATAAACTAAGCGCGCCTAGGCCCGGATCTAAGAACAAAAGCCGATTTGTTTATCTAATATATTTTAAGATACAAATGATTGTTTCATTCGGTGTATGTTAAAGGAAGAAGCAAAAAATAACTAATTTGAAAAATTAGCATTCACCTCTCATAATTACATAATGTATTTTTTTTTAATATACACGTGATCTTAAATATGTTAATCGTATTTCGTGAAGTACATATATTATAAAGTACAATACACTCTTATGCAATCTCGTGCTTAGTGTTATTTTTGTATTCGACAATACTTTTCACGAATATATTTATATCATGCATGTATAATGTAAATTTCATAGAGACAGTGCCGGGGTAAACAGGTTTGGTTGCAGACAACGCGTCTTATGCATTCACCGTCACAAAAAAAAGATTCACGGACGCGGACTTTTAAGTCCGGAACTGCTGGATATTTGCTAATGTCATTATTTCTTTTACATCTGGAATTTGACTTCTCGTGTAAAATTCAATCCGATCCGATCGCCTTGAATTTTGTAATAGAGATGCATTTACGGCCTCGCACGTGCACACACTCACACACGCATCTCTTTTTTGCAATGGCGATTACATAAGGTACTCCCACATGTTCCATGCAGTCATGCTTAATAAATATAATCTAAAGAAAGTTCATATTATCGTATAAAGGAAGAACAAAGATAATTATTTTCTCGCTTCAAAAATACTCTTTAAGCAGAAATGTAACTTGATATTTAATCAAAAGAAGGAAATAATTATTGCTCCCTAATTTTGCTTTTTGTAATAACTGTTGATCCGATAGTCGTGTACCCATATAAATAATTAATTTTTCAATCAAAAGACTCGGTTGAATCTCGCGCCAAAACAAGAAGCCACAGTGTCGCATTTACTAGACGGAACTTTTGAGAAGAGTATCAAATATCGTAGGAATTATTTAATATATTGCAAATGTTTGTAGAGTAGATATTAATGGCAATTGACACTTCAATCATTCTCGCAAGATGACATACAGTTTCGATGAGTTTGTTCCCTGCTCATAGTTTGTTCCTTATTGCCAAATTTGTAGTAATACATAGTTGTGTATACATATATCTATAATATTTGTTTACAAGACCCATTTATTTACTTATAATTGTAAACAGACCTCGTTCACTACCTTCTTTTCCACGGAATTTTCCTTGTCTTAATTTCTCGCGTTCAGGAGTACTTTCCTTGCCATAGATTCTTGGTCTAGATGCTCCTTCCTGCTTTGTCATCTATACGATATATGTAACTGTTTTCAATAGTAATTTAAAACATCAAATTATTTTCTGTCATACCTCATATGCCCAGATGTAGTATAATATAATCGAGTGGCGATTTGGCGAGCTTGGGGTTTAAAAACTGCTATACGGACTCACTTTCGTATGCGGAACTATAATGAAGGACTTAGTTGTGGAATGTTCTAGGAGTCCGTCGTATTCGACAAAATTCTTGTTTACATCAGAGGTATTTTTGCTCGGATGATACAAGCATGACACAGTCTATAAGTTTTAAGATATTGGCTATTGAACCCGGTAGAAATGGTATTAACGTATTTTTTTGGCAAAAACTATTATTAATTGTATTTGCTCGAAGGAGTACTCAATCATTTACACGGTCATCCTTCTCTTCTTCACTATAGATATATTTTGCAAATAAACCTTTAGGCACCAATCTATCATCGATCAATTTTGAATAGAGATTCAGCATTGGATCTGTTTACTAGGAAATACCGATAACCATGTAAAATTGGAAATGACGCAACTGATAGATTGAGTTGCATTCCAGTTAGATACATTAACATGATAAAATTCCTAAACGATTATTTTTAATAAATCCGTAAAAAGTAGTTGATCTTTTTTGTAAAGTCAATTGTCGTCATAGTTCAAACTACAGAAAACTGTGGAAAAATACTGTATATTTCTTAGAATGCAATTGCGACATATAATTATCATTGCATTTCTCTTCACGTAGCCATCTTCAGCTTCCAGAACTTACAGTGATGCACATTTGCAAAATACATCATTCATGGCTGATTTACATTGGCATTGTTTATTACGAAATACCACCAAGAAAATTCCATCGAATGACAATTAAAACTAATTTCTTATATTATGATAAGTATCTATTTTTATAAGTCCTGGTTTAGGACTGCGTGTTATTTTGTGATTCTCGAATCACGACAGCATATAAATCTCGTTACTTTTTAAAAGTAAAAGGAGTTTTAATATATGAAATTGCAAAAAAATCAGCCTATTGTCAATTATTTGTATTCTTTGTACGATAAGCGTGCACGAAATTTATCCATGCTGAAAAAAATTTAATTACATAAGAATGATATGCATTTATCATGTCCTCTTACTTAGGACGTTTGTAGAATTTAAAAATAAATAAACTTACTGACCTCCGGATCCTTCCGGTGCACAAAATATGCAATTTATACGAATAAGAAAAAAAAAGTTGCAAATTGTCAGATGTGAAATATAATTTGCCTTGGAAAGGATACAATAAAACAGAAAGACATTGATAATGACTATTTTAAATCGCTTCATGCGAATTAGCATATACCTACACATTGAAAATCAGCAATAATGCCATATTTTCTCCTTCGTCCAGGAAATTCACTTATTTTTAGTCAAGTTTCTTTACCCAACTTCGACTAACGGAGTATATAATGTTCTTATTCAATTCATATAAAATGATATGTATGTATCAATTAAATATAATCAGCAAGTTAATCCAATTGGTACACTTACTCGTAGTTGACATATAGTCTCTATTTTTAAAACATTTGTTTATGTAAACAAGTTACAATATTCATCATCATTTCGAACAGCCTGACAATGTTGCCTTAAAAAAATTCGTAAAATTTCAAAGCTTATATAAAAAATATTCAGCCAAATTCCAGTTTCTATAAATAATCAGCTTTAAAAATTGCTATAAATATACACATTAAATTACTACTACTTATAATTGGGTCGCCAATATCGCCAAACTTTGTTGTCCCTTCAGATTAGAAATAAATTAAAGGGAGCCGAGTAGTTCGAGGAGTCGACTGCGACCTTCTTTGAATGATGTCTAAAGTGAAATCGCTCTCGTGAAGTCGTTGATGTCGAACTTGGCAAAACGTCGATCCCTCCTGGAGCTCGTAGTAAAAACCGTCAAAAAAACGTTGTGTCCTCAAAGATGAGCTGTGACGCGAAAGTAGGAGGTTTCGAGATCGATGATGGATCCGAGGATGGAATAAGTAGACTGCACTGCGTCCAGATCGAATGGATAGGAGAAAGTTGAATGAAAAAGACAAAGGTCTTGCGTTCCTGTACTTTTGTAGTTCGTATTCGTCATCGGGGACGTGAATTCCGTTTACAGGGCATGACCGTGCTTTACATATTTGCTTTTTCAGATGTAGAAAGAGCAGATCCTGGTTCTTTAGTTCTTACAGCGAAGCTCAGGTCTACTGCAGGACGGCTCAGGGACCACTTCAGTGGTGTTACTAGACGTACCTGTATAGGATCTTATATGGATCATGTAAAATGATCTATCAGTGATCCATTCTGTATCTAAAAATTTTTACCAGGGTGGTCAGTCGGGGTGAGACTGTTTTGATGGAGGTGTATCGGCATTTTATACCTTTTGGTGTGAAGCTAATGAAAAGAAATTGTATTTGGAATCAAATGTAAAATCTTAGAAGCACTGCATCAATCATCAATGGGAAAGACGTTAGACAATTTAGGTCAATCCACGATCGCGATTTACGAGGCAAGCAAGGGCATTCAAAAGCATATGGCGTATGACAAGTTACAGGTTTATGATTAAATGGTTCAGTGGGCATTTTTTAGTAGAAAACGAGAGCAGCTGTAACAAAGTACGTCATGACGTACTACAGTATGCGAAATTCTTGAATAAAAGTAAATAGAACATATTGGACTATAATTTGGATGACGCCATCCATGGAGTCTCCATCGTACGTATCAACAAAATAATGGCTTCTACTAATATGGTATTAAAGTATTCGAGCCCCGGCCGGATAATTCGTACTTCTCGCACAATTTCCTGAAAATTCTGAATCACTTATTACACAGTATTACATTTTCTGTAACCTTCGATTATACGAAAAGTTGTTGCTGTGTAATAAAATATTCGTTAAAAGATTGTGCAATTTTTACCTGTGTAATGTAATTAACTTTCACTGTCATATGAAATATCAATTTTATAATAATATCAAAATAAACGTTGAAGAATTTAATCCTGTATGGAAATTTTTATCTGCAAAAATGCTATACAGTACAATGATTTTAAGGTAATGGCAAGTCATTGTAATGCCTAGAACAAACGTTTTAAACGTATTTCATGGTTGCTACAATGAACGAAAGAAAATATTTTATAAAACTCAAAATTTGAGGAATATTCGAACAGTAACTTTCATTTGGAATATCTTAGTAGGTAGTTGCTTGTGATTATTTTTGTCGCTTTATTGCTTATTATTATACTTCTGACTGTCTTGAGTGTTCTAATTTACATCAACATTATGTTTAAAACCACTAACTTCAGATTATTCTGATTTTAAACAATATTAACAGCAAATTTATATATAACGTGACGTTTGCATAAAAATGCAGACAAGAAAACATGAAACTGCGCATGCGTAATACCATTAATGGCATACTTGAAGTTTGTTGATTCGCATGAAATCCTTTCGACTTGTTCCTCGATATTAATAAATCCAGGAGTCCCTAATCCAAAAAAAAAAATTGAAATCATACTTTACAGAGACAACCGTAATCGCAATTTATAGTAAGATATTTCTTCTAATCTTAGTTTTATTGCGAAAAAGATTTGTTTGCAATCAACGAAGCTATTATTAAAATTTACATATCACGCAAGAAACCTACTCAAATTATTTTTCTACTGAATTTTATTACGACAATCAGCCTTTCTTGGGAGTGTGAACGGATGATAGTTACCGGAAAATAAATGGTTCTTGCGAAATGAGAGCGATACAGTATGCAACAGGGAAACGTAAATTGCAAGCAAACAAATCATAATGTTCTGTTACAGTTGTTTCATTCTCATGATTATTGTGCCGTGTACATATTTAAATTTAAAATGTTACCAGGATTCTAAAATATTTTTCTAGCGATCAAATCGATATTCACCAAAATCCAGAAAACAGATTCGCTGTATGAGAAAGTTTGAAAAGTGAGATAACTCTTAAAAATGTCCCTTTCTACTACATAATGACACATAATTTTATCGTCTTTCCGGAATTACGAGACTCTATCGCTACTGAGGTATTACATTCCTTAAATTTTAGGTATGTCAGAGCAGTTTGAAAAGTTTCATATCCTACAGCTATAATAAAACGTACTACAAAACCGGTTAACTTTCGGCCTCGTAAAATAACGGATATTACGAGTCAGCAAAAAAACCTATGGTAAACTGAACTGTATCTGTTCAGGCAATAGCGTTAAATTTTTTGAATGATCATCGACGATTTGTCCTCATGATGCGTGCGAAAACACACTCTACCGACTTGCCCTCGAGCATTACGCGTGTCCGCATGATACAGGTTGTTACAAAATCTTACCGGTCCATACTCTTTTTCAGCGCATTGCAAAGCAAACTATTATTGACGTAGTAGGACTGACCAGCTTTGCGCGAACGTATGCGAGACCGCGAGTACGAGCACACACACATATTTGAAATCACTTTCACTCTCGGCATTCTCAGTGATGCTGGAAGATCGTTGATTGAACGAAACACTGATCGGACACTATCCGATCGTGTGGCCGGTAGCTTTATGCGATTAAAGAAAGTTTCACCTTGTCGTTGATTATCGGAAAGATTTTGATATTAAAAAAAATTCATTTGATGGATTAGAAGGTATTCATGTCCTTATGATCATCTCGTGTGAACATGAAAGTGAATTAAGACCATGATAAAAAAATCATATTCTTTTTTTCCTTTCTGGACAGTCTGACCTTTTCAATCACATTCACCATTGAATTAAATTGAAGCAAGTGTCACTTTCTGCTTTGCCGGACATTGTAATAGAAATAGGCACCATTGCCATTTAGGACCGTACAGTCGTAGAGTATTAATAAGAAATGAATATAATTATTGTTTTCTCGCTTACAGCATTACAACGTCACAATAATATTCTTTATAACAGTGTGATACAAGCAATTGTGAAAAAGCTGCTTACGTTCAATAGCAGTTAAAGAAAGTTCCATATTGATGTTCAGGTTTTGTTGTGAAAATATATGGGGCCACAAATTGTTTTTTTAAATATATTTATTTGACGATCTGGTACGTTATAAATAGGGATGTAATATAAGAACAAGTAAATGTGAAATTTATATTTAAACGAGGAACTTATAATTTTATTTAAATAGTATGGTGGTTATCCAACGTAAGAAATAGTTTATACTTAGATAAAGTATAACTACGTATTAAATTGTTGATACTGTAATTGAAAGATTATCAGGAAATGTTATCGATACGTTATACACGTGGGATTAAAGCAATATGTTACAATATAAATTTGTATAGTTCATTCTGCATGTAAACGTCATTAGCAATAAAATTGTATTTTTCTTGAAAACTTCCTCGAATAAGCTATATAATTTTTTTATTAATCGGGAATATTCATTAAGTTTTTCTTTCTGCTTGAATCTGCTCTTAGAATTATATATCAGAATCAATGTCAATAGAAGAATATTTATAGCTAATTGTTATTGTATTACTTATATAATTCGCACCTATCAGTATGGTGTACTTGTAATGTACTTGCTTCATAACAACATTTCTGTTTTATTCTGACGCCTCCTCAGTAAGAAACTGAAAAATGCTAGATAAACCTAGATGATTAATAATTATTTTCGTAAGGCCATTAATTTCCATCTAGGGAAAGTTGCAAATTTATGAGATATAACAAGGTCCCAAAGCGACAAGTCTGCAAAAGTCAAACAAATATTACGACATTTCATTCTGCAATAACTGGACTACGTATAATTATCAAGGTTATGGGATGTCAAATTAGGTTAATCAAATTTTAGCATTTATTATTTTACAATATAACAGTCGTCGTTTGTGCATAAATTAATAGAGTATTAATAACGCCTACGATTCTTACTAAACCCCTAAAGTACGCACGTACTACACAGTTTTATATTACTATACACGCAATAACATTGTACATAATATAAGAAAATGTTATTATTATCGATATAAAGTATCTTCCTTATATTGCAATTAACTTTCTTCAGTGACTTTGATCACGACTTTATTGCAAGTTTAATCATTGTCTATAATGGAGTTAGTTATTTTTTATAAATATGGCAAATATTGTACCTATACCAATACATTTTTACAGAAAGTCCAAGTCAAAATATCTTCAAACGTCTAAGAACCATCGAGAAGCCATGAAGATTATATACACATAAATGTCGAATAGGAAACAAGAATAATGTCTTCATAAAGGGGTTGTTGTATTTTATTATATTTTTTTTATTTATATCACAAAACTCCTTCGTGCAATAAGAAAACTTAGATTCACTCGGTCCTAAAGATATGGTTAGTAGGAAATGTGAGCTACTAGGTCAAATATTTTCCTAGCATACCAGAGGTTCTCCACATATACCCAGAGTTATTCGAGCTTAGTGTACGTAGAGACATACAGGTGTATAAGCAGTTCATAAGTAGCGTGAATTGTAAAGAGAGAGTTTCAAAGTTACTCTGTACCATATATATTATATATTATGTATGTTTGTTCTTTAACTTGAAAACAGCTTGGTAATATAAGAGCTAACCAATTTCATGATACTGCCTGGCGTAACATCATTGCTGTTGAATTATACTTTTCTGTAATTGGAATGATGTGTTTGATGGGAATGAAACGATAGAAATCAGAAATTAAATTGAAGAAAGCAGATTCATTATTCTAACGATCCATATAGTAGATCTTTTCTGCTATGGCGGCCCTTGTCCTTGAAAAATTTTGGACTCTCTAGTTGACATATCCTATAAGTATTAATGGTTTTCAATCATTAGAATGCCGACAAAAGTAGCCTTGCGGTTACTTTTACTTTCTGCCAACACTTTCAAGCGATGCGAGTACGCACGAAGTTAACTAATCTCGCAAACCCGCCTCATTGAAAATACCGGTCAACAAGCCATGCAAATAGAAATCTTGACAAGATCCTAAAGATGTAAAGTCAAATCGCGACATCGGCCTCTAATTTTTACAGATAGAATAACATTGTAATGTAATCAATTTTTCAAAGTCTACTACGTGTTGTTTAAGTGTGCAAACAAATATCTTATATGCTTAAAGATATCACCTCGATCGAGTTTGAAGGTTAATCATATAATTATAATAATTTTTTAAATCTTTTACCTCTTTTTCGTTTATTAACATTCAAGTTTACTTTTACGACCTGAATGAACAATTTGTACCATTTTGCCAATAGAGGGGCTGTTCCTAAACCTCCTAGGAACGCACTTAGAACTCTTTGTTCTCTCTCGTGCTAATAGTTAAAACTATGTAGCTATCTTTTTTTAACAATTCAGATTGCACTCACAGCAGGCTTACGAACAGCCCTAGAGTATAATGGAATAAAGTAATTGAAGTATTACGTTAATGATATTAGATTTGGAGTTCCCATAAAATCCACAGTGTCCACATATGCTCGTATCAATATTGTGACTTGCAGCAAATATTTATTAGATTTGGTGTCACTTATTAAAACCCATATGAGACTTTAAAGAAGATTAAGTAAATGGAAATGAGATTTAAGTAATGGATGTGTAACTCTAAATAAGTATGTCACTATAATGACTTCTTAATTATTTTACGCATATCTTCTGTTCGCATAATTCTGCAAGTATCACAACTGTTATACCCAAAAAATTCTAAGTTCAGATAAGAAATGTATATTGTAATACGTTTCTTACCTAAACAACTTCCACGACAAAAAATATTCATAAGCCCAACCAGATTTAACAAGTTATAGAACTCAGGAAACAGGCCAACTCAATCCAAATACGTAGGCTAAGATGGTCAATGAATCTGTAAAATCATAACAAAAAAGGCTACTGATCCAAGTGGTGGAACTCGAAATAACTAAATCAACAAAAATAATCATAACAAAAAATAAGCATGAATAGAACTTTGAACTTGCTCACAACACAAAGATATTTTCTTTCGCGAAATCCTGTGTGACTTTTTACGAAAGGATGATTCAAAATATCAGTAAGTTACCTTGTTCTAAAATACATACAGACTACTCATATATAACATTGCTCTTTCATTTCCATCATTGTCTAGTTTCGATCGCGTCATCGTTCATAAAATTCAAGATTTTTTTTCAATAATCACATAACTCGTCGCAATAATTCACAATAGCAAATTAGTCATAAACGCTAAAGTCATTCCTCTTTTTATCGTAAACGAGAAGAAAATTGTATCGTAAAATATACTTTTCTATTCTCACCATACGACAAACAAGTTTTTCCCGAGGTTGACTTCAATGAATATAACAGTTTCTGGTACGTCCTTTCACGTGCTTTTTCAAAACCGGCTTTAAACGAAGATGTGGAACGTCAAGGGTAGTCCACGTCGTTAATCGTAATTGACCATGCGAGTATGAACTGCCATATGAGTCACCTTGGTAGTTTTTTATCACGTGTTGGAGCAAAGGGTTTGCTTTGTGTTGAAACGTTGATCTCTAGGACACGTCGCAGGGAATTATAATAATATATCATCTTTGAGATGATCTAGCCTTGAAATCAGATTCTTAGTAAAAATCTCATATCAGTTTTAACTGCGAGGAATTTATCGCATTATAAGCCAGACATAAATAAATTACTTGACAACCATAAAAGTATCATCTACTTTGATATTAATCTAACCGGTTGGTTTTCTTGTTACAAAGTAGACTATACATATTACGCACATCATATTAAATTTAATAACTATTCTCACAACTGATAAAACTGTTATATTGTTTTATTGTATCGCAAATTGATGCGATTCATATTAAACACAATGTCCTAAAAAATGTTCACATTGAATGATATATATCTAAACTCAATTACGAGTTATAACATCAGTATAGTAAAATTGTTATACAGGGTGGTCCAAATAAAGCGTTACAAACTGTTTTCTCGGGAACCATTAGAAATATCGAGTTGATATTTTTTTAATTAAATGAGATTAGAGGGTCGACTGTTTCACGTATAAAAAAATTTGGAGGGCCCCTATGGGGAAGTAGGGGGCTTCCTTGCTTGTGGGACAATTCATCACTTTATGCTTTACGTAACCCCAGAAAAACGTTACGCTTGTACGTCAATTACATCCTCGAAGTTGTTAGATGTTCAAAACAATATTCGCAAAGAAATTAAAAAATGTTTAGTAATACATGGATACCATTTTGAACATATAATAAAGTGCTTTTTACACAGAAGACGTTGAGCTTGATATCTTTTGTCGCCACCTTGAAATTTCCCTTGTGAAAAATATTTCTTGCCATAACTCTTTAACTATGTAGGATATAAAAAAAGATGTTTCAAGTAAATTCGATAACAGCTATCCGAATAAATTAAAATTTGTGCCCCATTCCATTTAAAAAACTGAAGAGAAGCCCCCTGCTTCTTCATAGGGGCCTCCACATTTTCTTTATATGTGAAATAGCCCTCTTATCCCATTTAATAAAAAAAATCAATTCGATACCTCCAATTGTTCCGGAGAAAACAGCTTGTAAAACTTTATTTGGACCACCCTGTATATACATGCATGATTCAACTTCTACAGTGGTCGAATTTTTTGAAGCGATAGTGAATCTATTAAAATTGCTCAATCTTATTGCAAGTCACTTTTATGTACGAATGCAATGGTAAAATACCTAGTTTTTTAACTAATAATGAGTCAGGAGAGATTTAAATTGCGCAATCACGTTACTATGTAGCAGTTTAATGATACGTGGCACCGCAGTAAGTATATCTACCAGCATCCTTCATCAAGAAATATCTACTGAGCTGACGTAAATTGGGATCGCTATACGTTAAATATTCGTATAAAATACCTTGATTTTGTAACGACCATAGATTTTTTATGGGCTATTATCGTTCCAGTCATGAACGCGTGTTTTTTTTACGAAAAATAGATATATACTATGGGGAATCATAGGAAGTAAATTAAGACCAAGCGTAATTTCGTTTGAGCAGTCTGACATGATGACGAACTGCAACGAACTTTCTCGACGGTGCTTGGGATGCATTCGAAGGACACCTGAAAAAGGAGAAGATACTTTAATAAAAGAAATACTTATCGGGCTCCCGTCTAAACGATTCTAGGAATACCTTAAGCCTGATTTCTACACGGCATGAAACTTTCGTACATACGTTCACAAATTGTACTTTCTACCAGTTTGGAGGTTAACATTTTAATGCAAAAATGTCTAAAATAATCTAATTGACGTGACGTATATCTTCTGATGTTATGAACGGAGAATATAAGGAAATTGTAAAATCAAAATTAACGTTTCAACGAATGACTCAACGTTATATCTTAAGTGTCTCTACACGTGTCATCTCTCGCTTTTTCCTAGTCTGCAGGGATCAATGAATATTCAATAACAATAAATACCTTTTTTAACGATATTCGTCTCAGCAGCCGGAATTATCGTTGAGATCAGTATGAAATATTAAAACTTCCTGTATATTTGAAATAGGTCCCAATCAAATGTGTTTTGCACGTTGATGAACTTGCGGCTTTATAGAACAAGATATTGGTACCTATATGACGGGATAGCAAATGCCTACACAAAAAACTCAGACCCTAGTTAAGGAGGTTCAGTCGATGCATACTAGTCTATACTAGTCTATACTAGTCTACTATATATTTGATAATTCTTATTCGTTTCTAATAGGATTTACGTGACATTAAAAACGCCGTGATTAAGTCCTTTTTATAAATATGCTTAAAAGTCACTCAATTGATTAGTATGTATGCATCCAGGGAACCTCCTTAACGATACCTCGTTCAACACTGTTTCATTATCGCGAGCTTTAACAAACGGTCGGTAGAAGAACTGTACCACATGTACCCTTTTTAGCGCTGTTGCGTTTAATGCTCTAAATTTTAAGAATGTATCCTGAGCGTTAAAGGGGGCAGGCTACCTTTGATAGCCGCAAAACAGGCCTTTTTTAAAACCTTTTCTGCAGGGGTGAATAACGATAGAGACATCGTCTTAGTTTGGTTTTAATTGTCATTTCATTAAGTATATTTCGAAAAAAAATTTACATAGCTTGAAAAGAAAGAAAGTTATTAACAAAAACCTGAAACTGTGCGTGGGATGTAGCGTTGAGTGGTCAACACGATTCTGGATAGACGACATCTAAAAGAAAAAAAGAAAAACGGTGTTATAATCTGCAAAACATTCTCTACAGAGTGCTGGAAGCAAAATATTGAAAAAAAATATTTTGTTTCGTTTTTATTTTGACAAATGCATTTTTCTCTTTTTTTTTCAATAAATATATCTTTTAACTTTTGTTTACGATTTTTTTTTTTAAATCTACTCCCAACACTCCGTATAGAATATTATTGTGCAACTTCGTTTCAATTTCATATTCGCCGACTTGAGAAACGTAGTTTCTGGAAAATCGCGTTTAAAATTTAATGTGCAGTTTTCTTTCACTTTGCGCGTCGTACTTACGGATGTCAGTCGATGCCAGCTTCATACAATACATCTTCCTCCGACTTATTTAGATCCTGAGATACCTTTCTTTTCCGTCTCAATTCCATTCTGCTCTCTTTTGTCATCATTGAAGAAGCCTTCCTAAGTCAGTCATATGACTCGTACCAGTCCGTCAGAGTCCTGATTGGGCGCATCTTTATAGACCAGATCTCTGATTAGTCAAAGTCGTTTATCCACGAAAGATTCAGCCAATCAGGAATCTGATGAACTAGTCGTACGACTGACCTGGGAAGGCTCCCTAAAGCACGGCGATCGGAATGATTATTGGGGTGAGCAGAATAGATGCAGCTATCGGAATATGGAAAAAACTAAAAATCAATTCTTTAAAAATTTCAAGGATAACTTACGCCCTTAACCTTTCAACAGGCGCGTCAGCTTCCGTAACACTGGTACTTGCATGGGGGCCGTAAAGACCCCATTTTGTTAATGCAATGTATTGATGACCAATGCAAAAGTAATAAACTGCACTGGGAATTATTGTTGTTTATACATATGGCTAAAAGAATTAGTTTGCTTTACCGCTCAAATTCATTGCTAATTAATAATGGCAACAAAAATTATCTGAAAGATATAGAAAAAAAGAAAGATCTGGGTTCTTTTAAGGCCCCACGCGAATGTTGGAGAGTTAACCGGGATCTTACTGTATTCATTTACTTACCGAACTGTAAAGAATTTCCTCCGCTTCGCTCTCGTAGAAATAAAAGTACCTAACGTAACAACTCCATTAACACAAATTGATACGTGTCACGATACATAGATTAGACACTCGTTAAAAGATATCAAACGACGCCAGATATCGGAAGAAACAACAGATCGGTTTCGTGTAGTCCGCAAATACTATAATTATACTTTTTACGTGGCTTAATTTATTTAAAACTTCGCAAATAAAACGTTATAAATATTTAGAGAAGGTCACGTCGTACCTTGCGATAATTACACCTTGTTCTCATATCCCTGAAAATGAACTTTCCTTTCATTGATACTCAGAATCAGTCAAGGTTTAGTCATCGGCATTGCTTTCTAGACGTTTAGGAATACCTAGACTTTCCTGTCTATAAAGCGTATGAATCATGTAACATAGCGTAGGCATAATTGGGTAATTCAAAGTCGAAATAGTCGACGTTACTTCGTACGATCAAATTTCACGCAAGATTGTTCATTGGACTCTGCAAGGCGATCCTCTTAGTACCGAATTCTACGTTTTTGAGGTGTGAATAACGAAGATAAACCTTGACTAAATCCTGGTGCTATTTAATAGACTTTGGAAGAGGAACTGTAGGAATATGAATATTATGAAGAAATTTAAATAAAGATTATTCTTGGTATTATTCCATTAGTGTCAAATATTTGCATATTTATAATACGACAAATATAGGGGAAAAAGATTCGTGGTTATCTACAGAGGAGTTACAAATTATCTTGATCTGAAAATTGTTAAAAAAATCATTAAGCCTTTAATTGTAGCTAATCGTCATTCTATTATCCATGATTTCATTATCCATCTACTACTTGCATATTGATGATCAAACAAGTTCACTGAATTAATTGATTCTCGCTAGAATTAAACCTGCTATATATATTATGTTATGTTATGTGCTATTCTGTTATGTTATGTTAATTGCTCGTGTAATACTTATTCTTCCTATTAAACGTTTGACGTAGTTACTGTTATTACAATTAAATTTTGCACAAGGAAATGTATATCAGTAAACAGGTGTGCGTAAGTAAGGTTAACATCTTATTATCCGGTACTCGTTTTTGTCCTATTTGCATAGAATTTCTTGATCGAAAACAGAAACTTCTTGTTACATGTTTGCGCGACCTTCTTCATGTAATATTTTCTAATAGTAGGTTATTAATATGACATAATCGTACCGGATTGCGGAAAAGGCACGCGATATCTCGCAATCCGTATTGACTTGACCATGGTCCTCATTATTATCCAATATCTAATGTACATTTGCGTGGGATGTCTCATATATTTGATCTTGTAATGAGTATGAAGATATTAAAATATCTGAGTCTCAACCATGAAGCGCATCAAGAACATGCATTTAATAAAGATGTACGAAATTCGATGGTTTTTGCAAATTTCAGTATAACTACAATTAGCTTGACGGAGGGATATTATAGCCTGACCTCATATACCTTTTTACACAGACACACCATTTTTATTTCGACTATTAGCTACCGCAAATAACGTCTAACTCATAATTTCATTTTCATTTTCAGGTAGAATAGCTGTCATTCTCTTTGGTCTGCTGGCTTTGACAATCGGTATAATCCTGTGCACCATACCATGGGTCGATTACGTTGTTTTAAGGGTAAGATATAAAACGCATGATAATATTAATTTTTCTTCTTTTATAATCACAATGAATAAGTTTATTAGTCATTCACTAAGGATGTTCTCAATTTCTGGAGAACGATTTTAGGATATCACTTAGGTATGCGTAAGTGTCTGCATGTACAGCCGACTCTCTTTCTCTATGTGGCCACTCTTTAAGAGGCCATCTCCATTGATAGCTCTCTGAGCTTTCCTCATCAAAAGCCAAGACGGGAAATTGGTTCAGACTCTCTTCATATGACCACAGCCTTATTTTTCGATACATACAACTTGAGCATTGAACAAGCGGAAGATTCACGTAGGAGTGGGGACATTAAGATTCTTGGAACTCTATTTTCCTACAGCCCGATGGCTGGCCTTATAAAGAGAGTCGACTGTATAATATTTCGCTGCATCAATCAATTGTTTAACATGCGTCAATCAATATAACTACGTTGTACTAGTACGACTACGGAACAGATAAAATAATATTTAAATTGGATCATTGAGGATATTAAACCTTTATAATTATGTATATAGATATACATATAAAATTCTAAAAGTAATAGATGGTAAATAATTAAGTAGCTTTTAATTAATAAGGTATGGAGTTAGATCTTCGATGACATTAAAACCTTGCTGATCATAATAATTCGTCTTCCCAATTAACGATATATTATGAATAATCTTGCACTAATAGTTTTTTTTTGTTACAGCAACTAAGGCTATGGAATGGATCGCTATCTTTCCAGTATTGGCAAAAACCGGGTGTCGTGCGGCTGACCAAAGTTTATATTTTCAATGTGACCAACAGTGATAATTTCTTAAACTTCAACGAAAAACCGAAACTCCAGGAGATTGGGCCATTTGTTTATAAGTAAGTAAATAATAATTACATTAGAAATATTCAGAATGTGTGCTGATTATTTAATGATGAAAAATGGGAATATTTGACTTGAAATTAATATACAACAGCGATGTAATGTGTGTGATAATGATTAGATAACTATTAATAGAAAGTATTTACGACCCGATGCACTTACTCAAACAATTTCACGTTACCCTATATGGACATAGATAGCTTTTCTGTTCTCCTAACATTGTTGTTAGTGCAAAGTCTAATGAGGACAAACATTACCCAGTAGAATTTCTTATAATAATCATCGTAATTTCACGGTATATTTACAATCAATTTGACGCTCTCACCTTACTATATTATTTAGCACACTTATACTGCCAAGAACAACTACTGTTCTTTACGATCTTGGTTTATATCGTCTTACGATCTGTTTATAAGGATTCCCGTATGCGTTTCTTGTATGTGCAGTTATTTGAAACTCATGCGCTAACGGCGATGTAGGTCAATTTCTATATTATACAATATTTTTTATCTCACACCGTAGCGAGATTGCAAGTTATGAATGAGCATCTATGCTAAGAGGAATGACCTCGCAGTATTAAAGATTTTTTATACACTAATGCTCCCGTGTCAAAACAATGAATTCGTAATGAATTCATCTGGCTGACGTCATCTTTTGAGAAAATCCTGAGCCCGTGATGAACGCTGATGACCGTTGCAAAATCTGGATAAGCTCATGAGATGTTCATGACTCGTTTCTGCTGAATTTGGAACGTTTATTTTGAGTTTAGATTTCTGTCAAAAGATGACAACAGTCAGATGAATTCATCATGAACAAAAATATTTTTACGCTGACTGGGCTACGTAACTATGCATAGCCATAAAAAATTAATGAATACATGTAACAACCTGTATGATGGATTTGTATCACGGGTTAAAAACACTTCTAAACATTATTTATGTGCACACTAAATACCTCAATATTACACGTGCTATAAGTCAAGAAACATAGATATTTCGTGTAGATTTTGTTTTTCATGCGCGTTGTGAGCTTAAAAATGTTTTATCATAAATAGAATAATTTAATTTTCAAAAAGAATGTCTCCTCGAATGGATAAAATCTTATGATTTAAATTGCATATATTCTCTCATTATCTAGCATACAGTCTTACTTTAAAAATAGTATACTGAAAAAAAGGGTAATATATCTTCGTGTGAATTAGTCATATTTTCATATTCAAAGTGTGCCATGGCTCAGGATGACATTCGTTTTTGTGGGTAATTTCACTAGAAACCAGTGAACTTTGTAATACCTGTAATGCGTGTCTCGTAAAATGCAAAAATCATTTATGCCTTTTCCTTAATGCACCATTCATGTATACAAGTACCGTTATCGTCTATTATGGTTGCAGCTACGTACACTTATAAGAAATAACGTATGATACACCTCTGCTTTATAGGTCAATTCGCACGTGGAAGTGACAAGTATCAATAACTTTTAACATAGGTTGTGATAACATTATATATATGCACATGCCGTGACCTGCAAACCATACAAAATGGAGGTCAGGTTCAAGAAGAGCTCAATGTCCAGTTATAGTGTCCATTATTTTCCTTAATGAAAGTTGCACTAGATAGATTGAAGATTTCGTAAGATGCTGATTATGCGAATTGCATGAGTCTGTAAATTTTTAATACAATTTGTAACCTAATCGAAGTAGGTTAAGTAAGAAATTTAATTGGAATAATTTAAGTTTTGAATTTAACAAAGAAAAAGGAGAAACTTAATCGTTTACATTAAAAAATAGTATATTACTTTTTTGCAGCCGCTTACACACAAAGTGCTTACGGTTATAATTAGACCGAACTGTGTCTTATGTAATTTTTGTTATCCGTTGTCTCACGATCGATTAATTTTGAGAAGGACTGCTAAATGTATGACCTTAGCCAAATCGCGCATCCTTTTCGACATTCGTAGACGAATGCTATTAAGAAAGTAGTCGCCGCCTGGCGGATGAGGTCAACAGGAAAGCTTGCAAAATGCAAAATTTCACGTTCACCAGTGGAGGACGTGTTTCGTCCTTGGCGTTTTGATATGGCTTTACTGGAATCGTTAATGCCAAGGTGAACTTTGCCTTATAGGATATACGTTGGCAGTTTGAATGAACCGTAAGATCAATAGCTAATATAATACAGTCGTGTTGCGATACATAAACATATTTTCGAAATTCTTATATGAATGCAGAATGTGGAATGCAAAATTGGAGAATAAGCTTACGAAGTATCCATGTGAATGTGTCCAAAAAAAATATAATGAATTTTTATTTTCAAAACATAAAGTACTCAGAATGAAGTTACGTTATTATGTGTTGTACGCTTGAAATACCTGTCTATATGCTATGAGCGGTAATAACCGAGATCAGAAGTAGTACAAAAAACAGTTTCCAAAATCTGTAGAATTTAGTGTCACTTTTGATTCTAAGCAACTTTCACTTCTACTGTTGTGAAATAATTTTTGTCATATTATGTTCTGTCATAAATGAAAAATTTGTCATTCACTCTGCCAACTCTACTGACGGTGATCTTACAATCATGCGTGACAGTTGCAAAGAGTTTTCAGGTACGTCGTTCTATATAAAAGTGAAACTGATGGATAAAGGTTGCAAAAGACTATAATTCTGCCAAACGTTCTACACTAATACGGTTGCGCAAGGCAGAGCATTCGGTGTATTCATTAATTAGATGAAGTCTGAAAGTAAATTCCTTAGTGAATAATGGGGTAGAAATAGATTTGATTAGTTAACCATTCATATGAATAATGCTAATACGTTAGATAACATTTTTATTTAGACATACGAGTAGCGATAGCAATTTAATGGCAGTTACCAAAATCAGGCAGGGGAAATCGGGGCAAAACGGGGAAGCTAAGGAAATATCGGAAATAATTAATTTACATTAGTTCTAATGCACTTTCTATTGGTACCCCATTTTTCCCTAGTCTCTCCTATATTAAAGCCTTTTCAATGCACGTCCATAAAAAACGACTGTGTGATATTATCGGTATCTGATATTAAATAACATACAAATGCAGGATTATGAAAAGCATAGGTCGACCGGATTAACCAGTTAGATGAAAGACCAAATTTTCTGCTGTGAAAGTATGTTACAATTACGCGAGCAAAGTATACACAGGGACAAATATTGCTGATATACATCATGATTTAAGTGTTGATGTTACACGTAACATTTGAAAGATTCAGAACTGTGTAGTCTAATTTTTAAGCCTATAAACGTCTATAGACGTTAACCAAAATTGTTTTAAAAAACTGTCCTTGTAATATTCTTTGTTCCGTATTATTGTCCTTGTAGTATTTCCGAGACGTAATTAAAAAGATAATTTAATCAACCTACAGTATACTGGTAATAGACAAATAAAAATATCGCTATAAAAATATAAACGCTATAAAACTTCTTTGTTCGTTGTCACTATTTTATGAACTCTTCACGAAATTCTGTTATCTAATATCCATTTAAACGAGACTACGTCTACTTCTGGTTACGAGGAATCATATCGTAAAGTTCCGTGCATCACTTTCGTTTCGTAATATGTCTTTCTCGTGACATATATCCTTCGAAAAAAAATCCTATTTATTCCAATGAGCACATTTGCAAAAATTATATAAAACTGTCATACCCAGTGTAACGAGTTCGACAAAAAGAAACGTACGGGACAACCATATTGACATAACTCCTGAGAATTCCACAAGAAAGTAGGTCTAGTGACATAAACACGCGGAAACGGGATCCTTAAACTTTTTTTTTTCATAAAACCAGTCAAGCATTGAAAAATGAAATTTCGTGAATAATTCAGTTAAAATCAATCTAGAAACGCATCCTTGCATTCGTCCGTTATTAATAAAAGCGTGTCCGTATATCAAAAGCATTTTATTTTGCTACTCTCTTTCTTTTTCATATACGCTTCATATTCAAAGGAAATTTACCTGGTGTACCAGAATTCATTTTTAAGGAGTGGCTCGCGACGTATGCTTGCTTAAAACTCTGTCTTTTATAACCACACATATGCAGGCACGTATGTAGAATAATCGGTATATAAATATTCGCTTTCTACTGGAGCTTGCTGCCGGCTTGTGTACATTCTTTAAGGTGCATGTGCATGTTACGCGACCTGCATCTCCTCGACTCGAGTATTATTACATTCCCGTACGTAATTGCATAATGAGATAAAATCTCCGAAGTGCGGTAATGCAACGAGGAGAGAGAATGGTCCATTCCCGTTTGTCAGTCGAGAAGTTTTCTTGGAAAGTTTCAGAACGGAGAAACGCAGGGACGGTGGAATTGCCGTAAAGAGAAATGGAGTGCCTTAGCGGCACAAGGCTATCGAAAAATATCCACTGATCCTACAAATTGGGAAATTTGGCCTACAGGCTGCCGTGACGTAATGTGTAATGCTTATTTAGTAAATAATGGGTTAATACGTCCTGGGATAACGTATGTATCCCTGGTAATATTTACGTAATATGGACAAACATTACGATACACTTAATAATCACCAATGTATCCATCTCCGGATGACCTAAATTTCGATACAACTTTTTAAGAATCAGCCACGTCGAAGGAAAAAATTATTATCTAACAGTTAGAGCCAATTAATTAATCACGCGTCTTAATTAACGATAGAGCATTTAATTCAAAGATATCAAACATATTTCATTTAAATTTGATTCCAAGCTTAGATGTTATATCCCATAAAAATTCGTAGGTAATATTTAAATATCTACTGGGTTATCACTAGTTAAAATTACTTGAAAGACAATAAAATCAATAATTGTATATAAAAAATATGAGAAACACTGAAAGCGGTGTTATTGTAAAGCAATATTGAATAACGAATAACAATACAGAAACAATACTCTTATCAATTTAGACTCAGTGTTAATCGGAAATTTGAGTTGTTCAAACCACAGAGCTGAGCGAGGTGATAGAGTATAATATTTTAAAAACTAACAAAAGAATTCACTTCAGTCGTTGATAGTTACTCGTCTTTAAATTGCGGTCAGTGATTCTCGTTTGAATTGTTACCAACCAACGATAAACCATAGGCAATCATCATAGAAACGTTTTACAGTACATAATGACTGACATTTATAAAGTACGCAAAGGTGCGTGCAGGCGCACGAAATTATATTATTTCTACATTACCCAACACGGTGGCCGTAAAATGTAGAGATGAAGAAGGAGCATTTTCTCGAGTTTATGCTTCGTTTGCTCCAATACTCTGACTCGCCACATAAAAAGAGAGACAAAAAATTGGAAGCAAAGAAAGCATCTATAACTGAAAGTTTTCCTCCTACCACGTTACCAGGTTTCTATTACCGAGAACAGATACTCACCAACAAGGTTACAGAGTTTGACTATTGGCATAGGCTTATAGAAGGAAGTGCCAGCGACCTCATTTTTCACAGGCTTTAGTATGTCCTACTTATTCATCTTGCAATGCAAGCAATACCTGTTGTCGTACGAGTCGAGATTACGCGCTGAGATGATGGAATGAAAGAAAATTGCAATCAATCGGATCAAGACTTTGAACCTTTGACATGCATTGTTACTATAATCCAGGTAGAATTGAAATGTGAATAGAGATCGAGAATTTGTTTATGTAACTTGTACAATTTCTATTGATCAGTATAATCGTTTGTCTCACCTTTCAATTAATGCAAGGATGTATATTGAAGTGATGAGAACGTTGAATTACCAAGTAGATGAACAATTCCAATGTGTTTGAGCAATTTCATTCAATGGCTAGAATACACGAACTCATTTTAATGGTAGGATCCTATAAATCGATAATAAGAGTAGATTGCTTCAATAAAATGAATGGTTTATTAAACAGTAGTAAATTACAGTTATTTTAACCGATGAATATCGAGTGCCCATAATTACTATTATATTCGTCTTACCTTCTCAATTCGATTGAGCAAATTCACAGCAACCAAAGCATTCCTTACTGTAGGTGTGGTTATCTTTTTCAAATTTTACAAACCATTGTGTCAGTCCATATATTTGCCCTAAAACAATGAATATATGAATCGATAGTAGTTTTTTTTTTTTAAGAAAAGTACAGGATTTATTGCAATTACTGTTACCGCAAGCATTGATTCTCAAACGGAACGTATTGTACAACAATGGAAAGGTCAGCGCGACATCGCGAACATTCATATTAGTCTGTCATCAGACTAGGTCATCGCCTAGTGATAAATTGCACGGGGCATCACCTGTATGCACTTTAAATGCAAGAGCCCAGCGGGACGTCAGACTTGTTATTTAAGCATTTGTGCGCAATACTGACTGGAAAACCACCGGAAAACATTGATTCTTGATCGTATTCAAACTAGTTTTATTTTCTAATAGGAAGAGCAAAAATTGAAGAAAGAAAGAAAGAAAGAAAGAGAGAGAGAGAGAGAGAGAGAGAGAGAGAGAGTCCTTTAGCATTCCTGAAACTTACCACATTCAATGATAATTAGGAGCATTTACGATAACGATTACGCAGTACCTAATTGGTCAGTGACTCTTTGCGTTAAATAAAAAGTTGAAAAAAAAACAGGCCGCGAGGGAACAGGACTTAAGCGTACGCATGATCGGACTTTTCGTTTTACTTTAATCGTGCAACACATTCATTTCACAACTCACCCATCCAGACTGAACGAATATAAAAGTTTCACCTGGATCTCGCGAGATCAGTAATGACGTTTCATTTTCGTGCTACTCAGTGAAATCCCGGACAACCACTTAACTTTCGAAAATAGGGCAGCCAACTGTCCGATTTCCTTACCTATAGGAGTTCACGAATATAATTGCCATGGGAATAATACGAAAGAGAAACTTAAGTGCTGAACCTTAGACGTTTATGCGTATAAACTTTATTTAGCATATTGTACCCACTTATCTTTATCGAGATATGAATTTTTCATTGTGGCAGTATTGTCGCTAAGTAAAATCATGATTGTCAAGAGTAAACTCAGCAACATACGTTATTTGTCTTGCTACTTTAGTCTTATAACTTCGTACTAAGCATTTAAAATGCACAGGACCAACAATTATCACTTTTTGAATGGTTCTGTCCTGCTCGTCAGAAATCAATGATTTTACTTTGCATTTCGAATATCCATATAATATATATATAGTTGATCCACGAATAAAATTGAAGCTCTAGGAGACCCTTCTACGTCGAAAGTCATTAAAAAATGACCCCATAAAACACATTTTGCACGTGGACGGTCTATGCGTTACGTACGTATTGCTGTAGGGTAAAGTTGCCTAATTCGTAACACTTTTTATATCTTTATTCATAAATTACTTGCCGATAACTGAAACAGAACGAAAGTATCATCCATAACGAGCTACTTTTGTATAACAATATTACGTAAATAATTTACAAATGTTATTAAAGTCGAATAGTTAATTAAATATCACGATTGTACGATTTAAGATCCGAATACGAACTTTAATTTTTATTTATTATAAATAAATCTTTTTTTGCAAATTGTTTCAGGGAAGATATGGAGAAAGTAAATATTGCCTTTCACGATAATGGAACGGTGACTTATCAGCACAAAAAGATCCTCAACTTCGTGCCAGAAATGTCCAAAGATGGAGATCTACGGGTTTTGGTACCCAATATACCTTTGCTCGTAAGTTAACAAAATCCTTTTGAAGTTCTCTTTCCGTTTTCTTTCAAGCATCATTTGTAATAATATAATATAGAAAGTCCACTCCTAATAAGTGTTTGTAATCAAACACACGTGCAAAAATCTTTAAATGCTACAGCCTTCGTCTTTAGGAAGGTCGGACCGTGACGTCGATGTAACATTCTACAGACCATTTGACGCTGTAAACTAAGAGAGGGCCAGTTAAAATAGAATTTATTCAGTGATCACGCTACAATTCTCCTAATACGAATACTGGTACAATTAAATTTAGTTTGTATTAACATTTCGACGGAATTTTACTAATGCTTGCTAATCAGCTAAAAGTTAAAACAGTTGAGTCAACTGAAATTGATAGAATTCCAAGATAACTTTTTCCGCAAACTGCCAACTATATTTATTATTTTCTAAAATGCTGTCATCTCTAAATGTTGATACCAACTTTATTCCCTAATAAAATGCTTCCTCTATAGCCTCATTAGAATACACAAATTTAATTCGACTATGCTACGTTATGAAAAAAAAATTCTTTTCATTCGCCGAAATTAACTTTGGATGCTTCATTGTGAATATTTTTTAATTCTACGCACTTATTTTGATCGATACTATTGAATATGCGTGAATAAAATGCGAGATATATTCAATTTATATAATTAATCCGAAATATAGACGTCCTGTGGATATTCCACACAAATTTCGTCCTGTGTGGGTCGTTACTCGTGAGTTGCCAAATTCATAAAAATATATCCATAACATATTAATAATTCATTAGACGTAACACATACCTATTTGATATGTGAATAGCATGAATAGTTCTGGAAAAATTATATCACGTATTTTTCAAAATGATAGCAACATAAGAAAATCCTCGTAAAGGTACTACGCTATACTTAATTTGCATATTTATATTTTTATGTAATCCAGTAGTTCACTCTAGTAAACCATAATGATTGTAATCGATTGCGTCATAACAAAAAAACGAATTCGTTCGTCACAGTTCATTAACTATTCCATTAGCAGAAAATTCTGCAGAACAGAACGGAACATACAATAGCCGCGCTACATAATTTCGGGGCCGTTTAACATTTTTTTTTAATGCCAAATGTCAATGCGCCTATAAAACTTGCATATTTACTAACTTTACCCTTGATCGGTCTTTCGAAAAATGTTAAGCACGTCGCAAAAATATATTCCAGAAACACATCATCATTTTGTTATTACGTCACCATCATGATTACACTTTGCATAATAATATAATTATTTCTACTTTCCTCGTGACTGATGTTTACGAAAAAAATATATCATACGAAATTGTCTAATACAATATTACCTTTGTTTTTATGTTTTATAGACTTTATCAACACAAAGCAAAAGTCTTCCAGGATTTATAACTGCGGGTCTTTCAATGTTCATAAGTGGAATGGACATGAAACCATTCGTTCCAATCACCGCTCAAGAGCTCGTTTTTGGCTACGACGATCCACTCGTGAGCATAGCGCATCGACTTTTCCCAAAAACACGAAGACCTATGAGCCAAATGGGTCTTCTCCTTGGGGTATGTTGTGATATATTGTTAATATCAGCATTATTAAGGCTAACGCCATAGGTAATCACAATGTCCATGAATTAATATTATGCGTCGAAGACGAAATATCTATTTTAAGGAAGTTGTAATCAATGACGTTGACTAATGAGAAAAAAAAAACGATCTTTCACAGAGAAACGGCACTTTAAATGAGGTATCAACCATTTATACGGGACACACGGACATGAAAGATTTTGGACTCATAAATAGGCTTAATGGTCTAGATCGATTGCCATATTGGCCAGACGCACCTTGCAATTCCATCCGTGCTTCAGAAGGTAAAAATTACAGCTTCTTGTATTTTCCCTTACATGCGGTATATGGTATTATTAAAAAGAAAAAACCGGAAACTTACGTAACGATTCAATCATCCCAGTAGCCCGTTTAAGTAATGTCCGAATCGTGACTTAACAGATCTACCGCCGATTGTTTCATTGATCACTAGCTTTCGTATGTAGCGATAAATTATGCCGTAAGTCATGAAGTTGTCTTGAATTATTCGTTGCAGCACGTACCCGTGCTATTTCAGATATGTAATGTCGATATCTTACTTCGACGAGTGAATAAAGATGTTACATAATGCGTATGAACTATAATTCCAAAACGTTAATTTTACACAACACCGTAGGCCAAGTATCTTTTTATTTTAAAGAGTATATACAGAATGGTATATATTAATTCTATTCATGTACTTGTTTTGGTTCTTATTATATATATTTTTTTTCCATTCACAATGTTGCATAATATGTCAGCACGTGTACAAGCTAACTGAACACGAAACTAGTATTTCGATATATATGTCTTTATGAGTAAATAACTGGTTATATAGGTTCGTTTTTCCCGCCCCGGGATAAGACAGGGGAAGACATCGTTCACGTATGGGATAAGGATCTTTGTCGCGTGTTGCCACTACAATATCGTGGACCTTCAGAAAAAGCTGGAATAAAGGCCGACTTGTACACTCCATCGGATACTATATTCGATCCTCCATCGGCAACGACACCTGATAACGAATGTTTTTGCCCGAATGATCCAAAAGATTGTCCGTTGAAAGGATTACAGGATATAAGTCCTTGTCAATACAGTAAGTATCTGTATTTCGATTCCGTCGTACAATGAATGATATAAGGTTGAATTCTTCTTCTTAAGAAGAATTCTTTTACCTTTGTCAGAGCTTTCATTTCCTGGAAAGAAGCAAATGATCGCAAGTTATAATAGATGATTTTATTAATTTTGAAAAGTCTTGCACGGTTACGTTTGCATCGCTTTACTAATAATGCTTTATAAAAATAAAATAAAATTGACGAACAACGTTAATATCTCGTGCATCGTGCTTTAAGTTATCACACAACTGATCGCACAGGATCAATCACGTGTTTAACGAAAAGAAAAAAATAGATAAACAATTTTCTTCTTCAACTTCCCTACAAACACAATTCAGAAAGTTACCTATTAAACAGTGAAGTATCTCATAGGTTTGAAATATTAATATTGTAAACTGCTTGTAATGAAATAAGTTATTTTGACATTAAAATATTTCCAGGTGCTCCGGTGTATCTATCTTTCCCGCATTTTTACAAAGCGGATCCTCGCCTCTTGGACGCAGTAAGTGGCTTGAAGCCAGTGCCAAAATTACATGAAACGTATTTCAAAATACAACCGGTGAGTGAAAACATGTGAGACAAAGAATGTAACTTCACAAAAGTATTCCATAAATGTTTAAGAAGTAAAATGCAATATTCACAGGAATAAATTCTATTAAATTAATATTTTAGAAATTGGGAGTACCTGTAGAGGGAAAAGTTCGTGTTCAACTGAATTTGAAGGTGGAGCATCAAGCAGACATTGGAGTAGTTGCCAATTTCCCGGATATCGTTTTTCCAATAATGTGGTTGGAGGAAGGAATTGACGAATTGACACCACCCATTAGAAGATGGGTTTATCTTGCGACAACATTCGCCGACGTGGCAGTGCCTTGTATCACTTACGGTTTAATTCTAGTCGGATTTGTAACAATAATCGCCGCTATCGGAAAGGCTTATCACGACGTGATATTTATGCACGAAGCCATTGAAATGAGCAAGAGAACAATTAGAAGAGGTTCCTCTATTATAAGCACACAGCACAGGCTGCTCGTAGTTAGAGACTCTTACGTTTTATTAAATAACGACATGGAGGGAAACAAGGAAATGGTTGAAGTATGATAAGGCGATACTAAGGACAAGCACTTGAAGCAGATCAAAATATGTCCAAGTTATCAAATATATAAAGCGGGTACTCCATTTCTGCAGTATTGTAAGATAAAATACGTGTCGATCGCCGACGCAACACAGCACACGTTCGTAAATCCGTCCATACATGTGAATCATGTTGGGATCTTTAAACATATATACATATATATTATACTAATATTATTTCTGGTATTGTTTATCCGATCGAGTTTAGTACTTGAATTAAGCCGAATCTCGGATCGTGTACTTTAATTTTTGGGTTTTTTGGGATCTGTAACCGTCATTAGAGAAAGTTTGCGGACTCACTTTTACCGGAAGAGAAAGTAATTACAAAATACAAACATGACACGGTTTTTGTTCCAGTTTATATATTCAAATATAATTTGAACATATAATTCATGTATGATGTATCGTATAAGTTTTCTTTAAACACAACGTTACCTAGGAATTAGCAAAATACGAAAAGTATAAAAGTTCTTCAATGTATTTAGGCCTGAGTCTTCACCGTAACTCGAATTATTGAAAATTTTACTCAAAATCATTGTACACGTTTACTCACATTTACGATCCGTCGTTTTAGAACTAATTTATTATTTTACTGTTGTAATTGTAATTACTTGGAACAGTTGCTCACCATAACAGCAATTGAAGAGACTCATTCACCAGAACTCTGTCGGTAAGCTAGTTTGATTTTATACACGTATTTAAAACTACAGAATTCACAGTGGAAAAGGTATTAATACGTTGTTATCGACAGAAATATCACATTGTATCGATTGGACCGCCTAATTAAAATTTTTCAATCACTTGAACATGGTTCTAACGTTTCCGATGCGAAGTTAATCGCAGAATTTTGTCAGGCAAAATTAGTACTCTCGCGGTTTTTAACTAACCAGAACAGTAATAAGAATTCTTATATATCATTTTAATGCATCACATTCTCCTATCATCCTAGATATGGGGATATATCAATTACATACAGACTGTCTTAATAAAATAATTCCAATGAGTTTAGAAGTTATGTATCAAATAAGCTCAAATTTAGTGTAAACTAATGCGAATTAAAGGCTGCCTTAATGCCCAGGAAATGGGCATCGTAGATAGGGCATTTCATCCTCTGTTCTAATTTTTAATTGACTCCAAGTTTAAATGCCATTTCATAGATCTTTCAAATAAATCATTACCACAACTGTTATAGATTTCCTTGTTAATCTATATAATATTAACACATAAATTTATAAAAACTGAGTCAATATTTATAAAACTTGACAATAACAATAACAGTTTTTATCTAAAAACAAAGAGTAATTTTTTCAAACACGTATATTTTTCTATATACAATTTCTATATGACTTATAACATTTAAATTGTAACAACTCAATGTCTGTGAATAAAAGTATACTTTTGTTGTCCAATTAAAAATTAGAATAAGTATCGAGGATGGGATACTTTGTATGTCTGTATACATACGATTCAGCGTAATTTACAAATAATACACTGCATTGCTCAATTATATCCAGATTATTCAATTAATCTTTTAAGGACGCATGAAACTTTTGTGTATAAATAAACCAGTATTTTGCATTACAGTAAAGAATGAAGACAAAATGTACCTGGAACTGATACTGTAAAATAGCCGTTTCAAATTTATACCGTACAACAACCACACAAAGTTCACGTGGTGCCGTACTTATCTTTCAGTAATAATAACCCAGCAAACACAAAGTAATAATGTAACATATGGATAATGTTACAATTTCCTATTTAAGAAAGTAACAGTCACATATATCAGATGTTTTACAGCTATTACATCCTTCAGTAGGAAATGTTGACATTATCGATATAGAACTGTTACTTTGTGATTGCTGGGAAGAATATTCCGTCCAAATAATAAAAAATTTTCTACCTTATTTTCATATTTGCCAATCATACATCTGTCTTAAACAAACGTCAGAATCTCTAAGCCAATCGATATTCACCGTATCATGTCATTTTTTTGGTTGATAGTATTATTACTGGAAGAAACGTTGGTTGTGAAAAATTATGCGTCTTATTTAACATGTAGCAATCATAAATTTTTTAATTAGTATCCATATTTATTTTGGGAACACGCAGAGAGACTTATGTCGTAAATTATCGAAATTATAAAACGATTGTATGTGCTACACAATTATACATATATATATAGTGTGTGTGTGTATGTATATATATATATAATTGATCCATGACAAAGGTGTGAAATTTAGAGGATACTTTGATAATAGGAATTATAAAATGGCAACATGTAGAAAAATATTTTTTTTCAAGAACCGATTGTATACATACTATATAAATTATATTAATGTGCACAATATGTAAAATCAAACTTAAAAACGAATCACACAGAATATTCTTTAATGAATCACGTGCAATTTGGGAAATTGTGCGTTTGAGATTCTTGTTCTGTATGGTTAAGAGAAGATTATAAATTTTTTCGAATAATTGAAAATGTAGATCTGCATTATTACACAAAATGAGAGAAATAAATTTAAAAGAAAAAAATTGTGAATCTTCTCATATCCATGTCCACGTCCATTTTCGTAATATATCGTTTTCCACGGTTTTAATTAAGGAATAATTATTATTTTATTACAATACTTTGATACCAAACTGTAGGACCACGTTTGTATATAAAATCTTTCTGCAAACGAATACAAAAATAGTATTCCGACAGTTTACTCCCTGAATTCATTTAATGGTGCACTACAAAATTGACAAAATATTTTCACTCTTTTGTATGTATCTGCTACAGATATAACAATACTATTGTAAAAAATAAAAGAAAGTCAAGAGATTGTAAATAAAAACATTACTCTTTTTGAAAGATATAATAATTATTCTAATGCAATATCATTTCAAAATCAAAGTAATATCGTTCAACCAATTGTCAAATTTAAAAAAATAGTTTTAAATAGTTTCTAATACCAATCGAGTTTCGTAAATATAAAAAATCGATTTAAGAATTAAAAGTAGTATTCAAGCATTGTCCTAAAAGTATATTATGCATCACTCCGAATAGAATTATGTACAAACAGTGTGTGCTACGCTGGTAAAAGATAAATAAAGCCAATTCAACTACAGAAAAATACAGTAAAACCCCGATTAACCGGGGCTGGGTTATCCGGGGAACGGATAACCGTGTATCTCCTGAGCGCCTCTGGACCTTCCGTGCGCGACCGGACACGGTCATTCGCGCGAAGCGCGAGACGTCCTAACTCGAAAATTCGCTTGCTGCCACGGAGCTTGTACTAAAACGATACTAGTATATAATAGTCGTTAAGTAAGACTTCGTGTGCATTGAATTGGAATTGTACTAGTCGAAATAAAAAGTCGTGACGTTTAATTCGGATTAGCCATGGTTTCAATTATCCGTGGATCCTTCGGTCCCGATTACCCCGGTTAATCGGGGTTCTACTGTACTCAGCTATTCTCAAAGAGGTTTGTATGTACTTCTGTTTGTACGTCATGACTTCAGTCATTGACTACATTTACACGGTGGTTAGTATTAGTACTTTTATTTTATTTTAGTTTACTTTTTATAATTTCATTATTATTATATTATTATTAGTACTGATATAATACAGAATAAGACCGCAGTGTAAACGTAGTTATTGTATCTTTATCGCGCGACACCGATATCAATTTATAATAATCATTTTATCTAGAAGACGTCTTTTTCTAATACATGACTTTTTATCTGAGAATTAAGACAGTATAATCAGTATGAGAAGATCGAGTAACTTATCTAGATGATGTAAGATTGATCATCTGAACACTTGTTCTCATGTCAGTGACGTCCTCCCATAATGAAATGTAACAGGATTTCAAGCACCCATGGGCGTCGAGCTGTGTGAAGATACTACCGAACCGTTGATTGTGTCGATGAGCTCCAAGATATTATGAGCGTTAGTATTGATATCGCAAATTCAATTAACGTACTGCATTCACCGTTCGTTACACTCATACATACGCCTCTTTAACTATTCAGCATTATCACTCAACGGTCTTGACCTTTTCAATCGGATTTACGTTGCGAGTTTTAACGGCTAGCGCGAACACTGCAAATAACAACGCCTTGGTTATCATCGTGTGCATTAAGTTTCGTTTGACGGGTGCAGTCGCCCTTGAGCTGGCAAACGTGTGATTTCTTGATGATCTAAGCTTGCCATATACTTGCTTTAATTTCAAAAGTTGCAATAATTCTGAATATTTAGACTCGCTTCCCCATTAAGGTGAGCTGAGATCTTCGAGTGAGTAGCCCGTGTGCGGACAGTGGAATTCAGAAAAAAATACTATTGCATAATTGATATAAAACGTAAACAAGTTTTCCCATACAGTGAATGGTGTATTGTGACTTGAGATAAATGAAGAATTCATTGTGAATGATTCATACGAATTACAGATACGTGTCATCAACATTTTTTCTTAATTGGCATATCCATTTATCGGACGGCCAAGTGAAAATACATTTGAACAGTGTATCTGAAAGTCAACAGGTTGCAAGAAAAACGAGGGAAAGTGGTAATATTTACAATGGAAATCTCATTCGTAGATCTTGAACTACATATTTGCAAGTTGTAAAGCCATTGCTGTGTAAATGTTGAGCGAAACAAACTATAAAATTCGCATTTCGTAGGATGCGATAACAACGTAATAGAATACATACATAACCTACAATGTGTCAGTAGAAGTGCAACAGGTGCTGTTTGACTATAAAACTTAACGATAGATCTTACAATCAAACTTGAATTTCAATAAGATGTACATTCTTATTATTGTAAGATGAACTATCATAAAAAATGTACAAATCGTCTTAATGTGGCATAGTAACCTTCACAGTGGAAAGCATTTAAGGAGAACAGTAAATTTATTAGGTTAAAAGTTGGTTAATATGTACTTACGTGTTTAGCAAAAATTGTGCTAAAACTATAGTTGCATTCAATTCACGTTTAATATAGTTGACTCTTACAATGAATTTAAAATAGTGGTATTTTTATAGCATTGAATTAATGCTTTTTACAACTGATTGAAGATAAATCAAATAATCTTAATGTTCAGACGTTTTAGAATCCTATAGTCTATATCTGGATTCAGGATGTCCTACATTCAACGAGAAAATACCAATAGAGTAAATAAAATAAAACAGAGGTTTGAACAAAGCCCTGAAAAAAAGTCAGAAGACAGTCTTAAACCTGCATACGATGACAAGAAAGAGCAACTACGTAGAACTTTGAGTGCTTCACCAGTTAAAACAAAAAAGAATTTAAAACTTAATGTTTCAAGACAATTGTCTAACCCCAGTAGAAATATAAAACGTACACCAGCCTTTAGAGGTGATAAGTTATCAAGGACAAAAAATTTGAATTCTCCTACAAAAGAAAAATTGGTATCTATTGTTGACAAGAATGTTAAACTTTTTGAAGAGAAGCCTGAATATGGAAAAATTGGCAATGTAAAAAAGAAAGTAAGAAATGCACCTGCAAGTAAATACGAACCGGTTGATACGAGCATTGATACTATTGATTATAATGAATCTCAGGAAATTAATGATATAAAATGGAAACTAGATATTGAGCAGGAAACTCTTGCTAAACATAATCAAATAACTAAGGATATTAACGATTTAAATGATATGTCTGAAGATGATATGAATAAAAAAATGCTTCAAATACTGTCCAAAAAGTCAACACCATGTAAAAACTCTGTCCGGACAACTGTTATATCAAGACAAACAAATATTTCTCCAAATTGTACTCAACATGAATTGGACAATGTATATAGGAAAGCTGGAATATGTGTACCTCGTTCAATGCAAAATTCTATTGATGATGAAAAGCAAAACTATTTACAACCTGATAAGTTCCTAAAGAATGGAGTTGAATATACAAGGATCATAAAACCCAAATTAAAATCCTTATTAGGCAATACAACAAACAAGAATAGTTATTCACAAGCTCATTGTAGGAATGAAAATAATATTTTGGATATCAGAGAAGACTTGTCTAGGCGAAAATTTGACGAATTTGGTACACTACATAACGAATCCCCAAAGAAGATTGGATTATGTAGAGCAGAATTGAGTGAAATCAATACACCTGAAAGTGTAATACAAGAAACCTTACAAATTAAACAGAAACACGAGAGTTTGAATAACGAGGCACATTTAGTTAAAGAAACAGAAAAAGAGTCGTTGTTAATTAGTAATTCAGAAGAAAGGTTTGGTGTAAAATTGACAGATACATTGAAAGCAGCATTGAAAGCACCATTACCTACAGGTCCTCCACCAAAGAAACCACCACGAACTTTTGCTCACAGTCCGATTGATCTTGATCATTCATGGTTTCATAATCACAAAGAAAATAATAAGCCACAACAAAAATTAGAAGATCATACGACAGTCTCTTCATTGGGGAATACTTCTGCTGAATTATCCAGTGATACCAAGCACATTATTAATAGCTTTCTACATAGCATAGAAATCAATGACAGTGATAAATCTACAACAGAATCATCTGTGAAAGATGCTGATTGGAATACAACTAGTTTCTTACACGGTGTAAGAAACTCCTCTGAGCAATTACAAAGGCAATTGGCGATTAAAAATAAAAATATTGACAATGAGAATCCTGTGTCCCTTATCACAGACGTCTCTGAAATAAGTCTAACGTGCTTAGATAAATCTAAATTTCATAATATGATTCTGGAAACTCATTTATCAGACAACAGAACTCCAGTTGTTGAAAGACGAAAATTTCATGATGGCCAACAACCAAAAGTTGATAGAAGTTCAGAAGTAAGAAGTACTGATGCAAGTTCCTCACCAGCTACAATTCGTAATGATACAATATCTTTGGACCAAAACAAAATTATTTCTCAGTCGTTGAAAAAGTTTCGGAGTTCTACACCGATGTCTGAAAACAGCACCAAATTACGAGCAAGTCGCGATTCCAAGAAGATGTTAGAAAAACTAGAAAGTGTCTTAATTCAACATCAAAAAGCTCTTGGACCAAAGGTCATTGTACCACGAACAGAAAAATTAATAATTGACGCTAGATCCAACTGCCAAAGTGATTTGGAATGCGATATCGCAAGCGATATATTTTGCGGTAAAAATGATTCACAAAAAAGAGTATCCACATCTGGTCGAGAAATACAAAATACAAGAGTGCTGGGCTCTTTACCTAAAATTCCAGATTCTCCATGTAGGAGGAATTTTACTTTTGATTGTTTGCCTTCATTAAATTGTGCTAGTTCAACCGTGTACGAGCAGATACAAAATCCTGATTTTAAGACGTACTTGGCAGATGAAAAATCAACTTCCTTGGAAAGATCTGGCAACTTTTATACGAAACCCGGAGGTTTACAGAAAAATTCGACCTTTTATATGCACTCTAGTAACGACGAAATATATGATACATTGTTGGCAAGTCCTGCCTCAAAGAGATTATCTACTGAATTGACAACGTTCACTGATGTCACAAAACACCAGTCTACGAATGTTAAACATGAGGAACATGTGTACGCTGAACCATTTTCTTTCGATAACAACTCTGGTATCGATATTACAGGATATGGAAAACTATTGCACAAAAATCACGAATTCTCATTAAAAAACGAACAGGAAGGGGAATTAAAAATGAGCAACAAAAAGGAAACTGAATTACATTACATGGTAAGGGAAAAAAAATAATACATTTTGCCTTTTGGGCAGAGTTCATTATATATTATATATTATTTTATCATATATGGAGCTACGTGTCAAACGTACCATATACGCAAAATGGAAATATATATATATATATATTATATAACTGGAACGGTGCATGTGATATATGTAATATACATTATATTATGATGTGTTTATACGATATCATGTGTTATATGTATCACATAAACAAAACATATAAGTCGTTATATCGTAAACTTGCGTATTTGATATTTATACGAAATGGCTATTGATAAGCCACTGCATTTAATTTGCCAATTTCTTTGACCAAACAGTTTTTGCATTTTTTTATTTTACAACAATGTTATACGTGACAAGAAAAATTAAAAATCATATGATAACAATGGTCAGTAACTGAAACACCCAATTATTAGTCTAATCACATTAATAAATGATGTTTTCAAACGCGAATGCGAAATCAATTATAACAGTAGTTCAAAAAATATTAAAAGTTTATCTCATTTAACCAAAAATATTTAATTTTCTGTTGAAAAATCATTTTAATTAAGTAAAATGAAGATCTTTATTTATATGTTATGGACCTGCTCGTTCTTGCGGTTTTAATCTTCGTCTAGTCGCGCGGTCATTTGAAAAGGTTAAGTACTTTGAAGCACTATAGGTGTGTTCGAAAATGAGCTAACAGCGCTGAGAGCATTGTTGTGTCTCTGTTTATTGAATGATTTCGATTGAAATAGAATGTTCTCAGCGCTGTCGGCTCATTTTCGAACACACCTCTAGTGCTCCAAAGCATTTAAAACCGCAAGAACAAATTGGCCATATGTTTCCTCAAAGAGCTATACGCTAATGGACATAATTTTGTAATGTTTACTACAAATGTTACAGATTTTAAAAACACATGCTAAATTGAAATTTGAAATAGTATAAAAGATCAAATGGTACTATCAATCAGAAGAAAAATACATATATGTTTTCAAGGTTATCATCTTTTTTTACTATACCGTTAAAACATCTGCAATGTTATTGTATACTTCATTCTCAAAACTCATCTTACCGTTAGCATTCTAGATAGAATTTTCTCACTGTATACACCATAGATATATAATGAAATCACCAATTAGCCTAATGTGTGAAATCTGGATGATTCCTCATCGCTCATACAGTTCAAACTATAGTATACATGCTCAAATTATTCTTCTTCTGCTGTAATCAATTGTAATTAAAGGCATGCTATTTTTATTTCATACAACCTGCCTGATTTGTAATTATAATCCAACAACACAAGATTTTCTTACTATCGAAAAAAAGATTGAATAAATCATCCAAGAATAATGGGAACGGTAACAAATTTTCTGGATTTTCCGGATCATGAAAATTAACGTGAACTTTAAGATCGAAGTATGGGATTGAAGTATGGGCAGAAACCTGCGTATATTCGACGTATACTATTTTTAGCAAAGAGCAAGCTGTAGAAGGCCAACTATACTTTGCCTTATTGATCCATGGGAAGCTATTCCGCTGGAAAGCAGTTCGATGTTAGCTCTTTCAGTAAAACATGCTTAAAGACCATCTTCTGAAAACGCGACATTTTTCAATCAGTGAAATTCTATGATAAGCAGTTCTTCAACTCTAAACTACGGCGCTTGTGTTTCTTACATTCTGTGTAGCGTTACACATTTTTTGTAACGCATTTGCATGCACCTAGTTGCAGTAAAACGATATGTCTTCCGGTGTAAAATATCGTATATATATATACATATATTGTGCTTTATTTTTATTTTGTCTGTACAAAAATCCAAGGCTTTGACATGATCACGAATAATTTTTATTAGTAGACAAAAAGAAGGATATCAATGCGATTGAGAATTATACAGAGGAATTATAAATCTATGCTGTTATTGATTTGTGAAATATCTTTGCATGCAACCTCATAAGGAAATATTATATGTAGTGAATGTTATCTGCGCTGACAACGAAGAGTCTGTTTGAGATGGTAACAGTATTTAAAAGAATTCGATGTTTCTTTTACTAACTTAGACAGACATTCTTTACTTTTATTTTTATATAAAACTTAATGTCTGAAAATTTGGCTTCATCGTGAAATTTATGATAAATTAGAGCTGCTTGCAATTTACATCTCCTATTAGAAAATTGCTATTTCACAATGTTTTAACTGCATTATATATATATTCTTTTATGAACTAGAGCACAATAAATCTAGTAATTACGTTAGCAAAAAAAGTATGCACTCATATTTTCCCATATGAGAGAATATAAAATATGACACCGAAATATATTTTTATCGATTACCGGTACCTTAACATCTATGGAAAACGAAATAATGGTGCTATAAAAAAAACATAAGAAACAAGAAACTTTCTTAAAGATTTCAAATTAAAGTGAAGTGCGTACATTAAACGACATGTAATGATCAATAATCTTCTCCTAAGTCGTTATAGTTCTGACAACTGTGTTTGGGAACCACTAATTCTGCTTTTAAGCTAGCCACAGGCACGCAAGGTTGGATGGAGAAAAGTTAGGGAATTCGAACGTTCATTCTCAATTTACGTAAGTTTATGTTTATGCAAAAATACACGCGCTCAAGTTCTTTGGTTTTTGTGAATCCAATCCTCTCTAGCTAGTTATACAGATTTTATTTAAGTCACATGTTAAGTTGGCTATAGACATAAAGGATTGGATTGAGGAAAGCCATAGGATTGGAGTGTATTTTTTTGTATAAACGCAAACGTACATAAAATTAAGAAAATTAAGAACGTACATTCTAATCCCATGACTAATCAGTCCAATTCTATGTATCTGTCACTATCTTATCATTTTCTGCAAATCTCAGTTAATTTTAGTGATAAAAGAGTTTCAAAAGGAATATCTGAAAAATGAGAAACTTATTGATATCCAATTTTTTGACATGTGACGTGCAATGTTTCGACAAATTGGTTACGGTTTTTTGTTTCAATTTCAGTTATTACTTATGAATATTCCATCTCTATCAATGTGGTAGTTAAAGATGCTGATAAATATAATGTACATTGTAAGTTCGAATATTTTATGGTGTTCATGAGTGAAATGATTTATTATCAGCGAAATTAGTATCCAAATATTTAACAATGAAGTGATGGATGAACACATTGCGGAAGACTAAGAACCAAAAAAAAATTGGCAATTAAAATGGTTGTTGCATTTTTCACAGTGCACTCCAATTCCATCGTTGCTTCTGAAGCGCAAGAGTAGTGAAATAGAAAATGAATTTGGAAGTTCGAAATATCAACCAGAAATTAACGATACTAAAACGTCACTTCCAAGATTTATCGACCTGATGGAATCGTCTCCAACGAAATTTGATAAAACCAAGGTGATTGTTAAGTTTTCACGCTCTTGTTCAATCTGAAGCATCGACTTACATAGAGAAAAACTTATTTTCTTCTACAATGTCAAAAGTATTGATGATTCGCACGATTATTCTGGTGTTAGGATATTAAATAAAGGTCTTTATATTTTCTTCTTACGAGGTCGATGCATTAATGGTGAAAGCATCTCACTTTCTTTTTCTTTTCTTCATTCCTCAGACAAAACAAAATTCTTTCCTTACTTAATCAATTTCGCGTAAAAAGTTGTTGTCACTAACTTTTTGCACTAGTATATTGTTTCTGTTGTCTATTCTTTTTATAGTATCCTTATGCCTTTTTGTTTCTTTCTCTGCAAGTTCTTTGACATCAGTAGCAATAGTTTATTTCTTGAGAATACGGATAGTATAACTTTTTTATTTAACAAAGTTATAAATTTACTTTGATTAGTTAGTTAATTCTTTGAAGAAATTTGCAAGGTTTTCCTCTTTCAGTCTAATGAAATTTAGATAAATATTAATTAAGGTTATGCATTGCGTTTTTTCTACTCTCCAATTATTTTTAAGGGTTAAGAAATTTCTATCGTGAATTATGTACGTGTAGCATCATTACCGTGACTATAAATAGTGTATAACGAAGGTGTAAAGATAAAGTGAACAATGGCATGATATAAATAATAACGTTTCGTTTTTATCTCTTAAAGTTGAAGCAACGTTAAGTAGCCAAGGGTCAGTGATATCTAGCAAGATTTATTTTTCCAAATCTTTTGAAAATTTACTTTGGTTTAAACGTTGAATATTTAAAAAAAAATTTGATACGTAGTATTTCGACGCAGGTGTTTTACCACGCATAAATAAAGTATTCTGCATCAAACCAGGCAAATTTTCGGTTTCATTAGAATTGTACTAATTGCATCAATAATAAATAATACAGCGTGTAAATCAAAAGAAATAGGTATAAAGCTTACAATCAATAATAAATAATCCGATCAACGTAGCGAGAATTTTCATTATAAATGGAAATCATAACGTGACAATATCCAACATCTATGTATCCTTGTACATCGCTGTTAAGTATTGAAAACCAAGTTTAGAGACTATTGATAAATAATGCTACGTTTATAATAAATATATGCGGCAACGTCAGTAAGCCAATACGAAATGCGTGATCCATTGAACATAAAACTATATTCCATTAGCATCGGTTTATATTTTATCAAAAAAAATAAAGAGGATGCTCCCGGTGATACCGTAACGTGTGACTCACATGGACGCTCGGGAAAGTCCCACGTATTAGTTCAGTATTTCTTTTTGTAAGACACTCATCGCACGATCTTTCTCTTGGATCTCCTGTGTGCTGTAACTCCTTTAGGAATTTACAAATATGCTATTCGTACATGGTGACTGTGACGTGCGACAATGTAAGAATTTATTAAGTTTCGTGTCCAATGACCGACGTTCAACCTACTACTGTAGAGATATGACGTGACATCACAGTAATTATTATTGAAGCTTTTATAGTTAACGTTATACTCGATGGAATGATATTGTGCATAAATTAGAATTGAATGCACAACTATAGTTGCAACGAAATATGTCAAACATCAGATTTATACCGTCACGATTGAGAATATATATAAATTATAAAAGTTCATTATCGTTTTCTGAAATTATGTAAATACTTAATTTTGTATTTATGTTGCTCTCATTGACAGTTTGTCATATGTGTAGCTTTGCTACATTTTATGTTGTTTGCCAATCGGGTTATGGTGTAGTGCATGTAAGGTACAATTCTTATTAGTTATAGACGTATAATTTGTAGAAATTATTTGTTGAATATGTATCATGTAGATTGTCAAAGGTTTAAAACATTAAAAGCTATATGTTTATAAGAATGCTGCATTCATAATAATGGAATGTGGTTTTTCTTAATAAGCTTATCGTTAATAAGGTGTATTGAAACAGGCCTCTTCTTTTTAATTCTTCATTTATATTCAATTAACAGATCATCTTGGGAAAATTTTATTAATGTCTATTCTTTATTACCTTGCACAATTTCTTATTCATTAATTCTTCCATTGTTTGTCCTTCATTTATGTTCTCTAGCAACCTACATCCATGCCCTCGAAATAATTATTTGTTTTTGCTTCTTCAGATAGAACAACTTCTTGATCAAGCTTTCGGAGAGCCTGTAATGGCTGGTGCGGAAACTCCAACAGATTCTAATACATCATCGGATACAGATTCTGTTGCATCAACTCTCTCACTCACAGACGAATTTTTGACGTTCAATGAAAAACTAAAATTATTTAAGGAACGAGAAAATATTCCACGATCTGCAAAGGATGATCTTCATCGTAGTTTGACAGAAAAGAGGAAGCACTATGTACGAAAAGTATCCTCCAAGTATTCGGAGAAGAGAGAAGGTTCAGTTACTGATAGACGAGACAAACTTTTTGAAGTGTGCTTACTTGTTGAATTAAATCTCAGTACCAGAAAGCCTTATATCAAAGATAAATATCCCATTTATGTAAGTACTATGTAATAATTCAATTTATAACATTAATATATCATCAAAATCATACTTTCTACAATATTATATAAATTTTCCACAGGCAAATACGCCAGCATGGATAGAAAACTTTTGTTTTCCTGATGCCTCCGATTGGCCTCCATCAGACTCAGATCAAAATCAAGCCTACTCATTAGTTCTTACTGATGAAAAAGGTAACCGGCGCTATGGATATTGCTACCGTGTTAAGCCAGAGGGTGGTCCAATATTACCACTAGCATACTGTCTCATCACAAAAATAAGAGCAAGTGGCTTTTATTACAAAATATTACACGAACTGGATATAAGACATGGATTCCCAGATAGACAAAGAAGGAGTTTCATAGAGGAGCTCTATAACAGTCCCATGCCTTCACCTGGACATGGAATCACATTGAAATTGGATGAAGCTGAAGTACTCGTTGTACCATCTTCAAAAGAAAATGGGCTAAGTAACAATAACAATAATGTTGTAACAAAGTTTACAAATTCCTATGGAAAGAATTACAATACTGCACCACCAGCTGTTGATATAAGCTCAGTTTTACTAAGGGCAGAAAGATCAGAAATCGATAAAATTATAGATGCATTCACTGATCTAGACGTGAAGGAAACATTCATAACAAGATCAGGTGACCATAGATTAGACGAAAGAGACATGAGTCAGTTGTTTGATGCTGTTTCTGTCAAGGTATTAATCGTTCTATTTGGCAGCTTGTTACTAGAGCGTAAAGTCGTTCTAACGTGCACCAAATTAAGGTTAGCTTTTGCAATTATTCTCTGAATCCTATATACATAAATTGGAGAAAAGTGAATATCTTTACATTTTACAGCAAATTGTCATCTTGTGTGGAAGCATTACAGAGTTTACTATACCCTTTCACTTGGCCACACACATTTATACCCGTTCTTCCTGATATTCCTGGACTTCCAGAAATTTTACAAGCACCACTGCCATTTGTCATTGGTATTTTGAAATCGAAAAATGGTGATGGGATTGAGATTACTACTTTCGAGGATGTAAGTGATCGATTTATAAGATGAATAAACGTACAGATCAAAAAATTTATTTGTATTTATGTTGGTGGTATTACGTTTCCACAGGGCATTGTGGTCGATTTAGACACCTCTAAAATAACGTTTGCTGTTGGAGATGAATCATCGATATTGCCAAGCAGATTTCAAAAAGGCCTAAGATCAGCTCTTCACGTGGTGTCCAGTACGACAAAGGCGGGCGAAGGAATTAAAAACTTTCTGGTGTCTGAAGCATTTTTAAGAGTATTTGTGGAATCGTGTTCGCACTTCAGTTCTCATGTAGCTGCGGAAGAGAATGGAAAATTGGTATTCAAGGTAAGTTCATTAACGTATTTATACCAAAAAAACAAATATATTTGCATTAAGCAAAGACACAACATGTACTTCGGTAGTACATCTCTTTATATACTTTGTTATTCAGAAATATTGCACTAACTGAAGTTAGCCTATCCATTTGATTTCTATAGTAGAACCACTTTCAGATAGTGCAATACTCCTGAATAGCCCGCATGGGGTAGGTAGCTTTTTAGGTATTCTTAGTTCTAATCGTAATATTATTCATACAATCAATTTGTACATTTTGGGACAAGAATATTGTTGATTCGCGTTATGTTAAAAAAATAAATACTATTGCCCATTTCAAATTATTACATCCTAATGGTGTGTTACACAATTTGTTGTAGAAAGAATCTTTCGTAAATGCCGTTTCATCGAAATGTTTTAAATATTTTCTTGAATGGTTTGTCGAGACAACGATGTTTAATCAGTTCATCCAAGACAATATTTTGAGAATGGAAGGATTATTGCCAAAAGACAAGGATAACATGAAATTATTCCATCAAAGAGTGGCTGAATACCTTAAAGCAGCTGACAAGAATGCACAAACCAAAAAGAGTCATACAAAAAAAAAGACTTTAGGTAAGTTCTTTTGTAATATTTATTTAGGAAAAAATCTAGTTTCCTATGTAATTTTAAAAGATAATTTATAAAGGTAATATATTATATATATATCTGTGTTTTATCATTTATAGGAGATCGTTTGAAAGACTTAACTAATTTCAACACATAATATGCATACTGAGTGAACATTTCCAAAAATATCTACCCAACGAAAGAGGTTATTCTGTATAGTAAGACTGTTAATATATGAAGGTAGAAGATCATATGATATAATCTTATAGGGAAGCATTTTGCAGCTTTAATTAGAGATATACGCATTTTTATTGTATTTGTTTATGAACTCCGGTTATATTATTAGGTCAGTGATTAGTGTCTTACTTAAATAGTATTTTATTAAAGAGTGTGAACAATGATATTTTATATAGATGCATGTTACTGTACTTATTTTCAGAGTCCTGATATTTTTGTGAGCAAATAATAGCATGCCTTATTTAGATTTAGTGATTAATAGATGAAACGTTGAAACTGACATGTGGCATTACAAAAAATAAAAAGTGAAAATAATGCACTTACAAGTCAAGTATGTTATATATTACAATAAATAGTACTATAGTGTATACAATACTTTGTACTGAGTTTATTGCAAACTGACTAGCAATGAATAACAACTTTTGTTATTTGTTATTCGTTGCATATTTTTTGTTAAAACATTAGGGAGATACATTTTATTTGGTGTCATCTCTTATTGCCATTTCTTATTTTAACTGTGATTATTTATTTGTACGCATTCATGTCATCATTCTATTCTCGAAACAGTTTGTACTATATGTTTATACACGTGTATTAAAATAAAATATTAATAGAAACAAAATCTTGTTACACAATGTAGTAATTATCTCTGCATGTAATGCACAAAATATCCCAAATATGATAAAAGCAGTTGGAATGTAATTAACGTGGTGATAATGTGCTCATGTGTTCCATAATTCAGACATAGAATTGTTTCGACTATTGACTAATAGAAAAAGCATGCTTCCATTTCCTTATCTCAAAAATGTATTTTTGCCTTTTTTGCTGAAAGTACTTTTATGCGGCCGCAGGTGTGAACTTTTATTTTTCGTATATACAATTTATCTTGCTCACCCCGTGATCTTAAAATTCAGTAAAAATGAATTCGAAGCAATTAATTTTAAGTCGACTTTGAAAACATCCATAGAAAACTAGACTCAAACATGATCAGCTGGTCTCATGTGAGTTGTTCCTAATGCTGTGAACTTCACCAGTATGGCATAAAATTTCGTGTCAATAAATACTTTTTTTTTACTACAAATGAAAAAATTGGTTAATAGTAGCTTTAATGATCTGGTAAATTCACTTTTATTGTGATGGTCTTAAGAAAGAACGGGCATATTATTTCTAGCGTAGCAGTTCTAGTTCATTAACAGCATCGACTTTTAATATTATAATCCATCAGTTGTAACTATAATAATGACAATCACATGGACCGAAAACTTAACAGTAAAGTTTTTAGTGCTTTACGGACGTTACGAACTTTTAAGATATCCATTTCATCAAAAATTTAGAGATCAACTATATAGATACAAAGCCTATAAGCAGATAGTGGAATCTATGAACGTTCCTGGTTTAACTGTGTGCGATTGTGTCAAGAAAATTGCTTTTTTACGCCGTCAATATTGTCATGAACTTTCAAAAATCAGTATCAGTATATACAATGGGAAATTTTACAAGCCGAAGATCAGTTGGTTTGAAATGCTGCATGAGTTATTCTTTCCATTGACTCAGTATTGCGATTATCTGGAGGATCCTGAGCAGGTAAAGAAATGTCACTCTTCGTTGTCCTGAAAAAAATAAACATTTAACAATAATATTTTTACATGGTATCATCCTTGTGGATGTTTATTGGTAAAGACTGCGACTTTTCTTACTGATGAAGAAGAAGATGATGACGACCCATGCATCAGAAATTACGATATTGATGAAAATAATGATTCTGCAGTTAGTTGCGATTGCTTATCATTTCAAAACTATAATACGGATATCGACCATTTCATTAAATACGATATGGACCACACGTTACTTTATAATCCGTACAAGAATCGTCAGTATCCGAAGGCACACAAGACGAAGCCGCGTGAATATTCGAAAGTTTCTAATGAACCTCTGCATTTGGAGCGTGGTCTGCAAACTGATATTAAGCGAAAGAAAGTATCAGCGAGGACATCAACATCTAGGCCCAGGAAGACTTCCACACAGGCTGAAGCAAAAGTCCTTGCTCACGATAAAAGTACGGAAAATGCAACAAACGAAAACCATTCAAAATGGTCTCAAACTGGAATGAAACACGTGACTGATGGGATTGATACTTATGAAAATTCCGTACCTGAACGTAGAGCACAAACAGATAATAAGATCATCGAAAATATCATTAGTGACGTAGATGCTGCTAATAGGAAGCAAGATGTTAAGGTTTTATACTTTGTGAAAAAAAGTAAAGCTGTGTTGTTATATTCAGTAGTTAATCGTTGGTATACGTATACAATTTCCGTTATAGTATTACGTGGAAAATACAAGAGACAATGCTCGTTCTTACGTAAAAAATAGAAATAATAAAAAATATGACAAGTACGAATTATTCGGAAAGATTGTTGCTAATCAACTTAAAAATTTAGACTTTGGTAAGCTTGTTGTCATGTTGTTATTCTCACAGAAAATTCATTAAACCAAATAATAACAAACGTATACGTCAATGCTAATTACAGAATCTGCAATAAATTTGGAAGAACGGATACAGAAGGTGATGTCAGAAGAGAAACTGTCCAAAACCGAACAAGATTTTAAGGATACGTATTGCAAACATGGTTGCAATTGCGATTGCAATTATAGCTGCGTCAGATGTACGGAAATTAAGAAGAAAGGAACGTGTAGTTGCGGTTTACCAACTAATGAATGCTTACCACCAATTTTACCAGAAGCCAGTAATTCATATAAATTTTGCTGTAATTAAGAGAAAGTTAACGTAATATATGAGATCGTATACTTATTTTAAATGCACTGAACGTAAAACATTAAATCAGTCGCATGGTAAACACATGGCCTGCTTTTATGTCTCTAAATGCTATTTATTATCCTAAGCGAATATAAAGTTATTTATAGACGAATGTATCATACATTACAAAACACCACAATGAGGAATTCATATTAAATTAATAATTACTTTATTCATAAGAATATCATGCTTAATTAAATATAACTGCATTTTGTAAGCAGTTGAAAATCCTCTATTGCATTTAATATACAGAAAATATATATGTATCATTATTGTATTTATGACAAGTACCAAGTAATATAGGATTTGTATAAATTCAAAGCGCAGCTAATTACCATAAAACATTATTTTAGATATGTACTACGTTATTATTGACTCGACAGTATACGTATGATCAACTTTAATGTATTTAGTTGTGCCGATAATTTTGTTCATTCATTTTCAATGGAACGATACTACTATTTCATATAAGATATTAAATCTAGACAGTGATTAAATTTATCTTTCGGACGAATAGTAAAAAAAAGGTTATGCAAACCGTGAGTATTTTTCGGTGGATGTCCAGCGTTGAATTTCAATTCGATTATTCATCGTCTATCATTCATACAGCAATGATCATAGATGGTGGCAATCCGAATATAGACACTATTCATTTTCCGAATCAGTAGCTGATTTGTTAGAAGTAAATGCCAATATTCATGTTATCATTGGACTAAACCTGTATAATTTACAAGCATAATCTTGCATTTACACTTAGGTCATGTAATTCAAAGATTAACACTGTTCGTTCTTATCAAAATTTTAATTAATGTGTTTAGGAACTCATTGGCAAAAATAATTTTGAGATTCTGCAAGATGCATGAAGGTAAATGAAAAATTATAACTTTACGATTATCGGTATTTTGACATGTTATCTTTATGACATCCTACATCATCATTCAAATAGTCTATGGTTTGCCGTCATTACTTTCGTGCATTGTCCACGATCAAAGTCATTATCAAATTCTAAATTTTGTGTAAATAATTTTTGAAAATGTTACAAGATATGCAGTTCAAATGGGACAATAAAAATACCACACATTTTTTACGTTTATACCGAAAACATCGATGCCTTTGGAATCAATACGATGCGGAATACTTAAATTGCAACGTTAAAAATAAAGCTTTTATTGACATCATTGAAGAATTAAATATGCCAGGATTGTGCATTGCAGACTGCCTTCGTCAACTTAAGCTCATCGGAAAGAAGTACGTTGAAAACATATCTGAAATTGTGACACAAAACCGTTACAATTATAAAAAACTTTCGAACAATCTGATGTAACTAATTACGTAAGTTGCAACCGTATTTGAATCAGCAAGAGCCGAATTCCTTCAGAATTTCAAGGGCTTTTTTGTTTACTACATCAACATTACATATAAAAAATATGATTCTTTACCCATGATGTCGGATTCACTACACACTTTTGGATGCCTAATTAATAATTTTTAAATATCCCAATTTAGAAAAATTTGTTCTATATTCTATGCGATTCTTCATTAGAAACTATCATGAAATTTAGATGGAAATGCGAACATCGTCGTAGTATTCAATGCTCGAGAGAAGGAATAATACATAAGTCGGAAATCCTGTGGTATCCTCTGGTTACGGAAATGTGGGAGGAAGCAACTCGCGAAGAAGAAATATCCGGAAGTTCATTGATTGAAGAGAACTTTCCGTCACATAAACAACACAAGGACTGCCTCAGAGCAATAGCACGTTCAGACACAGCAGTTGCACAGAAGCTCAAAAAAATGCGCTACCGACAAGCAAGATTAAAAAATCGCACGGGTTTGGATAATCATTCACAAATGCAATTCGTTCCATGTACGAATGCCGTATTTCATGACAAGCAAAATTACAATGAGAGGAGAAAGTTACAAAAGAAATCGGAATCCTCACCCGTTATGTCCGATATTACCCCATGTTCGTAAAATGAATTCTTTTTCTTTACGAATGACGTCCTTTTACACATATTATTTAGAAAAAGTTATCGCCCAAGTTTTGTTGAAATTGTTATGTTACACGACTAGACTATTATATTCACTTATACTTTTTCAAATCATTGACCCGTAAAATTAATTTACATTCATTACTTTTTTGAGCCTTTTTTTTTATGTTAGCATTGCAAAACAATAGTGCAGTTGAATTAGAATTTAATAAATCCAATGATGCCGCAATATGCATAAAAAATGAAAGTTATAAATGCAATATATGTATATAATCTAGAATTTGACCTTTCAGTTGCTATCGATATGCATGATATTACATACATTATTTATAGGTGATAGCATTGCAGTTGCGTGTACTAAGGAAAGAACCGTACCTAGAAACAGTAATAATAACAGTATTAATACTAAAGAGTACAATATTCGAAATACAAACGATACAGTAAAGAATCCAATTCAATCTTCGGTGTGTCCTCCTTGTTCTTGGAAAAATTTGGATCGTGAATTACCGAGTGGTTATACAGTTCCTTGTCCAAGTTATTCCCAACCGCATTATGATAATGCGAATGAACGTTTATATAATCCAAACGAAAATCAAATTTCCAATTATATGAAGGAAGCGATTATTCCATGCACGAATGTCTTCCGAGAGATACAAAGGTATGCTGAAAAATATAATTTACATAATATAATCCTATCCTGAAAAAATAAGTTCTTGAGGAAAAGATATGGTATTTATTGTTTAACAGGACAGACGATTCTATCAATCCATGTTATTCTTCAGTGCATACGCGTTATAACGAATCAGATACTCCATATGCTAGAGAAACGGAAATTAATCTTCAAAAAAATAATTGTAACGAAAATCCTGCGATGGTCAAATGTACAGATACTGATATTATTGAAGATGAAGATAGAGAATGTGAATGGTACTTGCAATGTACGATAGTCCTGCCAGAAATGAATCAAACTCCAGATCCTAATGGTAAAATAATAAAAAACTGTTCGTGCGACACTCAAGCCGTGAATGACGTCAAACAGCAGGGAACTTCGCCAAATGACACAACAGTCTGTACGAAAGAAATTCAGACAATGAATGACGTTAAGCAACAAGGAATTTTAACGAATAATGCGATACTATGTACAAAAGAAATTCAGTATTGCCAGGACAATGATATGCAAAGTAAACCATTAAAACAAAAAGGTATAGATATTACGAAATGCATAAACAAAGCAGTAAAAAAAACTATTCTGTCTACTTATCGGGTAAAAAATTTTTAAGTATTGTGATAACGATTTTTCTTCAGTAATACCAACGATTGAGGATGTACAGCTTGAACAGGAATTTTTATCGAAATCGGTGGAATGTTTTCTTCTGCCTCACGAAAAAGAGAATAAATGTAAGTTACGTAAATTAGTATTTTTAGGATATGAGGGAATTTGATGTTGAAATTATCGGTAATGTAAAGACAAAACTCGTGATTAATTGTTTTATTAATTTAATGCTAATTAGGGTTTTATTCAATTAGCTACAGTAGACCAAATGGACACAATCAACACAGACAGAGATAAATTAGATGTTTCAGAAATTACTCAAAAAAGTTCGACAATACTGAAGATTCTACCGCAATTAAATGAAAGCACAATGAAGTCAGATAATCAAGATCAAGAAACTGATATTCAAAATGTGTCAGAATTAGAAGGTTCTATGATCGTTGATAATACGTTTAATTTTTCTTGTAATTGAATTTCGTAAACAATATAACAATATACGAAACAGGATATTTAGCGGAAAACTCTAACAGCTATAGCGATCTCGTAGGAGGGGGAACCTCTGTTTTTGACATGGATAAAAACATCGACCAATCATTATTATTTACAATTGAAGAGGAAGGTATTTGCGAGGCGTGTAAACCAGCGAGGGAGAAAAAATCTGACTTGGAATCCTGGTTTCGCAAAACATCTGATTCGGAATTATTAAATAACGACTGTTTACCGTGCAGATTAGAGAGCGAACTTAATTCTCAATTAAGTCGACTTACGAAAACTTTTATTGATGTTATGGAGTGTACACTTCGACTGGCTGTTAAAGAAGAATTTGATAAAAAAGGTTCGATTTATCAGAATTACGATTCAGAAACTATTCAAAATAGACATTGCCAAACAAAAAAATTTCATAAAATGAACATTTTCAAAAAAAATTTAAATAAAAGGCGTTTACAATTATTGATCTACATATTAGAACGAGTATGTTACATTTAATGCAATGTTGCACAATAACAATGACAAAGAAAAAATTATGATTTATCAATCCCTTCGATCATTTTAAATCAAACAATCTTATTTCAATTACTCGTATTACCATCGTAAATTAAAATATTGACAATGAATTGAAAACAAATGAACAAAATCTAATTTTATAAGAAATCTTTAGTTTTTATTCTATTCTAGCCAATGATTTACATATTATATAATTCCAGTTAGTTGCGAGTGTTCATCAGTACAACACAATGCAACTGCACTAACAAATCTAAAATATACTGATCAAGGAGTTAACGCGGTTGATAATTATCTGCGCACAGCAGAAAAAACAGAATCAGAAATTCAGGCAGTAGCTGAACATCAAAATAAAGCAATTTTGGTAACTCCTACAAAAAGAGAAGCTGAAACAAGTAGTCTTTCTGCATTGCCATTGTCTCGCCATATTGGTATCCAAGAAAGTGCGAAAATCAAGCTTCGCAACGTAAACACACAGAAAACGGGAAATATGAAAAATGTTTCGATGAGTGAACCGATAAAGACTAAGAGCCCCAAGAAAAATATTGTGATTCAGAAACGTGATTTAAATTTAAAAGATGTTGATCGTGAAGAGAAACAAGAGCAGCATGTATTAAAATCATCGGAAAATATTCCGAGGGTCCATTATGAAACGTATACAAATAAAGAAAGTAAATCACAACAGCCTCTGAGAAAGAATATATTTAAAGATAATTGGAACGTGCCAGAGATATCCATTAGAGAGAAATCACGAATTTTTAAGAAGTGTTGCAGCGAAGAATTATGGGAAGATTTTCGTTGTGATGAAAATTGTAAAGATAAACAACGGAATGGTGATGATTGCACTAAAATATCAAGTATCATTTGTGACGATTATCCTCGCACTTCTATGTACGACGTATCAGTATGTAGTACATAGTATGTACCATTTTGAAAAATGTTTTCACAAATATGTAAACAAATTAAGGTTTTGTAACATATAAGATAACAGTTATTAAGCCATGATATAATATATTTGGAAAAGCATGATATATGAAGATTTTTTAAGCAGATGAATATTATTTTGTACAATTATAAGAATGTAACGAGTAATTTATACGACTAAAAATGATTTATTTATTTTCAAAAAGGAACAATATGTCGAACGAAAGATCTATGCAAATAATAATTCACGACTTCGTTTCATTCTAATTTTTGGTTCCTTAATCAACACGACATAATTAAGTCGGATTCTTGTAAATATAAACAATAGGTTATTAACCCTTTGACGGCAGTATGCTGCAAGTGAAGAGCGCCCGCTTTTTCCGACACCGGGGTGCATATTAGTATAGTTAACAGCATATATGCATGCCTTTCGCAAATTAGCGGCTACTCCTTCAGGGCGTACATGTACGCTTTACATAATCAAAATATAAATTTATTTGCATTCTTTATGGACCGCATCTATTTCATGAATAATACAAATTTTGCATTATTTACTACGATATGAATTAAAATTTGATAATTTCTAGGCTCTCCATCAAACAAAAATTGTGTGCGAGTGTATTTCTATGTTTTTTGTTTAAACGATTGTATTATTATCATGGCATATGCATTCTTTATAAAACATACAATGCCCATGAATTATTTTTGGACGATTCATATTTACGAAAATATCATCATTCAAATCCGCATGCATTTCATTTTTTCTGTGAGGTCTAGGGAGATCGTCATTGCAACATGATACATAATGATCAATCGGTTTGTCCGATAATTTTTCTCCTTTACAGTTGACTCTCATTAAAATTTTATAAATTTTTTCCCAATCTTTATATTGGCAATATTCATCGAATTCCGACAAACGATCTTCTTCTTCAGGCATTTCCTTACGTTGAGTAACACTAGCCCGTGATTTATTTTCCAGACATTCCTCACAATTGTAATGTAATTTATCTGTGACTATATTTTCTCCAGTACTTTCTGATGTGTAATCAAGCGCTTCACTGTTACTGGATATTATACTTAAATAGCACGTACACGCATCATTATTTCTGCAAATACATAATAAAATTATCACAAAATAGCAAATGTTTGATTGCCTGGAAATGTTACCTAATAATGTTTGACTTAAGATTTGTTGGATTGCAGAATTCCATACTGTTTGAACAAATGCATGATGGAATGATTTCGCAATTCATACTTTCATTTGCAGAAATAGTCGTTGCAATCGAATTATTGCTTGATTCTTTATTCTGGATTTGCCATTTAGTCGAAGAGAATTTCTCACGCGAGTCTCTTCTATCGCGGCCTTGTAAACTCCCACAGTATACTTTTTTATTTTGAGGGATCTTATGAAACCAGTTTGTCATGTCCATTTTGAAATGATCGGGCGTCCAAATGTCTTCGGTATAACATTTTTTATATTTTAAATTCATTATCAAAAGGTGAGGATTTTTTTCCAACTAAACACTTTGGCTCTAAGAAGAAGTGTTTACTTCTCTTTGTTTTCTACGTATATAAGCCCAGTCCAATAATCGTCATATGCATGTGTAATTTTGTATTTTCATCGTGTGTCTATTTTCTAAATTAATTATACAATGATATATTAGCTTTCTGCTTTGACATTGTAACTCAGAAACAATTTACCTGGAAACGTATTTGGAAAGTTTGTTTTTGTTGTTCTCACATAAATGCATATTTTACATTAATAGCATTCAAAGTAAGAGATTAGATTGGTGATAATGCATACTCTGTATTACGTTTTGAAAAGCACTGCTTTGATTCTCTTAAAGATTTAATGGCTTTCGCGGATATATCGATATTTTCATTTCTCATGTGAGAATTTATTTTTCACTTGATTCTATAACAAATTTGTAATCTATACCACCAATTTTCGAGACATAGAGGTTATAATTCTGTAACAGGAAAAAGACTTTGCGGATGTGATCATTCTAATGAAAATCCAAGAAACAGATATATAGGACTGTTCAGGTGTATAACATCACTTGAAGGTGGTTGTAACATTACATTAAGTTAACGGGGGTGTTTTTATTAGATGCAGACTCATACTTATTATTAACCCTCATCATAAACTTATATTTATGGTAAATTCTAAGCAAATTTAAACTTCATTGAATATAAATTTAATTTTATATAAAATGTATTTTGCATATGTATTAAACATATATTTTTTACCAAAAATAAAGATGTTCATATAAAGCAGAAATTTCGATAGAGACTTCGCTAATAAAACAGTACTAACGCTGCGTAGATACATACGCAATTTGAAATAATTAGAATAAACATAGATAGTTTGCTAATACGCTGTGTAGCCTTCGAAACGACATTCTTCGTACGTGTTCAAAACAACCTTATCTGCAGGTTCAAGAGTACTGAATCGAAATTTCTAACGTGCTCACTAGATGGCAGGGCGAATGCTCCAAATGGCGATCCATAATCCGGTAAAATACATGCATTTCGACTTATATCAGTATTCATGTTTCCCGTTGCAACGATATTCTTTTTAGATTCGTGCAAAATTCGCGATCGCGCACTTCTAAGAGCATCCACAGTCTGTTAACGACTTTGCAACGGCTTTCAATGACGTGATGTGTATCTCCAAACAGACTGATTCCTGACACTTGAATGAACATCAGTTTTAAGATGGAACGCTGGGTCAGCTGTCTGTCGAGTCCGCGTCATCCTTCTCGTCGATATTCTCCTAGAACAGGAGTTACGCTCTAAAATCGGTCCTAGTGCAGTGTTCGGTTAAATGTGAAACGATTCTTTGTTTTTGAAAATGTGAAAATTCTCGTGAAGTGTAAATTGGAAACGAGGTGAGAAAATTCTGGCAAGAGCGGGAAAGGGAAGGAAAGGAAGGCGAAGGAGGCAAAAGAAAAAAACGGTAAAGGTGACAGGTAGTTGTGAGATGTCATAGCTGTGTTTATAGGTAAAACCAGGAAGAATCTGGACGCGTACAATCGTACGATTCATTTCTTAACCGTTACTTTGTTGCGCTATCAGTGATATTATGGCGACTTGTTTATCGATACGATTTCACGCCTTGCGGTGTAAAAAAATTCTTCCTTACCTAGTAAGAAAATAAATCTTGAGGTGAAAGACAGTTTTCGGGAATAGAGGTTTCTTAACCTCGTAACATCTGCCAATTGGAAAGCGTTTTAACCTTGTTGGAAGTACGTGTGAATTGAGAATATTTCAATTTGTTTTACCAGTCACAACCTTCATGTAGAAATTCTCTATTCAAAACAAAAGTGTCTTGGTACGTACATTCGCTGATACCATCGATCATTCACATTACTAACCTAATGTTTTCCCATTGGAAAATTTATAATAAGATTCTTCACGAGTGAGAGAGTCACGTAGTTTTTAGTAAGTCGAGTTTCACGTCATGAAGTCTCGATCATCTCCTTTATCAAATATACTTTTATTATTTGGTATTTCATTCAGCATGTCTTATAAATTTGATAATTTTCTCTATTTCTTCGTGTATATATATACATAAATATTGAAAAATATATATAATTCAATTGGCTATGCTGTTAATACGATATTTCTATCTGTTCACAATCAAGTTGCCCAATTCCGGTAAAACAGGTTTTCATGTGAAGATACTTTTAATCGCATTCGGGTGGAGTTATACATAGCAAGCGAGATTAGTGCGTAGTAGGTACGGTGAAAATGTCATCAATATGGTAGAAAGTACAATAATGTGTGGTTAAAATTGGAGTTTCAGGTCAGCAATCATTATTATGCGCTTTAATAGATTATTTTCATTGACGTGTAGAATTATATTTTTGATTCATATTTTGTATGTACTATCAAATTATGGATTATCTGACAATATTGATATACCTCAAAAATTCTTCGTTTTCCTGTTGATTTTTCCGAGATTACATTTTGAGTAAACGGGTTACCTAGTTATCATCTACTGTTATTGAACTACATATATTAATATATAAGTTACTTCGCACCAAGTCGCTTGTTTTTTTCTTTCTTACTAATTTTTAGGCACGAACACCCAATCATACGGACGCGATTCGTTACGTAATATAGACTTTAGTGTTATGATGAGAACGCCGTAGGTTGTTTTTGGTATTTCTGATTTTCTGTAAATACACAAAAAACAGTTATTATCGTATATTGGTATTTCTGTTGAACGGTACAATACAAATCATACTTATTTTTACTGCACGCATAATCACTCAATTGTAATGATACGAAGTATGTATTGTATATACATTTATATGCACAAAACAGTTATTTTAGATACTGTGCAATTTAAAAAAAATTTTTAATGAATTTTGACAACCGAAAGATAATCCGCCCAGATCAAAATGACAAATACACGCGTTGTCGCCTTGGCTGATCGTAAAACTTACTGCTCGCAAGTTGTAATATTTACTTCCACTACCCCCGTCTTAAAGAACTCGTTGAGATAACACCAGAAACGCGATAAGCCAATGCTTGATGTTCAGTTCTTGTTTAGCGTTGCGCACGTGAATGAACGGACTAGTTTTTGGCTGAAAAAAATATTTGCAAAGGCGTAGCTCTACTTTTATTGATATCCAAGTGTACATTATCAGCTGATGCTTTATCTACATAGGTAGAAAGTGTCATCGTATATCTTTGATTTGTCAAAGCACTATGTTAATATGTATGTTATTTCCAATGATCTCAACTGCTGCATGCATTGTAAAGAGTTCTAAACAAATTCATAGGCATTTTCTTTTTATGAAAATGTAACATGAGACAACAAAACGAGGTCCACCGCTTACAAGCACAATAGCCTACAAATTGTAATCTTTAGCAAAATATCGGTACCCCATTACGATAGATGTGCACATGAAATTCTTTTGGGCGGTGGAAAACTATTGATGGACAAATCACTCAAACTTTTTTGTTCGATTGATCATGTTTCATTCTAAGTGATAGGAAAATAATAACGTGGTCTGATTAACGTTAATCATTAAACATTTTGCAATTAGGAATATTCACGAAACGAAGTGGACGCTACTTGACAGTTACGTTCTAGTGGGGTCAACAAATTCACATGAAAATTCCTGTGTAATTGTGCCAGAATGTGAGAAATAATTGAGGGACGATAATTGCTTGTTCTCAAATCATAATTTGAGTGATAATCAAGAGTCCTCAACAAAACTGAAGTTTCACGATGAAGCTCGTTCCTGTTGATTATTTGGGCTTCACGGCCATGGACCGTCGATTCAGCGGTCCTATGCTACCTTGGATTATAAGTGAGATCAAGAGAAGAGGAACTTGTAACAGAGTACGTATTTTCTTTGTATTTATTTAATCGTTCCATTAATTTAATTAACTTCCCATGACATGACGGTTAATCAGTACATTGTTTACCATTAAGCAGAAGATTTAATTTTTTAGTACTATATTTACACTGTTACTAGATGGTGGGAAATGTAACAGAATGGGGAGTGTAATCGTTGAAACGTGACGTTCTTTAATTAACTTGTGAAAGATTGTCATATGCAGTGGCTTTCGAGCTGTATACTGTAATATTCAAATGACTCTGTCACAATAATAATTATCATGTCGGTAATCATTCATTACATTTGGTCATAGGTGTACGTGTCTTATACACGTGTAGATATTCAGATACCTCATAGACTTCAATGTTGTTTATGAATAAAATATTTTAACGAGTCAATGCTGTTCATAAAATTTGCTTAGATCTCTTCGAATTGCTTTTCTTTACATTTTATGTGCACGAGGTTGTTTTACGTCGAAACGGTTTTTTGCGTGTATAATTACATAATCTGATGATCGCGGCACGTACGCTGGATGCTGGATTGTCATTGTATCCCCTGAAACATTGCACGCAGGAGGTTCTTCTCATATGCAGTAATTTTTTATTATGTAACTTGGTAGTAGAAAATTGTCGTCTCTGGGAAAATCAATGTCAATATTAATGACTTATAAGATTCTACTTGTTTTGTATTCTAACATTCTATGTATAAAGTGGATTTCCTTACAATTTCCAAGTTTCGTTTCAAACTGGGTATTAAAAAAAATAACAATATTTTTTAGTGGACCAAAGTTGTTTTGCACCGATTTATTTTTTACTATCATATATTTAAAACTGATGTAATTGTTCGACGTGATATAGTATCCCAAGATGTTTATTTTAATTTTATCTCATATCTGCGAGTTGACTGTGCACATTAAAAGAGACTGAAATTCTTTGTTATCCGTGGAAAACAAAAATTTTCCGAAAGAAAATACATAATACTTTATATTTTTATTACGTTGACGTCAGGTACATCAGATACGTCACACATTTCAAGGTCCATTTCAAAATCAATGAAGCATGTATACAAAAGCTTTATCATTACACGTACCGTGCGGGTCTGCAATGTTTATTGACTATTTCAAATATTTTTGTTGAGAAAGTTTTCAATAATTCGAATTTTTCAAAAGCTTTCTACTTACTTCATCGTTTTCACCAATGTAACTCAGTTCAGTAGCGTATTAACATAATGTTCCTCAGACTCTCATATTCGAGAAATACAAACAGTATGACCAGTATCACAAAACTTAGTAGCGTGAAATGCATCACCGTACGAGATGAAAATTAACAAAAGAAAAATAATAAACCGGCCTAGACGCGTGTGCGATTTCGTTGTCTAACAGTACTAATGAGAGTATCGCAATGATAACAGCCGAATGACTTCGTGTCTCGTATCGATTATGTTTCAGAAGTGATCAGAAGTCGTCCGGGGTTGGCAACAGTGGAATTAAAAATATTATAAGAAAAAAATAAACACAAAAAGCATTTTCATTATTGCTAAATATCATTCATATAATTCATTCATCACGTGTTTACTACGTCCACTTTGAATAGTGACTAATAAAATGAAGAGGTTGTACTCTTTTGTTATTGTTTTTATAGATACCGGTTTTCTATCCTGATACGTGTCTTTTCTTTAGGTTCAATTGTGTTATGGTCCTAGTCCTTTAAATCGATAGAAGAAACCGATACAAGACTGTCGTTTTCCGTGGTTAGTTTCAAAGCCATTGCGTAAACCGTTTTACGGCCTCCGATAAACACAGTGTGGGCGTCACAGAATGGGAAGGTCAAACCAACCAAACACTGACGTGCATAAGTGTGCGCATACCTAACGGTGGCGACTAATGAAGGTTACTTATATTGTTCTCAGAGAAATCTTGAGTTTTTCTGTGCATTCACGTTGATCACATTAATTTTGTGCCAAGGAAATCCATAAACAAGTTTCGTTCTGATTAACTTAATTTATGAATAGTCAAGATCTGATAGGTGTGCAAATTTAATACATTATGTGTGGGTTGTTGAAAAAGATCATCTATGCTATGGGAAAAATTACGCAATACAAATGTCAATTTTCTATGAAATTTATTGTTATGTTATTTTATACTAAGGAAGACATTTATATATAATAATTAGATTGTTCCATATAGGGACATTTTTATGTTGTACGAACGCCACAAAAAATTGCCCTTAAAGCGGAACTGATCGCCTCCCGATCACGGATTTTACTTTGTTTATCCATGGTCATCTATATCCGTATTTGACGTCACGTTAGTAATTTTCCAGTAATAAAATGTACCTCTGATTTTCACAATCTAGTATGTATATGACAGGGTCATCAAGAGAAATATATATGTCTGTTTACATTCAACCGAATTGATTACGGTCGATTTTCTGCAAAAAGGACTGTCAAAATTAATGGTAACCTTACTTCATTTCTTTCATGTAAGCAATGATAAAAAGGAAAATAATATAAAACAATACGATCGACTATCGAGATATCACAAGATATAATAAGATAAATTATTTCATATTCATACTTTCGCTTTAATTTTAGTTGTTGTGCATCCAATATTTTTATCTCGAGTAAAAACAAGTTTTACAATCAACCAAACAGCAGCATTGTATTTCTTTTTTTCAGGTGAACCTTCTAATTGCTTCCGGATGTATTTCGGCCTACACATCTCACAAGGAACAACCTTTATTCCGACATCCGATAAGCAGCGCATCAAAGCCACAGCCTGTACCACCGAATTCACAGGATTCGAAGGGCGGCAGTTTCCTTTATCTCATTAAAGGTGACGACGGGCTGTATTACTGTCATCTTTTCAAGGCTAAGGATTCGGAAACGGTTAGTCACGTTTTATAATATTTATCCACGACCATAAACTTTCAGTTGTGAAGTTTTCGGTTCAACCATTCACCAAGTGATGTAATGCTTATTATGCGAGTACATCACGTGTCCGTGTGACGTATGTATGGAAGGCGTGCATAAATTCACATATGTATCTATACTCTAAAAGTACATAAGTATATGTATAGATGTACTTTACGTAGGGGAACAGGTGTACCACAAGCGAATTACCGAAGTTTCCGCCTTTTGATGACATGTGATATCGCGTGGTACCTATTCTTTTTTTTAACGCGCAAATTCCAAAAGATTGAATATTTAATGGATTTTGACATTTTTTTTTTCACCTCTGTGGAATCATGGCATTTCTCGTACTAGACAAAAGAAGAGTGTGATTCTAGTTTTGCAAGTGTTTTCTTACATAATTCCCGTGCGTACCCTTGTGAATGGAATGATTTTCATGATGTGGCTATCTATTTCGAGAGGAACTCTCTAGACAGTTTGGCAACGATGGTAAATTTTCTTAAGTTGAGCCAACTTCGGGTTTCGTTATGAAACTAGGAAATTTTCCATACTGTACGTACGCAATTAATAATAGCTTGGTTAGATATTTATTCATGCATTAGTTAAATTTTTTTAAATTTTTCATCGAAGAAATGTTATTTTAGGATTTCCTGATATGCATTAAAGTAATTTGCATTTGTTTTACGTGTACGGAACTGAGGGGACACTTTTTTGTTATTGTTTTCTTTCGGAGTATAAATTAATGCATAAAGTATGTCAAAACATGAAATTATTTATCAACGCATCGTTCGGAATTTTTAATGAAATACTTTTCGTCTTCATGACTTAAGGATATCCTTACCAATTTTTTCAATTTTAGGATAGCCTTCAAACGTAGTTGGTTTGTAGAAGACAGTACGCTGCATTGATTATCGTTTTTGAAAAATAAGTTTATCATGCAGTGTATGTGTAATCGTAATTCGAAGTTAAGGAATTTAAGGGGGTATTCCGGTTTACCGGGTCAAAAAGTAGGCAATTTTTAGGAATTTTTTTAAAAGAAAGAAAACAAAATAGAACCTCGTCTTTTATGGTGGATATTTATTACATATTGAATGAAGATTCCTCAAAATTTGATTAAAAAAAATTATATATTTAAACTGCTACAGCTTTCGAAACTTAGTTCCATCAAAAATTTTCCTAGCGATGCTCGACGGGCTTGGGCCCTTTTTTATTTGTCTGCAACTAAAAAAAACTTATGATCTTCATATTCACGATAGTTGTCGGAATAGTCCCTACCAAAACCATAAGAAAAAACAAATTTTTAAAGAAAATGGCGGCTTATTAAAAAAATTAGAGCTTTTACAAATTTTTTTCAAGTTCAAACCACAAAAATAAATCGAAATTTTTTATGGATTAATTTGATTTTGGTAGGGACTATAGAGAATGTTATACAAAATCGAATGCCGCAAGTTTCACCTGAATCGGTGCATAATTTTTTAAGATACATTGTCGAGTAGCTAAAAAAAGGTCATTTTAAGAAAAACGCATTTAAAGTTCGCGGTAGGGTTCTTATAGCGATACTATTAAAATTTGGTAATTTACCTCTAATCAGCAATTCCAGGACCATACAATAATTCTTCCTCTTCTTCCTTCCGAGAAATAATACAATAGCATTCATTCGTTTCATGCTATTGAATTCGTGTTTATGGGACGGATAAAGCAGCTGCAGCACCAGGTCAAATTTCTCCTGGCGCGCGCTCCGGTATAAACCTTCATAATTTACTCATTTCTCAAGATTTTTACAAAATTCTTTTACGAACATAATCTAAAAAGATCAAATATGAATAATATGTAAAACAAATCGATTTTTCGCACCCGAAAAACCGGAATACCCCCTTAATATAAGCGAGATAGGGAGGTAGGCTTGCGGAAGACGGATATACCCTTTACTTTTCTAAAATAATCTTACTATTCGAAAAAAAAATTATTTACGTCAAGCATACCCTCCACCATATTTTTACCTCAAAAAACTCTAAGTTGATTTGCTGTGGAAAAATATGGCGTCCGATAGTATCTGCTAGCAGTGTTGCAAACCTGTGCACAAAGGCCGACGGTAACACATCTTTTTTTGGGCCATAACGTAAACTGTCAATAAAGTTGGAATCATATATTATTAATTTCTCTATTTTTAGAACAATATATTGCTTATTTAAAATATTTTCACATGACTAGGGCTCACGTAAATATTATTTTCAGCAATTAGCAATAGCAAGTGCTTCCCATATAAACGCATAGATCTTCTCCTATTTCCTTCCCCTCTAGCGCTTCTGGTAATCATATCCTTAATATGATATATAGCGTTATAATACAGGTGACACTTTGCATTTATTATATTGTCCATGATTTTCACGTTAAAAAATCCTTGCAAGAGAAAAGTAAAGATATATACATTCTGTATACAAGATTTCCTCAAAACGATAATTATGACTTTTATAGCATTATGAATTCTGGTTTTATAGAAAAAACATAATAGTTAATATGTTTACTGAAAATTTATGTCTTTGTAAGAAATTGTACGTGACCAGCTGCAAATACTAACAATGAAAGTAGATGGTAATAAAATATATTAGTAGCTCAGCAAATACTATAATTGAATTTTCGTTAATAAATATATATAAAACTGTTGTTCATTGTTATGGTTCTCGTTACAGTACAGGTATCAATTACACCTAAAAGTGAAATGATGCCGTAATCGCGTGATACTGCGGTCAATGATTGAATGTCTTGGCTTGACTTGTTAACTCATCCTAGGATACTTATAGGCAGTAGGACGGAGATCATCTGAAAATAGAGACACGTGAAAAGCACTCTGGCCACGCGTGAACCTAATGACTAGCTCTTTGCCACTCGAACTTATTGTTAGTGCTTGTAGTATTTCCTTCTCTTTTTTTTCACTTATAAATATAGCCGGTGAACAATATACGGTCGAAAGAAATGCTGCGCTTGACAGAGAGTTAAACCTGGGGTATGCACTGGAACCATTTTTAGAAAATATAGTATATATAAGAATTGTTTCATAATGTTTTAATGACTATTGATTCTTATTATTAGATTTGTGATCGTTACTGCTTTTACTTTCTCTAATCATTAAAATGACGAACTGAATTGTAGGAAATGAAGAATGTTATGCAAAATATATTTGAAGTGCGAATTCGCTATATACGGGTTGACATTTAAGGTGACTGGGGAGTGTAAACGGGCATCTTGAATTTCCAATCACGAAAATCGTAAATTATAGGGAATTGATACATTATCTTTATCGAACTCGAGTGCACGCAGATCTGTGTAAGTTCTACAATTACTGCAATGGCACTTTCGTAAAGGAATAATTGCGAAATAAAGGAATGAGACGCATGCAACATTTTGGCACGAGCATCCTTCACGTCAAAAAATTGCATTTTCATCGTTTTAATACATTTTTTATTATTCAAGTAACACAAATAAACATTCAAACGCATTTTCATACTCAACTTTAAACTTGCATGCTACAAAAAGCCTGCTTTAAATATAACTTGTACTTCATCACAGAGAACATCGAATGCATATATCGAAGAACAGAAGAAATCATAACACCTTTGAGATCTCTCTGTATATTATAGCATACTGAAATTTAATATTTTCCAATTTTTTTTCTAATAATTTGGTTAATGATTACCAATAAAAATTCATTATCATACTTGCTACAGTATAGGAACTGCTCAAGATAAAGTACACGTATATATCTATCGTGTTATATTGACTAACGAGAATTGATGATCATTCTATTTTTTAACTAAGCTAAAATAAAATGAGTATCGCTTAAAGGAAATTCTAAGAATAAGTAGATATGCATTCTTTTACACGCAGAGAATTCTTTAGAAAATATTACCCTGGAATGCACGTTAAAAATTACCTATGAACCTAGTAAAGGTCGATTTACACATATCAGTGACGTGTCCGTGCCGTGTCACTTCAGTATCAGTGACATCCGTGGTATATCAGTGATACCTATTCACATATATCCGTACAGTTTCTTTAATTTGAAGTCAGTGATTTGCAAGATGGTTTAGTTTACAGACGAGGAATTGGCAATGATTGCTATGCTTTTGAATGATGAAGAGGAAGCGAATCAGGCCAAGAAGCGTGGAAGAAAAGAGAAAGTGAAGGAGAATTCGTTGTCCTATGCTAGGAATTGCAATAGCAAGCTGACCACCGCAAGTCACAACACGTCCGTGAAAATAGCAGAATATCGTCGGCGTCGTGTTTACAATGTTACGGCACGGATACTGAAGTAATACTGAAAGTAAAAAACGGCACTGTGCCGGACATATGTGAACGTGTGCATCTAAATAACAAGCAATGATATTAATTTTCACTGACACTACTAAAAGTTTACGGATACGTCACTTATATACGTAAATCGACCTTAACACCGGGACGTAACGGTAAGTTAGGTAGTTCTTATCGGAAGCGTAGCAATTTTTACCTGCACAGCATATTAAAAATTATCGAGTGAAATTTACTATGATGTGGTGTTAAAATTTACCTGCTTCAGGGTAAATATATATATGTACATACTTAACCTTAGCTCTTCATATCCCGGTCCGGTGGACTGACGGTAGACACTGCATTTTCACCTGTCTTTCATGACGTTTTTTTGTAAATATTATAACTTTTGAACAAATTATTTTTGTTATTGGATTATAGTTTATTCTTGTTAGTCAGAGTCTACCGTTTCGATTTCACTATAATTGAATCTAAGAATACGGATTTGTTGAAAAGTTATAGAACAATGAAAATCGTCGGTCTGACAGACCATGTGTAACAGCCTAAAGGTCAAAAAATAGATGTGACGAGCTAGGGTTAAATGAGCTTTATGATCCAAAGGTTGGTAGGTTAAACGACAATTGTACCCTGATTGGCTAATATGAATTGGACGCGGAAATTGGCGGCAGTATAAGTTTGTTTTTTTGGCGCAAATCTGCTTCAATTCATTTTACGCGGTTTCAAAACAATGAAAATCCGACCGTCTGTTTTCCGCGTGTTCGTTGAAAGATTAATTTGTGGTTGTGGATCCGTTTCCAAGGAGATAGTCGTTTTTATATCTTATATTTATAAATGCTTGCTTGTGTCGTAAGTCTAACTCACAGGACGTGTTTTTTTCATATAAATCAGGAATCAGCGAAAATTTTCATGTTTCTAGTAATATAGTTTATGACTTTCACAAAAAAGAAAAGCTTTGTGATGGATATTAAAAATTTTTAAATGCATAGGATGATTAAAAAGTTTTATTTTGTAATATATTTTTTTTAAGACATCTGGGCGAAACATTGGATTCTGGTTTGAATGTTTGGGGAGATATATATTGTAATTTAGTAATAAATGCGCTTAACACGATAATCATCTTTCGACTATTGTTACAAGGGCTTTTTTGGAACTGAATGTGCGACAAATGTTTATGCAGGATTTACAACATGGACGTTGTGGAATGACAATAAAAGGTGCTGAGTTATAACGTCAAATATCTTGCAGATCTATATATTAATTGATTTTGTCTGAATATTTATTAACGAAGCATGATCACTGCATTCTTGTTACAGTGAATTGATATTATTGACGAGAACGTAATCTAAAAATTGTATTTTACTTTGGACGCGGTAATTGGTTGTGATAAAATAATGAAGTTATATGTATGTAATGAATAGTTTATATTTAAGCTATATTTACACAATATAACTCACAGAATATTCTTCGAGAGGTTTCGATTCGCATAATAATCATTTTGTGTCAAGAGTATATGCATATATTTCTTTCTGTATCTCAACTTCTGCAGAAGGGAAATCGTGGTATAAAAATTTATCAAGTCTGGCAGGGTTAGGTAGTAATCAGAAATGCAATAATACGTATGTATCCCCCTCTTCGAAGAAATGGAATATTTTTTGAAAATTTTTATGACTGCTTAACATAGCGTTTGCGTGGCAGATAATTTTGTTATTAAAAATTGCTTGAAAAATCAGTTGTACGAGTATACTATGACTAAGAATTGACAAATAACTACAAGCGGATTACAAAGAATTCTATTCTAAGAATAAATATATAAGAAATATATATAATAATATATTTTAGTATCAGGTTCCACGAAGGTGACAAAATCGCTTTTAATGTTTCATTCTGTATATTAAAAAGTCCTAGAATCTCTTTGTTTTTCTCTTGAAAAGTGATTTGCAGAGTCTCATTTGAAATATTATATGCAGCTAGCCGATCGTCAACACGTTGAACCCACGTAACCAATCGGAACTTACCTACGGCATATACTCCCACCAATAGAATATTGCCGTTAAGCTGTTTGACTATTATTAAATGTGTCCTTAGCGTTAGCAGTCATGTCACTTTAAAATCACTTATTCTAGTTGAGTGAAAGACACAGAACAGTGCACTTGTGCAAGAAGTCTCAAAAAGTTATGTGCCTTGTGATTATTCTGGTGAATTTCTAAGTAGACGAGTTAAGAATAATTTCCTAATATCTTGGATTATCTCATAAAAAGGGCAAGGTAAAACTATTTTTTGATAACGCTGAAAAAATATTAATTTACATGCGCTACACGCATGCCTACCAAGCACCTCTGACATATTTACTCAAACTGTTTGAGTCTTTCGTAAAGGGAAATTTGTATAAAAATTCCTAACGGAACCGGGATTCAGTTATGACCCTGACCTTTCCGAACTCACTCTTTCGATATATCTCTTAACGAGGTTTACCCCATTTCGATCAGCAGCCTTTCCTAGCCATGAATATAAGTACGTGTGTATGTGTTTGATATTGGCACTCGCGAATCTGGGCCATTTCTGCGCTGGCCATGAATCTTGCTATGTTTGTGCCGCGCGAGTGGCAACACAAGCTTACGGTACGAACATGTGGAGACTGCAGTTGCGATTGATAACAATCATTTCCTACTGGCATTATTACGAAACGACTTAGAATTACACGAACTATTGCATGCCGAGTTAATTTTTACGTCGATATCAGACTCGTTACTCCCATTTAACGTATCACGATATTCAAGGTACTTACTCTAGAATGCTTTGTCATCTGAGTTCTTGCCAGATGTTTTTTTTTTGTAAACCTTTGCATAAATGTAAAGGAGGGAACTATGAGGTATAATCCTGCGTGGTTTGTGGTTTGTTTAGAATTTTGGATATAAGCATATATGCATATGAACAACATATTTGTCATGACCAATGCATAAACAACTCGTTCATATTCGATAGGATTGTGCTAATGATATTTGTTAACGATGATTGTGCTAGCGATAATTGTGATAACCTATCCAGTTACTTTACTGCACAAAAATTATTGTTATGTGATCTTTTGTTCGCTGGCTCGTTATAGATAATCGTTAACATTATACAGGAGCGTATTCATTTTTTTTTGAAGTTTTACATATTGGTTATTTAATGGTCATTTATCCTGTTTCAATAAATACAAAGGTTCGTTCTACGAAACTTCTTTCGCGAATTGATAATTTACTTCATTTTATGAGATATAAGTACGAGAAAATGAATCGCAAGACGATAATATACAACATTTATGGAGTAAATGAAAATTGATTTTTGCTCAAATTTTTATTATTTGGCGGGACAATTTTTTAAAGACGACTGCGCGGAACGTGTCGTATTGTCAAATTGAATTCTATCATTTTGAAAGACAAATTGTCAGTCTGTGACGTAATAATTGCACATCTTTTGTACGTTTGACTTGTTTCCACAAGTGTGCACTACACACGCCTTTTTTAAACTCCTTATAGGAACCATCGTATTATATGAAGTTTGTATGAATTAATAATTGTCAACGTTATCTTGAGAATAATGTATGAACCGTTGGCCAGTAGAGACTACGTCAAAACGAGCTAGGGAAGAGGTTCAGTCACGCGTGTGACTTTTAATTACGGTAATTATATGCTGACGTTGGTTATGTAGACAATAATCTTGTGATATTAATCTGCAACGTAGTACATCGTATATTCATGGAATTAGTTCAAAAACTGAATATATATTGTGTACAGATTGTTTCCTTCTTCTGTCATGATGTATAATCGACGTGAACATCAAAATTCCTTTGGGAAAATATATTACTCAAAAGTTATTCAGAAGGAAACACATAATTGGCATGTGTGCATATAACTATTATTTATACCATACTGTTGCTGCACGAGATGATGAAACGTAAAAATTAATTTTTTTAATATTACTATCGTACTGGCAATAATTGATGGTAGTAGAAAACAAATAGTAATGGCGCATAGTTTATACGTTATCTTTAAATTCATACTCCATTTGTACGAGTTGTGTTTAGGTGATTTAGGTTTGTCAAGAAACGTTGTTTAAGTAATAATTTATGAATGTTTCAAGATTGATGTAAAATTGAAGTGCCAAGTATAAATCGATTAGAGTTATTTATTTTCGTCATTGTTGCCTTAGTAATCAACAGCCTCGTATATACAATGCAAAGTAAAATCGCTTATTACTTCGTACGAGTTCTTTTTTTTTTCAAAAGAAAAATAGGAATCACTGGATAAAATCATATTAAATTTGAGAAAATCTGTAAACAAGTATGGTAAGACAAGGCATAAATAGTGTGAAACGTTTAGACAATTTATATAGCCAGTAATAACAGGTAAACATAATGCGTATGCTATGTCAAAAATAATATGATAATCATTTCGAGATACGCAGAATAAAGGTCGAATGACTTTCCATAAACTTAAGTATTACGCGATACCGCGGTACAGTATAATTTGCATAGAAATTCATCATTCCGAGCATAAAGTGTTATTCACTCAATACGGAATCAAGACGACTTACCGTTTTAAGTTGCCGGCCCAACTTCTTCGACAAGGCTCTACGACCAAATTTATATTTACGCACTCGTTCCTAAGAGGACGCACACGCGTGTACCGTAGAAGACTATTCATACAAGCACGCGTCATGACGCCTCCCGGCCAGTCGACGTTAGTGCGCTCGTCCGTAGGGACCTCGTGATATTGCAAGCTCGATGAAAAATTTCTGAAAGGAACTAGGAAAATTCTACGTAGCGCGTTGCAGTATGATTTATACCAGGGAAAAGTACACGCGTAAGACAGTGTCCAAGGACACCTTTTCTTTGAATACATTTTGAACGCGCACAAGAGAGAGTTCGCTCGTGAGAAACGGACGGCCATCGAAGAAGTTGTGCGTCGTGGAAGTTATTCGCTTGTAAACGAAGTTCTCTCGAGCGTATGTTATTAAACATCTCGCGAATGAACTCGCCAAACTCCCATGCAATTAAACAGCACCTGCAGCTAAAGTTCCACGGTGGGATTTACCCTGAGTGCATTCCGCTTGGCGCAAGTCACGGCTGAGAATTTCTAGTCGGCGAGAGTGCATTCGTTCTAAAGCCCACGTTCTTGACATTGCGATCCTTCGAGTGCTAATACAATTTTTGTGTAAAGTCAGAGTAACAGTTGTGAAATTTTACTGTTGACAAGATTAATGGAAAGAAGGTTGCACCGTATTAAAGCTGTTGTGTGATCTTGTAGAAGTGGTTAGAAAGGAACGATTTTGAGGAACTATTGGTATTAGAACGTTATTGGTTGCGCGAGAGCAATACTGTAATAATAAGGCTGAACTCAAATCGGTAATTAAAGGGAAACTTATTGTGATTTAGTCAAAATGATTACTGTGCCAATATCATCTTCAAGTCCCTACGTAACAATCACTTCGTACAGTGACGCCAGCGCTCTTAGCAAAAAGCCTTCGGTAAGTGGCACGTTTGCTTGTGCCTATTTTATACGATTGTTCTATTGACTTGACATACGTGATTCTCTGTTCTGATTTTTGAACCTCTAGATTTCATTAATAAGCTATGATATGGCTTTAATGAATATTTTGTCCAAGCAGATAGAAAATAGAATGTAGAATAAATCACTTTTTGCTCAGTTCTGCTTGTTTATTTTGATTGAATATCTGTGTGGCGACTGTAGTAGGGATTTAGAAAGTTCTGTGAAATCTAGTATATTTGTGTGTATATATATATATTTAGCGAGTACTACAATATGATTATTAAACCTCATGCCTGTTATTTATGAACTACTTTAAATACCGATCAAAGTACAAAACGTTTGAGAATGATCAAACGTACTTTATTTTAAGCGGTAAAATACTATTGTGTTTATTCACCTCAGTTTTCAAGCTTCATTGTTTTTGGGATCATGGCAAGTGTTTTTGCCAGTGGTCATGACCTCATTGAAATTCTCCTATAAATATACGATCATAGTCATTCCTAGCCATAACATCATTAGTTTGTTATGCATTTTGTAATAATAGGAGGTTTTGAAAATAGTTATTGTTATTTTCTCAGAAATATAATATGACAAGATATATTTTTGAAGAATCCAAATATCCGTATTATATTTAAAAATTTTTAAGTATACCTTTCAGGATGATATATAACAGACAGGAGAAACGTATAAAATTATATGAAAAATAATCTTATAAATAAGCTTCAACATGAAGTTAGAACAATAAAGCCCCATGCACATCACTATCGAAAGGTTTCCAGATTAATCACTTAAAAAAAGTTAGAGTATATCGATTTGGTAGGCGTCAACGAAGATTTCAACTGTCAGAATTTAATCAGCGCAGCAGATGTGACTCTTGGCGTGAAGCATCCTGTTAAACATCAACCTCGGACTTTGGAGTCCATTGAAATAGTTTCCTTTCGTACGAAAATACGACTTGACTATTATTTATCACATTGGAAAAAGCAACACGAGCGTCCTCGTGTTATTGTTCGAAGTCGAAGGTGTTATGCCGTGAAAGTAGCCGCGCCTCTCTCGATCTTTCACCCTTGTTTACACCGGATATCAAAGCTTTGGACGAATTCCAATAAGCTGGAAAAAACATCAGGTTCGAAATATCGTGTGTTCAATGCCAGTCAGGCTGTGCAAACACGCGAGCTTCCGCGACAGCAGATGATAACGAAAAGCTCATGTTCTAATTGGATATAGGAAGCCCTTCGCAGGTACGATCCTTTTTTTCTATGTCAGCAGCTGTGTGAGATTCTTGGGACGCTGTGGACTCCTAAGAGGAGTAATAAGAAAAAGTAGTAAAAGGTCTTATCGATATATCAATTATTGTGGACTCTTATGACGACGGTGTTCTGTCGAATGCATCAAGAACGTCTTTTGAGTGGAAAGCTCCTAGAGTCACGAACTCAATCATATGCCTATCGAAGTATAACATTCTGTATCGTTATCTAAAGGCTCTTGCCACTTATGTTTATTGTACCAAGAATAGATTTTGTTTTGTTCCTTTTTCTTTCTAATTTCGTCCTCTTTCTGCCTCTAGCTTTAATACGAGGTCTGATCAAAAAGTTTTGAGACTTAGCTCGTGTCACCTGTAATAAGGAAGTCGTAGTACTTTTTGATCAGGAGTCCTATATGCTTTATCACGGTGTGAGTATTATTAAAATGTTTTGATCAGGCTTTAGTACACAATTGTTTCTCCGAAGGTATTTTATAATATTATTCTGCATCCAGACAAGTATCAGGTACGCATTCGAGTGAGTGAGGTCGGTTCACGAAAGATATTTTTGGACCACGGCCGCCATTGGCCACGTTCCGGCCACGTTCCGTTACGAAATCAAATTTATTTATTGATCGTTGGAGAACTTCGACCAGTCACTAGGACACTTTGTTCATCTTGTGTGCTAATTTCTCTTAATATTGATGGAAAATTTGTATTTTCCGGAACTTTAAGTTTTTCAAATTATGTAAACCGTAGCGTATGTCAAATTGTTTAATTATTATTTTAGTACATAATAAGTGTACATAAAGTCGTGAAAATCACAGGCATACGAGAGACATGAGAAGTAACAGTCTTCAATACGATCTACTAATTGATTATGTATCATATATTTAGTTTAGACTATAATTTTGCTTTTTTTTACTGCGTTTCATCTACAGGAAGAACGTGTATAAAGCGTCAGAATACGGAAATGACGCTACAGTTATTTATACTTAATATTAAACACGTGTAAAGTAAATTGATTTCCGTTATAGCCAGGTTAAAAGATTTCATCTTAATTTACAATTTTATTGCAGAAAAGCCCAATTCTAGTATTATAAACAATTTCTTGAAAGGATTTCAATTTTCCCACTTTATTGCCCGCTTATTTCCTGAATAGGTCGTAATAATTTGTGCACATAAACATTGCTTTTAAATGAGACTTTCAAGTAATTCGTGCAACTTATTGTGAATAACATATGTGCTATGTAAGACAAGATAGCACGTGGTCTGTTGAACTCCAATTATAAATTAACATTATTAAAGCACCTCGTACATAAATATTTGATTTTGTATGGGTTTCTTTTGGATGCTTTTAAAATACAGCGTTAAAAATGGTAGGAGTTTCGAACTTTAACCAAACATATGGTTTCCTAATTTTACGACGTTTAAAGTCTCAATTTTTGATAATGTTACTCATGCTACCAAATATTTTAACGTTTACGCTCTAAACGATTAGAATACTAGAGTCGTTGTATAATTTAAGAAAAGGCTTTTATTTGGCTTTTCAATCCTCTACCAAGTAATTATTACGTTATGATAGATCCTTTGACGTAACTTACGATTTGAGTTAATTCTGATTAATGCTTGTTCACGAATAGCAAAGATTTGCTTGTAATCAAGTAATACTTCATGGCATCTCCAAGAGTGAATGTACATTATGAATTCTTGTTGTTCAATGTCACTAATTGATATAACATCATTTTACACCAAAAGTAGAGAATATGCTTTATTTCACGTTATTCATATAAAAATTTATTTTGAAGAAAAGAGAAATATACTTTATTAGTATATCAGTATGAATAGGTGAACGTTTATACTAGCTTGTCTCGTTCGTACCTTACATTCATCATGCCCCTTGGAATACTAATGAACGTCATATGATTTAGAGTCTATCTTCCAAGCGAATTTCCAAGCGCCACGCGTTTAAAAAATCAGACGATTCTATCTGATAAAGTTAGTGAAGATATGTCCAAGAAAGTAGTGACAGATCCGTTGGTCGGTACAGCTGTGCTTCGTGGGCTTGTCAGTCAGCGAATAGAATTGAAGCGCCTGTTTGTCTAGGAAGATCTGACGCACGACCTAGAAAAAAGACTGTCCCATACATACATATACTACTCAGAATCCAATTATAAACTGTGCTTGTAGTCTGAAAAAAAGAGAAAAACGTGGAGGGTTCATTATCTTCCGGAGGTCCTCACGTGTCTTCTTCTCATGTAATAGGCTAGGAGTGTAAAACAAAAGTATGACTTCGGTGTCAAGCATCGTATACTAGTAGGAAGGACTAGATGCTAGTCAAGCCATGAGAGGATGCCCCTGAGTGTAAGCATGCGAATGCTATACTCGTTTTACAAAAGAAAAATAAAAGTAAAACGGAGCAAAATAAGTTGGTACTACGAGTGCTATGAGTTTAAAATCAAAATAAATAGAGCGACAGCTGATATTAATTGATAAGGTGAGGGTTAAAATGCTAGTGATATGTGACTGATATGTAATTTTTGTGCGTACGGTAAATGTGACGCTACAAAAGCTTGTAAAATTTTTTTAATATTTCACGTAACCTGGAATCACTTGCTCGGGGTGATCACGTCACCCCAACTCGATGCTTTTTAGATTGCGAATAAAATCGCGTGATCATTCCCGGCTTAAGAGTATTAGTTCAAGTAAGTTTCGTTTAATTAGTAACTTAGGTTAATATTTAACTGGACATTACAGAATTATTATGTGTGTTATATTTCGACGATCATGTATCTGGAAACACACTTTTATTGAAACTTTAAATAAAGTTACAAATTTTTGGAACGATTATCTGTCATTTAGGTACATAAGTTTTCATAACTTATATATGAATGGAACTAATTCTTATCGTCAGAGACAAGGATACTCCAATCAGATCTGAAAATATTTAATGTCAATGTAAAAAAATAAAAATAATTATTAATGCATCTAGGCTATTTTACGTCATTGAGAAATCATAGATACGAGTCAATCGTGATTGCTACGCCATGTGATAATTACGACATTTTTCCACCATCGTTGTTTATATATATATATACACGCACACACACCTATACGTATCGAGACACGGCTATGGTTCGTTTGCGTGGATATGTTTGATTTTATCACTATGGCATTATTTTGAAGATAAATATACGATATTTGAAAGTACTATGTTAGCCACAAGTACAAGCATTGTGTAGCATAATGAGTTTTTGAAAATGTACATTGTGTACTATTCGTCTAAGTAACTAAAAAAGATGCAATCATTCACGAGCAACGTTCATTTGTAATTTATCTTTTTGACATTTGAAGACAGGGGAACATTTTCCACGTGGCCATTTTTCATCGTTAACAGGGTTAACAGTGACCCACATTGTACATACATATGTATCAGATCACTACGCGCTCGATTGAAAATAGCATTATCAATAAATTTCTATAGCGCTGCTGCGTATTTCACCGGGAAATACGAGAATCTACCGCCATGACGCATAAAATAAAGCATCGTATATATATGCCATTGAGCAAATGATATTTTCAGCGAAAGTAAAAAAGAATTAATAAACCGTTAAAGTACAAGGACAGACGATAATATTAAAGTTGATTATTACGGTTATCAGACGTATGCTGAATGATATTTTAGAATCAAATATTTCAAACATAATCAGAATATTTTTCATTCTGTCACGTTTGCCGTTTAGAATTGTACACTATGAGAAGTGGTTTCAATGCTTAGAATTCGGGCACTTTCGTCGTTATTCGGACAACTTCGTTTCCTCTTAGACTGATCGTACCGGTTTCGCGACATATGTTTCATTAGAGAGACTAATAATGTTTGATGGGAAAAATTGGTTTTGGCAAAATCTAAGTTGGTCGTCCATACAGTGATAAATAAATTTCAATTTACGAAGTCTAATATCTAAATTCTTCTGTAGTATCACTTTTAGACACTTGCGACTACACGCACATACATTGTAATATCCGTAATTATGTTATTTTTCATTTTAACGGTATAAAATCTTTTACTCCGTACGATATATGATATATATAAATACTATAAACTTGAATTACGTTCATAATTAAACTTGTAATTCTCTAAAGAATAAATTCCATTTACGTTCCGCGCATAGAAGTCATATAGAACCAAGCACACATAAGCCTTTAATAAACACGTGTGAGAAAAACACATGATAAATGCGATGAGTTGAATATCCTTTGGTCATATAAAATTACTACGTATCAGGATTGTATGTTGGTATTTTATATGGCGATTCCCAATTGTTTACGTTACATAGAATTAGCCTTTTTTTTTCTTTGAAGCTAAGTGTGCTATCAGTAACATAAATAAAATATCTTTTTGTAAAGACGCGTCAACCAGGATAAATATCACGCTATAACATGTTAGGTTAAAAGTTTATCAATAGACTTATGATGTTATTAAAGTGCTAGCAATTAGCTATTCAATTAAGAAATTTCATTGGAATGTAAACATTACTTATATAATTTTCAATTGCATCTTGTTGCTGTTATACGCACGTTGTACATTATACGTTATGTTATGTTATGTTACGTTAGGCAAACAAGGTTAACAGTTCATGCCTTTACGCCTTTGTATCGCAGTGAGCTCATTGATATTTACGACCGGAAGGCTAATTACGATTGATTATTGGGTATGAATATTGAATAACAATGTAATTGAACTATGCTCTGCGATACCCTGCGATACACCAACGATGATTTCTAGCAAGTGATTTTCTACATTGCTTCGTACGCAATTCATATAAAGTGAAGTGCCGTCCGACATCATTGGTCGAGGGCCAAGGAGAATGAAATTGTCCTGTGTTGCGATGATAATGTTTATCATTTAAAATATTCACATGATTTGTTACATGTTCGCATACGTTACGCAAGCTCTTTCGTTAGAAATGTAACTAATCTTTTGTCGAAGGAAGTTTTTTTCCCACGACTTAGAACTTTTCGCCTTTCAATAAAATAGACTTCAACATGTTTGCCTTAATGTATTAAATAATTTCCATTAACGTTGATTCAATAATGGCGTCAAATTAATGCGAACACTTTATGTACATTTTGAAATGTTGGGTTAGTTTAGGTTGACATTGATATTGACGTTATTTTGAAATTTGTTTCTGGTTATAGAATACTGATTACGATAGTCCATCGATGAATGAAATATCTTTTGGAGTCTAGTCGGAGATATGTTCCTATAACTTTTATTATAACATAATCCCTTAGGCTTGACATTTTAATTATCGATCGAGTGTATATAAAACTGAAACATAAAAGGATACATTATACTTTCTACCTGTATTGCTAAAAAATATGCGAATTCACTTACATATGTACGTTTGCAGTTATACAAATTATACCTTCCGCGTACGCAATTATATTGAATAATCATTCTTTATTGAAATTAATTTTTATATTTTTTTGGCCGTTCAACGTTTTTCTCTCATAAAAAGGGGAATATAATATATAAGTATAATGCTCTCCTTATCCTTGTCTGAAAAGCTTATAATAACATTCAGTGTTTGAATTGGGCATTTATATAGAATAGAATTGATAACGATGTAAATGTTGTTTCGAAAACATGTGTTTCGAGCTACAACCAATTTATTGATCGAAGAAATGAAAAACAATACATTAACACGTTCCGTGCCGGATAATTTTTTTGGTTAGTTTCCATGCAGGCAGCGTGGGGCGTATACGCCCACACGGCACGGAACGTGTTAAGATTAGTCGAAATTGTATAAGTATAATAATGTGACAATTCCAAAAGACGTACAAGTTATAATGTATTCGGAAATACTTCAAGAATTTATTATAGATGAAATGATCCCATTTTTGCGGTTAAATACCACTATTTATGTCCCCAGTTAATGGAAATCGATTAATTTATTATTATACTACAATAGCGTTATATTGGTCCTCACGGCTTCAGTTTTTTGCAGGTGCAAGAGCTTTTCAACGCGATGAAGGAACAATCGTTGTCGTCGAGGATAGAGAAGGACAAAGACCTCCCTCAAAGGTCACACAGCAGTGCAGCAACCTTAACTACCATCGGTGCTGATATATCACCTAGCTCTTCTCACTTCTTCGAGGTAATTTTTATTATTTTAATATTTCTACTCGTATAATTTGACATTACGGTATTATTTGTGAATACCGTTCAGTATTATAAATATGAATTATTCTATTTATATTTACCTTAATCGTATTAGATTATTTATTTAGGTTTTGATTAGAATTGCATCATTCGATAGCCATTATATTGACTAATGTCCTTCATTTTCACTAATCTAGGTGCTTTACGTTGGAAAAATTAAGGTACCGTACAAGAAAGTACCCGAGTCCTTTATCGATGACACTCTTATAAAGTTTCGAACCCACGAATTGGAGAAGTCAAAATCTTCAGCATCTAATCTACTTAATGAATGTCAACGACTGCAAAGACAAGCCAGCATGAAGTTCACGACGTTAAATATTAGAAGAGACAGCCAGGTAATTTAAATTGTTTTTTATTTCATAATTAAGTTACTTTAGTTTTTAAATAATTTTGTAACGCAATATACCTCATTACTTTAGCTTTATGGTAATATAATATTACGACAAAGTTCCGCAGCAATTTATTCTTCGTATTTTAGGATTCAAGTACCAGTGACTTGGGAAGCATAGAAAATATATCCGGCAGTAGCATATTATCGCCAACAAGTCCACTAGGTAATTCAACAACCCTGGGAGGCTCTGTCGAAACTTTACAACCGATCGTTAATAATCCTGCAGAGATTGATGAACAAGAGAGTAATCAAGTGCCAAAGAGAACTAGTAATCCTAATATGCCGTCACCCGAAATGATGCGAAATAGAGCAGCATCGACAGGCAGTGTTTTAACTGCCAGAAGAGATTCCTCTGTAAAATCAAGTGATGAACATAATCGTACAATGCTCTTTCAGGTTTGTAACCAGACAAAAATTATTGATATTATATATATTATTATACGAAATGTTCTATTCTTAATAATATACACCTTCAGGTGGGCAGGCACGACTTAAGATTGATCAGTCCAGATAGGAAACAAGTCTTGCTCCATAAACAATTACGGGATGTGGCGAGTTGCGTTCAGGGTGTTAAAAATCCTGAACACTTTGGTTTTATCTGCAGAGAAATTGGTGTTGAGTGTTACATCGGATATGTTTTCAAATGCCAATCTGAATCTGTTGCCGATGATCTAGTTGGTGGTAATTATTATATTGTATTTTGACAATTTTCATATTGTTAAAATTCGAATTTTAGTAATGTTTCATTTTAATCTTTTTTACTTGTAGCGATAACTCAAGCATTCGTGGCAACATGTAACACTTCGAGAAAAGAAAGGCATCCAGTATTTTCGTGTGATCATTGTCCTATGGTCTGGTACAACAAGTTATGCCAAGAAATTGAAGGTATGTACTTGTCTTATTGCAGAATATTAATATGATTTATATTCGATTATGAAAAATTATTTTTATATTTTTCAATAGTCTATTTTCTACGTTGTTACGTTTAATGCGTATAACAATGTACTATTTCACTGAAAGGTTATAGATATTTTTATTGTTATTGTTTCTTACGAATGATGCTATATCTTAATTTAGGACAAAATGATAAGAAGACGCAGAATATTATTTTTTCACGAATGGAAATGTTACCGGAAGACGAACAGGAAATTGTTGTGACAAAATATAAAGGTGCTGAAGCAGCAGGTGGCTCAAGCACTGGAACGAGTCTACGGGAACAAAACCAATTTTTAATGATGTTACTGCGTGCACATTGTGAAGCTAAGCAAGCTAGACACGTTCATGACACGGCTGAAAATCGGTGAGTATTTCAAAAAGTAATCTTTTGGTACAGCAATCATTTTGATGTAAATTGCAAAATTTACGGTATTTTTCAGGAGCGAATTTCTCAACCAGTATTTGAGCGTTGGCGTAGGGAGTACAATATTTATGAAAGCAAAACGTTCTTTAACGAATAGTTTTGATCATTTAATGAAGAGAAAAGGATCGCGTGATGATTTTGGATTAGGATCGCAATTAAACCCCTCAATGGTCAAAGATGGTAGCCAAAGTCCCGTGGGATCTGGTCCCTCTTCAATAGTAGATACTACACCTGAATCGGGTAGGCCACGATCATTGAGAGTTTCTCCGGAGCAACAATTAAATGTAAATACTGGACCAAAGAGCCCTATGATGGATATGTAAGTTACAACATGATTAAATTCAGAATAAAGCAATATTTTAATCACTATCAACTGTTGCAGAAAAAGATGATTAATATGTATTCTCTTTATCGATTTTGATAGATTCCTCAAAGTAGGTAACTCACCGAAAATGTCACCTACTGAGTCTGAAAAAAATAACAGATTGCAGACTAGTGGTTCCTGGAGGCAAGCGATTTTAAATCGCGTCGTAACGCCTGGTAAAGATCAGGAAAACAAAGGGAATGATAGTCCTTGCGGCACTAGTAATAATAAGAATGACATGGCTTCGACACGAAGAACCAAAGAAGAATTAAGAGAATTGTGGAGAAAGGCAATTAATCAACAGTTGATACTTATTAGGATGGAAAAGGAGAATGCGAGACTCAGAGGTAATTGAAAATCATTCAACATGTACTACACTAATACTGATAAGTTTCCCATAAATTGCTTACGGCTTCTATTGAGAAATAATTTTGTATCGCAGAACGTCAAGAGGAAGCGACAGTAAAGAGGATAAAATTGGAATACGATGAATTGAGTAGTTGCGCACGAGAATTAGTGGAAGTGTGGGATCTGCTGGTCAGTAAAGAATCAAGAATATCAACAAAGTGCGATAATCAAATGCTCTTGCAAGCTATTAAGCAAGGTAATGGCGTCTAGTGAACGTCTCCACGCTCTGAGTGGATGAATAAAATGTTATTTTGTGCAATTAAATAATGTAATTTTTTTATTTTTAATACAGGTGTTCCAAGAGGAAAGCGGGGCGAAGTTTGGCAATTCCTGGCTGAACAATTTTGCCTTAAGCAACCACCGATAGATACACGCGACTTCCCAAACTATAATGTGCCCTACGATCTTCTTTTGAAACAACTTACTTCTCAGCAACACGCAATTCTTATTGACCTGGGACGTACGTTCCCCAACCATCCATACTTCAGCTCACCTTTGGGACCTGGCCAATTAGCACTCTTCAATCTACTCAAGGCTTACTCGCTCCTGGATCACGAAGTTGGCTACTGCCAGGGTCTTAGCTTCGTAGCTGGAGTTCTTCTTTTACATGTAATTACATTCATTAATTTCTTTTGGGGAATACCTCTTTTTCGTTTTAAAAACTAATGAAAACTTTGGTAACATGCATTTATTTCCTTTCAGATGACGGAAGACCAAGCATTCTTTCTTCTACGTCATTTAATGTTCAGACGAGGTCTACGAAAATTATATTTGCCGGATATGGCGGCACTACAGCTACACTTATATCAATTATCCAGGTTGTTACATGATCGGTTGCCAGCTGTCTATAACCATTTTGATAAACATGAAGTTTCACCGACTTTATACGCAGCACCGTGGCTGCTGACGTTATTTGCTAGTCAGTTTCCACTAGGATTCGTGACTAGAGTTTTTGGTAGGTACTGATGTTTGATATAAATACGTAAATAAATCCTAACTAGAAGTCCGATATTGTCTAATAACAGTTTTCTTAATTACTAGTAATAATATTTTATTTACTACTTTCTGCTTGGATTCTGACTAATTACAGATGAAAAGGCTCTGCTTAATTATTGATAAACTCAGTGTCTCATTAATTTTTGTTTGTTTTTACAGATCTTCTTTTCCTTGAGAGTTCAGAAGTGATCTTTCGTGTCGCAATGGCCTTACTGGAAGAACATCAAGACCAACTGCTTTGTTGCGATAGTTTTGAAGAAATCATGGAATATCTTAAAGTAAGATTCGTTAGCAATGCAAATTAAGACAAATTATTTTTTAAAGAAAATATCTGCATATTTTTTCGTATATCAACTTTTTATAAATCAATAAAAAAATTCTTATTTTATTTAGGTTCGTGTACCAGCAGTGGATAAGATGATTTTAGAACGAGTAATGAAGCGAGTCTTTTATCCAGACATGGAGATGGCAAAACAATTAAATGAATATAGAGTTGAGTACCAAGTACTGCAAGAGGAAATGCTGTCAGTGAAGCCTCAGATAGAAACACTAGAAAAGCTCGAATTAGTAAATAAGCAGCTCACCCAGCAGAATGTCTATCTGAATGAACAACTTGAGGTACGTATATTGAAATCTAAAGAAATTTCCTGCAAAATTTAATATCCGTATACTTGAAGCCTCATATGGAATGTCTTTGTCACAGATTGCTATGAGTAACTTGCATCGTCTGGAAACTACTCGTTCCCTGCATCAATCAAACGTTCACAAGCTCGAGTCACAAAATCGTAGCTTGGAAGTGACTGTAGCAACATTAGGTGCCTTTATTCAACAATTGGTTGAGACTCGTTCGGACATCGACATGCCTGGCGATGTGCGTCGAATAGTTGCCCAGCTGGGAGTCGCCGAGAAACGCCGCAACGCCAACGTTAAATCTTATCCCCTTAAAGTTATTGAAGACAACAACAACAAGTACGAGCCGATGAAGAGTAATTCGACTGGTAAGGACTCGCAAAAACTCTTAAAGAGTAACAGCTCCATCGACACTCCGTATCCTTTGAAATCTGCGTTGAGCCAGCCGAATCTTGGTAGCCGATTGGAAAAGGTTTCTTCGTTCTTTGCAAATTCGCACAATCACATACGACAACAGCGGGCACAAATGGCTGCACTTAGAGGTGAAACGAAAGATGACGAAGGAAACATCAATAATAACGATGAGAATGATCCAAAAACTGTTAATATTGATATTCAAATAACTGATACAATTAACACAGTACCTAATGGTATTATACAGAGCGATACCAATCTGAAGATCGAACCGACTGGGCTAGAGAAGTCTATTTCATTGCCATTGTCGAATGCGAAAATCAAATTGAAACCGTCAAAGTCTGCGTATGAGCTCGGTTACGTTAAGAAAGTTCCCACTACTAAATTGGAAGATACAACTGGCGACTCCTTGAGCAATTTGACGGGGACTATACATCCTTTAGATACTTGTAGCGATGTCAATTTCAAATACGGCGGTACCACTAAATTGAAATCCATAAAGCCAGTTAGAGTGCCAGGTCCCAACGGACAGAGCGATAATTTGAACAAAGAGATTCAAGGTCAAAATCCAGAAATTTTGACAAGATAACAATTGTTGCTTGTTACCATACAAGAGGAGAATTTAATTTAAGACATTTTCCAGAAGAGATGTATAAGCGAGATTAATGGGTTTTTTGTTGATACAAGATTTTAATACTACTTATTGTATTTAATTCGCTGATATTTGCAATCTCTTTTTCTTTCATATGGCTTCAATAATTTAAACATTTAATTGAAGGTTTCATCCTCTTCTTCTAAATGTTCAGTACACGTTAACACCCATCGAAGAATAGTACAAATAATTACGTGCGTAACGTATATGTACTTATACATATAAGAGAATTTAGGTATTTGATTATTAACTCAAAAATGGTATAAATAGTGCAAACAGTTGAAAATAAGTCAATACACCCCATCTTTTATAGTGCTCTTTACAGAGAGAACTTGAGATATTCATCTTCTATGTAGTCTATTAATAATATTTTTATATCATCACTTTTGGCCTAATGGACATTAAGAACACCGGAATATTTTTGTAATTTTAGTACAATGACTTCATCGTATGCAGCAACTAAATATCCATTTTTGCATTAAGTAAATGTACTGTGCTTGTTATCATCTGTTATGAACGTGAAATTCATATTTTCAAATTTTCATAAATGTACATGGAATCAGTATGATACAACAATTGACTATTTCAATCTTTCGCGATAAAAAAAGTTATAACAACTCTAGAAAACAAAAATGAAATGTCATTAATCTCGCTCATATATACGTATCAACCGTTACCAGTAGAGAAATAATCATATCTCTGAATCTTTATTGAAATTCGAAGCAAAAATATAAGTGTCCACAATTAAGACGTTGGACGGTCGCAAAACTGCCAAATTTTGATAACCCATGGAATTAATTCGTGCGGAATATACGTTTAAATAGAAAAGAAACTTAACGATTATATACTTAAATATTGGTACAAATAGAAACAAATACCGAATATAGTATAATTGAATACTTAACAACAATTAAATCTTTGAATTATTTCTATGAAATTTTTCCATGGCTTGTAGCGAACAATTTGAATGATTAATGTTTTGTCATAGACACCCAAATGCATCATTCAAATTGTCTTTTTGTCATACTTATTTTGGATCACGGCCAGATGAATGAAGTATTTCTATTGTCAATGATGACGTCCCCTAAATAAATAAATTTGTGACTAGATCTCCAATCAGTCTGATTATGGATGACTCACGTGATTGTGTATATTCAGAAAGAGAATTCGTTTGCGTATATCGTTTCACTAGACGTAGCCTTAATTTCTCTATTTCACTACAGTAAGGAAAATGTCGAATACCGTAACTTTTTAATGAATATTTATAAAGAAGCGGGAAAGTCGATGAAACAATTAATATATTTTGTAGTACTTAGATTTGTACTGTCCAGCCAATAGTAATAACTGATAAATATTTATGTCTAGATACTTAATTACCAGGAAAGGTTAAAATAAATAAAAATGATTAGAGTCAATAAAAGAAGAAAGGAGATATAACATCGTATTACATCCATGTTAGAAACTCGTGATCTTCGTATTGCCTCTTTAGTGACTGTATATATAATGTGATTTACAGATAACTTAATTCGTGGCACTTGATTTGACTGTTACCAATTATTTTGAAGAATGGTTGAAAAAAGTGATTTCAGTATTTCGAACTTTCTTTCGTGATTTTTTGAACAATTCTATGTATTATTATTTGCTTTCCTCGAGAATTTCAAGTTTTATCTGAATCTGTGAAAACTTTATGCGAACTTATACGACATATTTCCAACACTATGTTTAACGCACATGAAGCGTTCATTGTTTTGAAATTATGGGATTAATTTTTATTTTCATATTGGTAAACACAGTCGACGTTATTAAACTGTATATATTGATTTACCTATACTATATTATTGACGCGTTTAACATGATTGCGATTTTTGAGTTCACCTTAACCTCTATTAATGTTTAGGTCAAATTTAAAATATCAAATATCTCGCCTCGTGATAATACAGTAGTGAATAATTCCAGCGATAGTTAGTAGACATACGGTAACGCGTTGTTAGGAAGGACTCTTCCAGTTACTTCTCAAGCATATATTTTTCTATTTTACTTTATGCCAGCTTGGAATATCTTTACTTTTAATGTGATATAAAACCCAATGTATTACTTAAATCCTATCCCAACCGGCTGATAAAACTTTATCGTTTCAATCGCACGTAAATACAAGATGTCCTGTTCATATGTTATATCGAACTTTTTTGTCCCAGATAATTTGCACTTCTTACAACTCACAGCGATGAACTTTATTCCTTATGTACACCTTCGTTTTTATATAATGTAAATGCATAGAAGATATAAAATATACGAATATGAAAAGCACATAATACTTCCCATTTGTTCTTGACATTCTAAATCCTTAAATCCATTCACTAGATGAATAAAGTCATGTGATTTGTAATTGAACACCATTGACAGTTCAAGTATACCTGTCTACATCGTTGACAGATATATTGAGGAAGGTATATTACTTTAATGGGAGAAAATATATAGACAATTTCTTTTCAATATATATATATTTCGTATTCAAAATATAATAATGAACATTACACATGATGCTAGCTCATACCGTGACAGTCAGCATTGACTGGCTCACTTACAGTGATACTGTGTAATAAACTAGTTGAACGGCTAGCGTCTGGAAAAGGCAGATATGAGATCGAATAGAGATACAAAAGGCTATTGGGCGACCTTTGCGTTAGCTTGTAAAAAGAGAAGCAAGCGCAAAGAGTCGCACGACACAAAGGCTATGTGTGTATAGTAGTTTAATCGGGGGTCGTTGTATTAAGGTCGTCCAACTTGTTTCTCGCGTAGCTCAAAAATACAAACACACTGAGTTACTATTAAAAAATCGAATTCCCCATTATCGGTTGAAATTCATTGCAAACATCCATTAACGCACACCGCAGTAAGTAAAGTAAATTATTCAGTGATGTAATGAAATTTTTATCAGAGTGTCATATATCGGCCATTCACGCTTTAATCATTGAAATTAATGATAATTGAATGGATGTTGTATCTGCTTGTTACTAGACGTTAGCTTCAGCGTTTCTTAGGTCTTACGCGTACCGTAGTATCATACATAGTCCTTTAATTACATATTTATGTCCAACCTAATAACGTAGGCAAGCAGAAGCCCACACACAAGTTTTTTTCCCCAACTTCTTAAGCCCCAAAACCCCTAGGATAATGAATTAATATTCGTTATTATACAATGGCAAGAAAAACAACACACAAACTGCCTTACATACTAATATTTATAATAATTACGTAATCATCACAGTGATAAACGAAAAAAAATATATATATATACTTCTTGTTCAGTTTAATTTTTAAAGTTCAATAAACAAATAATCACTTCTCGTAGAGCGTCTTTTAGTGGCACTATACACACAACTTTCTTTATACACATCTGTTCCTTGCACAATCCAGTTTCGTTACCTCCTCTTATTTACTGAACAGGTTATTTCTTAGCTGTATTAAAATTATTTTGCGTTATGCCTTGTTTTCCGGTATTCCAAAATTTACAATGTAAAGTATTTTAAGAAATAGAAATATATTTAGGCATCGTACATATTTCTAGATTCCGTGGTGGTACAGGTATTGTACAAGATCAGTAGTTACAAATTCATGGGACTCTGATACATTGTAAGCCATAAGGAGTTGGCCCCTTGAAGTGAAACTGATGTCAGATGACGAACATACAGGAACAACGATGTCAAATTAATGCGATTGACAATAGCGCGCATCATGTTTCCTGAATGATATTCATCGATACATCAATATTACATCATTTACGAATGGCAATGTATAATTAATCTTGGGGGGATTGAACTTACAGAATTAGTTATGTAATTTCATCTTCTGACGTGATCGTGACTTTAACACGAACTAAGGAACGCGTTGCGAATTCCGGAATACAGAGCAATGACTAAAGTGTATCTAATATGTACAGTAGAAAATTGTTCAGGATTTATCGTTACTGTGTTTTTCCCTCCTCTTTTGGCTGTGCTGCTTTTGTATTTATGTACGAGAAATACCACAGAGCTACGGGAAACGCGTGAACAAATTCATTTCGTTTGTGTTGCGCAATTAGTTTATTATTCGCTAGAGCAATGCGTTGTGTTGCGCTGTTCTCAAGGTATGTTCAAAATCTTCGGCACGTAAGAATAATTGTATACAATTTCTGTTCTGTTTCCATGCAAGTAATATGACAACCAAAAGTCCTTTGATGTTAATTTGTACTCGATTTGGCATAGTCAATAATTATATCTGATGAAAACAATTACAATTTTTTATATTGGATTTCAGTTTAAGAATAATTGAATGAGGAGGTAGTGATCAATGAATGTTTTCATCGGAGTTAAAAGAGAGTTGAAGTATATGATATATTGTATATCAGAATTATACCATTGTATACGTATATTCAATATACGTAATTTAAACATCTTTTACCTTTTTTTTTACTTCGATGGAAACATATTCAATACGTATACGATTATCGCATGAAACTATCAGCATGTCTAATTTGTTAGGGAATTCTTTCCATTTAGATCGTCATTATATGCAAATTATTTTGCAACGCATATGTAGCATGATGTAATTCCGCGCATTCTCACCTTATAAATCTTGCAGTATATGTCCTGCGTTATAAACGTGAAGAAGTTTAGGCCTCCATTTATTATCAACTACTTTTTGCGTTTTCTGAATAATTTTGAATACGCAGTGGCGCGTTAAGGGTTTCCCCATGTGTCGAAATTTCGAAAATATAGTGCATCTGGATATATTCGTAAGAGGAGACACGTTTTGCGTTGAGATCCATTAACTCTATGGTAGAAACGTAAAGCAGCATACTTTATAAGTACAGTAGACTTTTGAAAATTACCTAATAAGACCGTACAGGCCAACCTTATAGCTCCACCAATAAGCCACAGGCTCATTGGTGGAGTTAAAAATTCGAATCTCCAAGAATATCTTGAATTGAGAATTCACTTCGTAGGAACGTGCATCGATTTTGCACGTTTAGCAGCCACAAACGCGATTAGGCAGCATATACAATTTACCTTTGAAAAACAGTCTTTATACAATATTTAAATTATTATATACAGATATGCAACTAGCTAAAGAATAAAAATTGTTTTTCTTTTTATCTGTCGTTATAGTTAATCGGCTTATCAGTTAAACTTAACTAGCCTTAAAATTAGACTTTAGTTCAATTTTCACTCGTGATTAACCAGTTGAAATCTTGATTACTTATACCCTGATCATATTTACAGCGGCTTGGCGATTAAATACACACCGATTTCAATATCTAAATCTTTAGAACTGGTCGCGTTCAGAGACTGTTGCTGCGTGCTTTTACGGCGTGCATGGTTTTTGCTTCCCGTACATATGTCTCGCAAGGCACAATGATTGCGCCATTACAATTGCACAATTACTTTGCTAGCAAAGGATATCGTATGCTATTCGTGATACGTAGTTACGAAAACTACAATTCATTGACAACAAGCCAACTAATTATAAAACTAAAGACAGATTGTCAACTTATAAAAGATATAAAAATATAAAATGCGTACCAGTACTATATTGTTGAACGACACGCCGACACGGAGCATTGCCGTTCTAAGTGTAAATGCAGATAATAATCATAACGACGGAGAAGATCAGTAATAGAATAAGAAGTACAAACCATACAATTTTGAGCTCAGTAAGATATAGCCAAGCAACAGCCTGTGAAGCTATCTCTTTTCTAGTTAAGAACGGCACGCTATTGGACTTGAATTTGACGCTTGTCCGTTCAGTATTTCGTTACACAATAACAATAATGATTTCGACTTGATTGACATCATATTTTCACCAAGATAGAGATTAGTATCAGTAGAGGCGCTGATCTTTACTATAATATAAATACTGTTGACCACTCGGCCCAATAGTCGCACAATCTGGCTATCCACATAGTCGCATAATATTTCCATGTAATTGTGTACGTGTACGAGTGTGTAATTGTGTATCTCGTATAATTAAGTGTAGGAAATAGTGCTTAAAATCGTCGCCACACATCATCTTGAAAGTAATGTACAAAGTAGCGCAGCTCCTGCGGACAGGACCAGCGAGACCCTTGATAAAGATGACGAGGATGCTGCGCTCGATGCTGCCTTCGTTAAATCCTCACAGACTCCTGAAGGACAAAAACCAGTAGCTTCATGAACAATAGTACTTTTGAGATGTACGAGGTGCATGCTCCGGAAGCATGTTAAAGATCGGCTGAGCAAGAAGCAAAATATATTTACCTTGACTAGCGAGTCTGTAAGTCCACTGATCGGTCGTGTCTCTCTGGCAAGTACGAGCTGGTCTCGACAGCCATAATTCTTGTTCACGTTGTTCCAGTCTACCACCTCTTCCCGACAATTTGTCTATGGCATCTGCCATGCGCATCGAGAAGCAAAATGTTGGGCCCAAGCCGGCGGTGAGGTCGCTACTCCTTTGCGATACGACCGTATACCAAGTTCCTTTCTCTTCCCAGCTACCGTGACAGTAATACGCTGAAAGTGCATGGATCGTTACCTGCTTTGCGTTACATTGCGTGACAATGGTTCAATTGCTAATTAAAATGCAGCAGATATTGTTAACATGTATTTTGTATGAGTGTATCAATATTTACAAGTTTATCAGATGGTTATAATGAAGTAGAAAATATTTATAGTCAATGTTTGTTATTTACATTACAGAACAGCTCTTACCTAATTCCTCACGCTCACAAGTATTGGCAATAATCATTTCATTTTGGGTTGTCGAACTGCAACCGATTTGAATATCCGTATTTTTACAATCTTCTTCTTCGTTGTCTTCTTGCCACGTCCTTCGTTCCGCGGCTCTTGAAGTTTTGGCACTACGCCGCTGCCGTCTTGATAATTTCGGCAATGTGTGCGATGATACAAAATTGAGAATTGTGTATCGTCCTGGATAAGGACACTTTCTTTGATGAAGCATTGATGCTGTAAATTTTAAATTTAATTTGTAAATTGGGAATTTTATCCTGATTGAAGTTTGCGGTACGAGTAAATAACTGATAATGGATGCACAAACGTCAATCCAACTGTAATCAGTAAAAAGTTCTACTATTTTGACATTTTGTTGTATAAATAATGTACTCACTTATCAACGTTGTGTATGGCATGGTTGATGGGTTTAAAAATGTGCATGCTTCTTCCGGCATAATCGCTTTTTGATCTGTAATAACAATTTAATGATTTAACCATAAACGCGTCTCATTCTATCGTTTAATTAAGGCTACATTTCATTAGTAGTGAAACGTGCAGGGGCGAGGATGTCAGATGCGAGAAGAGCTTGACGATTATTTTTTGTCTTCTTATCCCTTGAGGAAGACAGCTTAACAAACATTTTTACGAATTAATTCAAAATAAAGGAGAATAATGGGCCTAAAATTCCTCTCGTTTCTGACGTCACCACTTCGTGTACAAGTAAACATACACAACTACTGAATAGCATTCTTAAGAGTTTTCGCTAATAAGAGGAATTTCTTAACAGTTTTTGCAATCGAGAAAGCAAAACTTCATTCATTATACCAGGCACTATTAATGAACTTACAACATGGCAAATATAATTAATTTTAGCAATTTATGAATTCGTATATCTTATTATACTTATAATCATTTTAAAATAAGTTCAAATTACATACTTGACTGTTGTATTTCGATGACATGTCCATCTCTTCTGTGGAAAATCATGCATACATAGCCACTGTCGCTATAAACAAAAAAACAACGACAGCTTTGTAGTAAAAACGTCAGTTATTCATATAAATTGCATTTAATATAATTTAGAAATAGAAAATTTGACTTACCATCCACTAGTAATGTGAGCGACAAGCATCACCTTGGGTGCTTGGACGTCATTGAGATAAGATTTTTCCAAATTGTGACAAACAATTTTTTCCTCGTGAAAACTATCGTCGTTATTATCCTGAGAAATTACTTTGAGAGTGGCATTTCTACTAGTGAAATGATAGCTTCTGGTACCATCCAAGGAGTGCCAGTCGTGATGCTGAGTTACCCAAGATGGATACTTGCATCTGCTATGCTCTTTATCGACTGGAGAAGAAATAAAAGAAAATGAAACACATTAAATATAGTATCAGGAGCAAGAGTCGGATTTTATTAGTTTTCTGTCCTCTTTTATTAAATGACTAGTACCTTTTGTGAGTTTGATGGTTCTGGAACCTTCGGAAACCGAGGTTAGGCCATTACAAGTAGGATCTCCTGATTGTGCAAGTTCGTAGACAACCTTTCCCTGATGGTGGGTCGTCTTCTCGTACAAGAAGCATCTATAAATTCATAAATTGGTTACGTTTAAGCATGTACAAAAATAATTTGCAAGCACTATGAACTTTTGGATTTTACGCAATCGGTAATTATAGGACGGTGAGTAATATATTATGGATTTACGGAATATTCATAGAATTATTTAATACTGAATTTCACTAAAAAGGAAGAAACTTGACTAATCAATATTGCGAGTCAACGATTACCACATTTATCACGAACTTTACGCTCCCAGTACTCTGACAAATTGCAGTCCCATCCCCTCTCTCTGCTTACTGCTTGTAATTCACTTTGTCATTGTCTTGCATCCGTATTATCTAATTACTATTAATTAAATTCATCTCGTGAATTGATGACGGTATGACAACAAGTAAGTTTAGCGTTCTCAGCATATATCCACCTATCCCCTTGAAATCTAGCCATATACCGAAAGAGTTATGCTATATAAAATAATTATTGTTCACGCAGCAGTATACCTGTAGGTTTCTTCATTTCCCAGTACGCTTCTTTCAAAAAGCTTTATCGTTCCCACAAAGTATTTATTTCGTCCGTCCTTCCACGTCGCCAGGCACTGTAGTTCCTCAGCTACAAAAGAAACAACAAATGTATATTGCAATAGTCGAGAACAGCTGGGCGTTTTTTATTATAATTAATCGTCCAACGAGAAGACGATTTAAGGGCTTCTAATACTGAAACAACAAATGAAGAGTTAACGGAAGACAGGAAAGTGAAAAAAGCGACATTTCAGGAAAAAAATCATGTCAGGCGTCAGCGTGGCGTAAAAGAATGATAATTGAATTACTTTTATAATCCGTTTAGTGGCTTCGATCCGACCAGCCCATCTGTACGTTGTTTTATTAAGCTACAATCCACAGAAGCCCTTCGTTGCCCTCAGGCGCTTCCCTTTCAAGCCCACGGTTACTTTTCTTTTTGGTTAAACGAATAATTTCATCGAGGCTCTGCTCTTTTTGCTTCTTCCTTGGCCGCCCACGTTACTTAAAATCACGACTTGGCGCGATGATTTAACGCATCCACGTAATTACGATTTGCATAAATCAGGACATCGTTTCGTATCAATTTTATCCGCAGGAGTTGCTCTGGATCTTTCATTTATCTTTCGCTCGATCATTCTCTCTCTAAGCCTTTTGCAGTGCGCTTTACGATAACGAGAGAATCGTTTAAACGAAATGCCGATTTTCTAATATCGAGAGTCGGAAGCGAGGTATTAGGTATTTTACTATGTTGTGTACTATTCTGGAATGCCAACCGTGAACGTAGAATTTACAGCTACACAACAACCCATAAAGCCGTGATACGTACATTTACGACTAATCTCACACTCTGAATACCATTTTTACGAGATTTTCGATCATAAAAACACCATTTTTGTGGGTTTCATCCCATGAGGATCCTTTGCCAAAAATAATGAGATATTCATTTTTACCGGAGTTCAGGTGTTGCAGTTGAGAAAGGTTTCTGGTTAAGACACTTCGTGTTGTGTTAATTCCAGATTTATATTGATAACGCCGAAATCCCTGTTTATACTAACTTTCTACGTTATCCCTCGTCTATGCTATCTGACCGTCTATCAGTACTTTAGGTCACTCGTTTTAACCGTTATATCTTAAATTTGAGAACCCCTATCGCCTATGGCCTCTATTAATTTGGGGTTTAATCCTCTTGAACCGTAAATGTTACTCGCACGATTTTATGATCTTCTAGTTCTCTCCACAAAGCACTCATACGAACTCAACTATAGGCACTTCTTGAGTTTTCTCTATTCCTACGTTCTCGGCTCATAGTAGTTCCATTCTATGAAATAGACTTTACCTCTTTACAGCTGTATCATACATTATCGTTACTATGTATTCCAGTCTTTTACCCAACAGTACGCAACGGCTGTAATCCTTAGCGAATTCAAAGTTACTTATATCTCCAACTTGATTATCCTACTTGTACATTTTCTCCAATACAATGCGTAGATTTCAACCACAATCCTATTCAAGGATATTCTGACACTGGATAATATATTTTAATGATACTTGTAAGAACTGACACAGTGACTGTGTAGAGAATATAGAGAGTATTAGTTGTGCATGACTCTCGAATAAATCGAGTGCTTCCTGAAAGGTTGAGCGTCCCTTCTTTGCGATCTACATTAACGAAGTACACCCGGTATAGTGAAGTCAATCCGGCTTCGAAGCCCTTTGACTTTATCCCGTGGCAATAAGAAGAGTTTATAAGCGTGCACGCGTCCATGAACTGGTCCTACATGGTTCGTTCGTGACAAACAGAAGGATATCTCGGTATAGTGGAGGTCGACTAACTTGATGGCCCCCTAAAACCGTACGTAATAGAATAGAATTCTGCTTACGTCATCGTATTAGCACTGTTTTAGTGGCATTTTCATCTTGTGCCGGAATACATTCGCGCCGATAACCTTCACCGTATCGTTCAATATGTAGTACAACAATCACAAGGAATTCTTCGCCGCATTTATACATGTGAAATATATGTGAAAATCAAGAATTTGATGTATTTACCTAATTGAACTAATCACGCGAAAGACACTTGTATAGTAGTTACGCTGTAAACCGACTTATCTTATAAATTTAACAGAATTTTCTTTTTTTATAGCATCTTATCTGTACAGCATTTCCATTCTAGTTACTTCTGGCATGGAAAGAGCACCTTTTATATAAAGTAGAAGGTCATTACTGAACAATCGACGAAAATGTCAATACTTATTAATGTACTTACTGTTGCTTTCCGTTCCAGCGATGTCGGGACATGCCTGATACTTAAATAGAAGTCTGCTCTCGTCCGTACAACTTTCAGCTTGGCTGATGGGGGTAGAGCACTCGCCAGATCCTCGATTATAAGAGAACGTAAAGGAAGCTCCAGAGAATGGACAGGGTATAGGCCTTGCACCCAATCGGAACATAGAGTAGAGTACATCGTCGGAACCAATGGCGGCGCACATCGTCTCAAGAGTTAATTGTTGCTGTACGCACCAGGCTGCTGAAAAATAAAAGATACGCAGACTCGTGAGTAAAGGCTGAAAGTTGACGTTGTTTCTGATTTTAAAAAATGTGCAAAAGACGCATGGAAAATAATAGGAATGAAAATGGCGGGTATTGAATCAGGAAGACAAATCCAAGAGAGAATGACGATGGGGGGAGGGGGAGAAATGGGAAAAGAAAGGAAGAGTACATACAGGTATGTGAGTGTGTGTGCGTGTGTATATATATATATATATGTCGGTATACACAGTAAGAATGGATCGTCCCTTAGCCCTGAGAGGAATGGCGTGCGCGTAGCTCTTTGATAATTTATGCATTTCAGGATAATCTCTCTATGAAAGATAGGAGTTGGCTGCTCGAGATGCTCGAGGTGCTCGAGCTTCTCGAGCTCCTCGAGATAGAAGGGTTCCCACTCTGCTACCCTTTAAAGTAAGGGGTGGGCAAGGGGAGCGAAGCACGTACTACGTAGGACACGACCGAGAGCAGAGAGGCAGGGCTCGAGATCGTTATAAGAGCAGCATGCCTCAACTAGGTTATGAGAAAGCTTAACGCTAATAAGAAATTAGTAAAACAAAGACACGACCCTAACAGCCGCCATTTCGTACCTTTTATCTTCCATGATCCAATCCCGGCGCCATTCTTTAGCACCGTTATGTATAACCCCCGACCTTACACATGGATTTTACTAGGGAATTATCCGGGAGTTTCGATCTTATGACTTGCCCCCTTTAATCCGCAAATAGTGATAAAAACTGTATTTCATCCTATCACTTAAAGTGATCCGATACTAAACTTAATACATTAGAAAAGAACTTGAACGAACAGTATAACGGGTCTTGAAAGATCTTACCACATGAACATGGATTTCGTTGGTATAATTATATAGGGCGGGGGGCAAAATGGGCCCCTTGGGACAAAATGGGCACTATTAACAGAGTATTAATAATAGTATTAATGAGGATGCCCATTTTGTCCCCCCTTCTCCTACATACCCCGCATATGTATGGCAAGGTATTATTGGATTGTGTGAAACATAATAATTTTCTAAAATTCTGTAAATTTAACTTCAAAAAAAAAATAAAAATTTCATCCCTTTGACGGTTACACGAAGCTCCTGTCTTTTTGGGGTGCTGTGTAGAATAATTTGACTTATCTAATTTTAGCTAATAATCGTGCAAAAAAATTTTCAGGCGTATCCTACTCACGGATATCATAATATGAAATAAAGAATTTTGCGACGTTCCTCCTTCTAAAAGATATAAAATGTCTCGAGCAAAGCGGAAATGTAACCTCAAGTAATTTTAAAGCCCCTTAATGATTTCTCACGCGATGTCGGAGTTTTAACCAGTACAATGCTTAATGCGTGAGCTTAACTATCAAAGCGAACGTCGTTGCGCGAAACATCAGATCGTTAAGTCGCGTTAACGAACCGTGAGAAAATGCGAAGCACGCGAGATTCTGTCGCTGGTCGTTGTTAAGATGAGAACAAGATCGAGGGGTATGTGCCAGGAGCAAGAGACGACGGAAGCTTGCGCGAGATTGAAAGAAGGTAAAACGAAGAAGAAGCCGTTGGAGTAGCTGTTGTTGTTGCTAAGTCAAGGTACGGTAAAAATACATTAACACTATGCTTGATATTGCAAAGATTAGTGGAGCAATTGGTAAATGTCTATCTACCTATTGCGCAATCCTTCATTATAAACAAGTCCTTATTCAATAAGCCAGAAATCTCACGTAAACAATGCCAGAGCTCAATCCTCCATTATTTCCACTTGGAGCTGTTGCCATGGTTATTTCAAGAGGAACGGCGGCTCTATTCGCAGTCTTTTGAGATGCAAATGCTAATTGAAATGTAAAAGTTAGTGACCTATATCGCCTGCCAACCTAACCTTACTCGTTTCGAACTGCAAGTACGGAATATCTATACATTATATTTACATGAAAAAAAAAGCTTTAACTAGTTCACTTCTCGCGTATTTTTCTTCTTCTTGCAGTTGGATTGAAAATATTATGCGAGTTTTCTGATAAGTCTTACTAATGTTGAATAAATTTTACTGTTATTGGTAACGTACTGTGTTTTGTTAGGTCTGGATTTTTTAAAGTAGCTTTTTTTACTAATTATAAATCATACGTCAGATATAAATACTAGAGTTCCCCTTACGAATAAATCTTATAAAATAAATTCTATTGAATATATTCACTTTTCACTTATCTTTGCTTTACGTGATAAACACGGTTTTCGCAATCGTATGGATTTTGACGTTAAGAATAATAGGAGCCCTTCCCAACAGGATTCGTATATTCGTACAGGAAGATTATCCTGGAAGGTATAAATTATCAAGAGATTCCCCGTGTCTGGGCCTAAGCCCTTCACCGTCGACCATCTCTGTTCAACCAATCGGTGATTCCTAAATAAATTTAGGACCCCCCAGGGAGTCGACTAATCATCCAGGATTAGGATGCGCTAATGAGAAGGCAAAGGCGATATCACGAAATTCGACACGGGTTTACCTACGGAATACAAGATTCGGGACGGGAAATCTGCATCGGCAACCGATTGGCTTGAACCGACCTGAGAAGCTGCCTAAATTACGAATTACGTCGTCCATTAAGATTTATTACATCGGGCTCTGCTCTCCTTGTAATTTACACGGGGCCAATTGGCAATAATAGCTGAGATGGGAGTGGGAGAATAACATTTTATTGTGCTCCCCCCCCCCCCCCCAAACCATCCAGCAAGAACAGTATAGATAACGTAAAAAAATGCCGTCGCACGTCTTTGTCACTTGTGACTTTAATTGCCGGACACGAAATGCTATTTCCGGTATCGCCCGATGCGGCGCGCCGAGTATTTCCGCTACTGATAAGCTATCGCACGCTACCTCGCAAAATTACTCGGAATCTCGTGACTCCGTCCACTTTGGCTTTGATGGTCGAACTGAACTTGCCTTCGCGTACAACGAATGGGTTGTCAAACGTTTGTCGCGTCATGGAAGATTTATTTTATTCCTTATGTGAATGGCCAGTTTTTTAGTGGCGCCGTCATCGAGGTACGCGGCCGCGAGATGAACTATTCTATTGATTTTTACGATCGGATTTTAGTCGGTCTCCTAATAACAAATAAGGTCCGAAATTACTTATACTAGAGTGTTACGTACACGTACACGTTCACGGCTCAACTATAGATGATGGCGTCCTATACGCAATACACACTGTGCGTTATGTGGGTCAATATTGTTTCTGATACCCCATAGTTATCACTGCCTACTAGTCATGCTTAAATATTTGCTAGCTGCTTCAAAACGTGCATACCCTAGTATGCTGGCACCTTAAAGTCTTATACATATAGATATAGGTATATGTGTTAGAATATATAAGAATTGCCTCCGTATAACAATAGGTGCATCCGTTTTCTGTGTTTTACGTAAAAATGAATATTTATATGATATATACGTACATACAACTCTGGCGTATGATAACCTGCAGTATGCATGTTATTACATAATATACGAAGCCCGTAATTAATGGAGCGAATGTGTACGCATATTGTAAATCGCTATCGCGTTACAAAGCAGGTAATTCTAAGAGTACTTATTTTTAGATAAATAAGATATACATTACGTGCGTTCTATTCTTAGATTACTATGAATAATAAGTATCAACGTATAGCTTTATGACCTAACCGGTTGTAGCGTTTTACTTCTTATCAAATAATACGACACCGTTCAGGTACAAATGAATGACGCACAAATTATGCATGTGTATATACGCGTACGGAATGAAAAAGGGGTTTTCATTAATTCTTCAAAATAATTGTTATCCATGACACGCATTGAGTCCTATATGGAGATTCAGTGTATTGTAATTGCGTTAGGAAGCGACGTTCCTATGATTATCGAATAACATTTTTTCTTATTATGGTAGATAGGGATAGATGACGTAACTTCAGTATCGATATTTCATGGATTTAGGCATCAGTCAAGTAATTGTGCAATGTATCGGTTTGAATGATGCAATGGCGCATTCACTCTAATGTATATATACATTACTAGTGAATGATAAAAATATTAATTTACGCAGATACAATTGAGTAAATTACAGGCAAATAAATTATAGTTCCTTACATAATTGAGTAAACTTAATTTTTCAAGAAGTACATTAACTTCGTATTATCGATATAAAAGATGAAGTGTTGCAAAAATGGAAAAGCAAGTTAAGACTGACATTTCTCTAGTGGATGGACATGTGTCCTTATGTGTAAAATGTTCAAGACTCGTCAAATTGACGGATCCACTGGTTCTCTCAGGGTCGAGGTACAAGCCGATACGTCCACGTCGAAGGAAGGAAAGCGAATATACCGGCCCATAAATTTCCCAACCGCCAAGACGAGGGTTCATTCGATGAGATATCCCGGTGTGCTTATACTAAACCAAAGCATCTACGATGCTAGTCTCTGTCTGTAGGTATCTTAGAAGGGACATACAGCGCGATGCAGAAACGATCGAAGGTAAGGTCCAAATCTATATATATTGCGTGCAAAATCTTTCCCTCATTTTTTGCATCGTACCGAACATAGGTTGAACTCAATATCTGAGAGTTCGAATGAAAACTCGTAGCTTTTTGTATCATCCTGCGGCACGCACGTTCTGGTGAATTTTGCGCACATTCCCGCACTAACGGATTCTAACACTGCAGACGGGCCATCAGGTTAACAATGCTAGGAAAATCATTTATATCTCGAGGATGGAAAGGATTTGCGTGCATGCGTACCATAACCTCGACGATGAGTAATTCCGAAATTTCGTCTATGATCGTGTTACGAAATATCGGATGACTACAGCAGCAACGTTTTTGAGAAACAAATGAAACTGATTGTGCGATTAACGAGATTCTTGGTATCGCGAATGACAAATGTCCTGTCCGAATTTACAGGATGGCAATCAGGCGTGGATTATGCGAGAACAAAAAGAGCGGGGATAATGTGCGTCGTGATATTTAAAACAGGATTGCCTCCTACTCTACTGTCTTCCTCTTCGTTCATCCTTGTGCAACCAGTCTCGTGAAATCAGAACCAGATACTTTCCATCGTCTAACGAGTTGGCGCTCCCAGGGCTGCCAACCATAATTTACATGTGCAATTTTTAACATTCCGATCCGGGAGTCCGGACAATGAATTAAGGCGAAGGAAGGAGAAGGAAAATCGTTTCAACTCTTTGCATGAATCACGTATGGGTCACACTAGTGCGAACTGTAGGACTGGGACCATTTGCCACGTTGACCAACGTAACGAATTTATGGATGGAAATGACAGCTGGAATAATGCTAATAATAATATAATAACGATTCGTAGGGGTATGCTGACAAAGCTTAGAATCCTGGAAACCATGTTAGAAATTAATATACCTATGTTTTACGTGCCCGCATACTAATTATACCAAAGTTCATATTACACGCTTACTCACGAGGTCGTGAATCCGTTTCCAGGACTACTCCCTCAACACGTTTGATAAGTCTCTCATTCAATCACCTATCTAGGTATCTAGTCAGCCACCCAATCAGCCACCGTGTCAGCCATCGTTTGTTCCAGCATGTTCGCTTTACTGTCGCTCTTTACTCCGCCCCACTCGCTCATCTTGCCGAAATCCTCTCTTATCCTACTTGCATTAATTATCAGCCCTCGCATTTCGAAACGAGGTAACAAATTGAGCAGTGCTCCACTTTTTTAGGGTGTTTTTATGAATTATTCGTCTCACGGATCTTTCAAGATTCGTCAGGTCATTTACATAGACGAGAGTTTTCCATTGGGAAGATTTTAGGTTGAACGAGTGAATAATTGTATTTTATTATGAGCGTGCGAATATCGACGTATACTTAAGCGTTAACCACTGTGCTTCAAAGTCATTATTGTCAAAGCAATGCAGAGCACATCCTCATTGAAATTCGATGGAGTATCGCTTGTTTAATGTATTTCCCAGAATTGTATGGCACGTATGTCCTGCCAGTCATTGGGTTAGGTCCAATTAGAAATATCATCCGGAAACATCGAGGGAAGGACTGTACTAATTATGACGCGATGCTATAACGACACGCCTTTCGAATTTACAGTGATTATAATCTTTGCTTATCAGTGCGTAATTATCAAAGGTATTATATATATCTATTTACAGGTAAGTACATAATAATGCTTATAATGCAACGATAATCTCCGTACCGTAGCAGCAAGAGCTTTGATCAATCGTGATAATTTCGACAAATGCACGTGCATAATTTATTTTCGCTTCCTCGGTAACCAACAGAATCAGTAACATTAATCCGCATAGCTTTATCTATATAAACCTTGTACAGCACACAATCCGCTTCCAGTAACTAATCACAGTAAATTGCCAAGCGGGTATAAATCGTATCAAATTGAATTCGACGATTATTTTACAGAACTTGTTATTGTCAAAGAATCAATAAGAGTCACGTTGTATCCTTGGTCTCCATTAAGGAATTGCGAAAGATTCGTACCATTAATTAATCACATTGACTCGATAAGGCAGTCAGTGACCAGCCATTCGAAATTTAGTCTAAGTTGAATGGCTAGTGTGAAACAAGAGAGTAGCGGTGAGTAACAAGTAGCAACTAGCGAATGGCACCTATAGCGAGCATCCTTTGGTGGAAGATTCAAGGGGAGATAAAACGCGCGGAAGGAGAGTGAAATGGAACGCAAGGGATTAGGGAGATAGATAGATAGATACGTGCAGGACTCGAGGGTGCTAGAGAACAAGAGGAAAAGCCGTATCGACACGATACCAACGAGTAATCCAGTTTTTGTGGCGGAACGGGATTCGTCGAAGATGAATTTAGGCTTGTGTATTCGAATTAACTGGAAGATAAGAAAAAAAAGGCGATGACTGATGAACTGCTTGGCATGAGTGACACTTATGTGAATATTTTGTACATGCTTGTATAATGCATGCTTGCATATTTAAAAATTGTTTTTACAAATCTCCGTATAGTTTGTTCGTTGATGAATGTAAAAAATGAATCGGAGACGTACAATGAATGGATCAATAAAAGCAATTGAATTAGTTTTAGGTGCAGCGAGTACTGTATTTATATTCTGGGTATGTTTTAAATTAAATGGGATAATCTCGTTTGGTTATTGAAGAATGGACGTTTTTTCATTGCTAGATATTATTTACAGGGGAGGCTTATCGGAATGGATTATTACTGTTATTAATTATCTTTATTGTGTCGCTTAGTGATTCGACGAAAAAGAGAAGCACCCGCTGAGTTTTCATCTACCGTGAAACGTTACTGCGCGTTTCTTTCGGCGACTGTAGTAATTATATTAATTCCTTTATGCTATAGAATATTATGAGGGGCTAGGTTAAAGAGAAAATGGAAAGGGAGAAAAAGCAAACGGATATTATTTGGTCGATAAATTCTTCTTTTGTACTCTCAGTATACGTATCATTCACGACTGATAACGTTTATCTAACAATTATTTAACATTCCAATATTCACAATTAGTTTTATGATAATAAAAATATTTAAAAAATACGACAACAAAATATACTCGATTATCTTATCTAGTTTAAAAGCAAATACACGAAAAAAATAATTACTAGAGCAATGATTAGTATTTGGACGACAATTTCTAGTAGCGATGATAAGAATTCTGTCAAACTTTACTATTGTCATTGTAAATTTCATTACATTAGTTCGTCAATCATTGTCACTAGAAATTTGTTGTTGTCCAAATACTAACCATTACTCTAGTAATCGCAACTATACAAATTTTTCCGTGTAGTACCTACAACATAATTATAAGCACAAACAAGTTTTTTGTACGGAAAGAGAAAAAAACGGAGATACGAAAGAAGCCAACATTCTTTTCGATGCGTAATTTCGGTAAGGAAAACGTCGATAAGTGACACAACATTCCTAAGATATGTAACAAACATTTTAACATGCAGAACACATTAGTGCCTAGATAAAGAAACAGCAAGCGCACCGGCATATGCATATTTCCTTGGATTGGTCGTACGGTAGGAATTTCGAGAACGTCGTTAGGGTAAAACAGTAAGTGTTCATTAGTCCGTCGATTAAACCGTCGGAACGAGAACCCGGAGGGCAAAGTCAGAATGGTTGAAAGGTATTCGATGCTTTAAACGCGGTAATTCTCGAAGGATTCGAATTTCCGCCGGAAAGGAAATTCACCATGCGCGATGTAATTAACGTTGTATTCTGTGAAATCGTAGAAAACGGTGCTATTGAGAATACGCATTTACTAAATTATAATGAATATTCATTATCGAGCACCAAACATATATACATATGACGCAATTTACATGACCCATTTTCAACGCAGATGCTTCTACCGATTATCCACAAAATTTAATAATTATAACGTGCAATGAACGCATTATGCTGCTATATGGAATTCAAAATTGGCGCGCAATTTCAGATAGAACTACTCACTATGGCAGACGCGATTCTTTTCAGTCTCTATAGTCTGTACGAACTGATATATCTACATATAGATTGGTAATATTGCACCGGTCACGCTCGAATGCACGAATCCAAAGGCAGTATTACAAACCACATATAGTACTACAGCGCCATGGAATCGTCTATCGTCTATCGTCTACCGTCTACTGTCTACCGTCTGGCCAACGTTGGTTAGACTCCATTCCACAACGACACACCAATAATCTTCGATGACTCGCCGTATTTTCTTGGTTTAATATCATCCACAGCGGCGTAGAGATTCGTCAGCTTCGTCGAGCATAATGAATAGACAGATACGCGTGAAAGAATAAACGAGTCATCTGCTGCCCGTTTTTAACGTTGTTATTAAATGATCGATAGCTATCGAAAAATGATCACACGTGTGATAATTCGAAAGGCTAAAATGACGTATTGCTTTACGGTAATGATCCGTAAGTCGTGCGTGATTAAGAAAGCTTTAGGGAGTAATACTCGTTTAATCTATAGGTAGTACGAGTAGACGGATACAAATGTTTATTTAGGAATCTATAAGAATAATCATTGTTCATTGTTTTCCGACAGTTTTGTATTTGCCGTTTTACAGAACGTCTAATAACAATATTAATTATAACGGTATATCTTCTAAACTCCATTGAAAATCATGATTATTGTACTTTCCTAGAATTAAACCGTCACTGTATATACACTAAATACACGAGGCCATACAAAAATGAAGGAAAATCCTGTGTTTCCTCTCTCATGGTTCTTCCCGATATATCCGGAAAGCAAAATAGTCCCAATCGTTTACGACTTCCAAAAGCCGTTACGACTAGGCTACCGAAATATACAGTTAGTAAAATCAACGAACAGCAGAACTCCACCGTGAGTAAGGGATCTACACTTAACGAATACTTCACGGAGGATCAGCCATTATGCAAATCTCTGAATCCGATGCGCGTCCTTTTAAAAATACGAGCGTGAGTTTAACTCGCTCGTAGTCAGATTGGTCAAAGTCATGGGTAAACATTAGATACGAGGAAATAGATGGGCGCAGGTATGCAGAATGTTTACATTTGGATTACTCGTGTAATGGCGTCTACCGTCCCCCAGCTCGAACCATTATATTAATATCACAAAGCCGCCACGCACTTTGGAGTTTATAGTGAGTGGCTGTTTGCGGCACAGTGGGCTTCACATATTCCAAAATTGTGCGTAACGTCTAGGCAGCCGGCAAATGAGCGAGCATTGTCGGACTGAAGAAGCAGAGGATCGTGGAGCCACTGATTACTATCAAGAATGTTATCATCGTGCTTGCATAGGGCGTAGGTTCGTGTCGGAGGAACGTTACGCTAGCTAGTAGTGGTCAGACTGGCGACACTTGGAGCACGAAATTCGTTGAAGATGTCACAGACTAGACGTGCGAGAAATGTGGAGAGTTGACGCTCTTCATAACTGAGCTGTTTCTTCACTCCTTTACTCACTGTATACTTGTACAATACTCCACGACGACATTGCTACGAGATGCTACTGGTATCTGGGATACGCTCTAAGAATTCGCTCATCCGGAAAATGACATTTACGACTTACCATAATATGCGACGTTGGAGATTCTAGGGACTCGTGGCTTGATTAGATTTTTGTTAAGAAGGAAAAGAATTTTGGAAGAAAGTGGCACTGTGGGAAAAGTTAGTTTTTTTTTATATCGATCTGAAAAAAACCATTGTTATATATTCAACAAGAGCACGCACTCGTTAACATGATTGTCACTTTTTTTTGGATATTGTTACGTATGGAACCAATTTTTTTTTATAATTAGAATTGAACTTTTTAAACATGTGTTTTGGTGTAGTCGCCTTTGTTAGGTGTTTCAAATTGGATCAGAATTACGTAGTTAAAGTCCTGATGGAAATAATTCAGCAATAGAGATGCTGTGTCTGTGCGGGACTAACTTCGTGCTCGTTTTCAACCCTTCAATTCGTACTTAGTTTACGGGGTTAGGGTGCAATTTGAAATTCTCCCTTCTTCGCCGGTCCGGTAACCCCTATCGGATTTACGCGCTAGTAAATTGTCTGGACCGCTAAGGCCGATTCTGAGGGGTTGCAAGAGGGAGTTAAGAGGTTAGCGAATTTTATCCGAATTGCTTGCGAAACAAACTTAAGAGGCCTGTAAACGATCTGTAATTCAACACCGAGAAGTTATATTTTGCCTAATCGATATAAAGATAACTGCATTTACAATTCTATTAACGCCAATTCAATGTGACTTAAAATATCGTATACAAAATAAAACGGTTAAGGAATTGTTATAAAATATGCTTTGCCACAAGCCATGAAAGTATTTCTGTTCTGAATTGGAGAATTTCATTAAAATATATAAAAGTTAATCTTAATCGCACGTTAACAATGACCACTTTTAATATTTACACATTAAATAATATCCAATTTATAAAGATACTTCGAAGGTTTAAAATTAAAAAATACATCAAATATTTAAAATAACACGGAAATAGAAGAAAGGAAGTACCACTTGGCAATTGAAAATAATTTCAATATTTTACGCAGGCAATGTGACAAAAAATGCTATCGGGATAATTTATACACAGAAAAAAAATCATCGTTTCCACGAAATGACTACCCTTGTTTTAAATGTCTTAATTCTGGGGAATTTCCCGTTGAAAACGCTCGCACGGTGAAAATCGCGTGAACTCGACTTACACGATTTTTGTATGCATATTGATATTGATATTAATTCTCATCATTTAGAGCATTCCGCCTTGTGAGAATGACCGTCACCCATACGTTATATGATTTTGTAAGGTATTTTACATACTGTTCGGTGACAGTTTTAAAAAATGATTCGACGAGTATAAAATATATCCGCCATGACACGAGTGCAAACGTGACTGTTCTATGGATTCAAAAAAACTGTCACCTGTCAAAATTATAATTATTTTGTGCTCTTTACAATGAACAATAGGTATCCTAGGTATATCATTGTACACTCCTTCCGTCGGATGTTACAAAAAAAATTAGTTAAATTTATAAAATATCCTTAAGACTCCGAGAATTTACATTAAAAAAATATTTTTCTACGTGTACATCCATGTCTGCGTGGATATCCTTTAATGTGAGCATTTTCATCAAAATTTATTACAACAAATAGCAATCTTGGTTTAAAGGAGCATTGAAGTGCAATAACACAACAAAAATCACTATAAAACAAGCAAGTATTCGCCAAGAACCAAAGCCTAACAGCTTCCCTCATTGTCTCTCCATTTCTCCCTCTCCCTCTCCCCCCCCCCTCTCTCTCTCTCTCTCTCTCTCTCAATAATCCACTAAAACGCTCGCAATCCACCATATGGCATAGTACATAGCAGACGCGAATAACACAAATGCCCAGAATGCGGTCCGATACAATAGACGTCAGTTTTAGTTACGCCATGCCCGTCAACCTCAAATCATCGAGCGAGAGATGAGCCAATGTTCCATTTCGGTAGGGCAGGATGGATGGGCTGCTCCTCGAAAACTATTGTCCATGAGCACGGGTGCGTAACAAGACCGGGGAAATTGCGATACGCGTCGTAAAACGGACATGCTCTCTCTTGGGGCTTTTTAGGGCTTGACCAGGATCTGGAGAGGCCCTTATTATGATGTGGATACCTTTGGGCTGGACGTTAACGATTCTCATAGATAGACTACTCTCTCTTACTACCATCATCTCTTTGTTAATTTCGTCATTGAAAATTCAATTGCAACGCTAACCGTTGTACTCTTCATTGGCGAATGTTCTGAGACTCTGAGATTTTAAGTTTAGTGATGTTCCCCGTTACCCTTCTTCGTCTATGTTTCAATATTTCAGAGGGAGTAGTGAATTGTGAGGGTGTCGTTGAGCTGAGCAAACAACGTTCTATCAACGTACTATCTCCATCGATAAGGCGCACCTGTGTTGATAATGCATTAGTAGCAGGATAAGAATTGCCTGGCTGGATATATCCATGGATAGACATACTATCCATGTACACTATATAACCAATTACGCATATCCAGGAGGATATAAGTTGCAAACAGCACTTTCGCAGCTCTACTTGCCGATAATTCCGTTTCCCGTCGGTGCTGTGTATAGTGGGATTTCGAGTAGGATCAATACGTCTGATTATTTTCAAAAGGTGTTTTTCTAAAACGGAACTTTTTATTCTCACAAACTATTATCCTTGTCTGATAGCGTGTTGTATGTTTTAAGTTTATTTATTCTAATTAATAAACAGATCCTCTTCATTCACTTCTTTATGGCTTTATCCTCAACTAAGGATACGTGCCGGTTAACAAATAAAAGACATTAGAACGATTTTGAATTTCTTTGGTTTGTTAAGTGTTTCTGAAAAAGAAGAAGGAAAAGAGGAGAAAAGAACATTTCGAAAGATCTGTGCTTTGTAAAGAAAATTAAGAATCGTAAGGGGGAAGGATGTAGGAGAAACAAGGCAGGTCTATCAAGAATTCTTATTTCTGTGGTAAAAACCGCGTAGAAACCGCATAGAGAATTGTTGCTGATATTTAACCGAGTTGAATAAATTTCATGAAATGAAAAAAAAGGGGTCTTTACGCAAATTCCACGTATTTGAGGAAACGTAAAGGACGTTTGGTTAATTTGGCATAACAATAAAGCTTCGCAAGTCAGTTCCTATGAATACGTAAAATTTATGGAATCATGGACTCACCTTCTCGAAACTGAATAACATTTTCGTGACGATCGTTGATGATCATACAGCGATAACAATTTTCCGCGCTGAAATAATACAAAAAAAATTTCTGACTTCATGCGAGTTTAGTGTATCGACAATGTCAATATACCGACAGTATATCGACTAATCGAACAGTTATGAGAAACATAATAATCATAACAATCGCAACTTACGTCTCGCGGACAATGTACGCATCCTTATCCCTATCGACGCAAACTCTCTTGTTCAAGACGGATGCGTTTACTGTGACAGGACCTGGTTTGTCGTAGAAGAACCATTCGCCTGCCCAACTCGCTGGAAATTCACAGGCCCCTGTAACAAAGAGATGCGACGTTTGAATATATGCTGGATTTACATGTTGACATAAAATTTCATTCACATGAAAAAGTATTACTTCGTTACGGCCATATAACTTGACATATGGAATACAGAGGAGTGTGTATTAATATACAAAGTTCAAAGAATTTCATGACGATATTACTTTATTGACAAAAAAAAGAAACGTCGCTGTTTGCACAAAATATTTTTTTTAATTGTGGTACAAACGCAACCGAATCCTTTCGCGCTAATGAAAGAGACGATTTCAAACGATATTCAAAGACACGTCCATGCCAAATGGTAACCATCACACCGACCTCAAAGGGACTCTTGGCAGCAGCTTAAAATATAATTGAGTCGTAAGCAATACCGTTGATCCGAGCAGACATCACTGTGCCGTATAAACTATATTTAGTATAGTTGTGCGTTCGACATGCGTAACCACCATACTGATAGTTTTTTCTGTTCCTCCAAAACATCAAACACCATTGCAAGAGAGTCAACTATGGCTCCGCTCTATTTAGTAACTTGTATCATAATAGACAGATATTGTTAAATCGATATTAAAAAAAAATATGTAGTAACGTATCAGAGACATACAATTTATTGCTGAATAATGATATTGCTGAAAAATAAATTTGCAAACTTCACGTAAACAATTTATATCCATCAGTCACGTCAAAAAGCGAATTTCGATTCGACATTAAACTTGGGTAATTTCATTAGTGCGAATAATGGTCTTACCGATACAATTATTAATAATTATAATGGTATTACGTATAATTTCACTCGGATTACTTGAACGAAGTAACTGTTTATTTATTATTTATGTATGATAAGAGAATTCACAATGAGGACGTCAATCGGCATTAAGAAACGTTTAATCTAAGACACGTAACCGAGTTATTACTTAAATTACTGAATAAGGTGTGCCAGCGTCTGACATCAGGTCGTTATTAATTCTATTTCATTTGCCTCGCGGGAACTTTAACGAAGTCTTTCGAGGCTCACGGCTCTTCAGAAAGTCTCAGCGATTGGACGGAAGTTGATGCGAGAAAAAAAACGAAAATTATTCATCGCGAGGCGACACAATCATTTGGAGATTTGTAAAACTATCGTTTCCTTCAAAGAAATTAGTGTATTTCAAAATGAATGAAATTTTTTCATTTAATGAAATTACGCAATATTTTCTTAATTGATCGATAAGTAAACGATAGTACCAGATTTAACAGATTGGAGAGAGTGCTACTAGCGACGCGACAGCTGCCGCCATATTAAGCCGTATCGCAAGTGTAACTTATTCGATTTCCACTAAATGTATTTATAACATTGCAGGCTCCGATTATTGAAAATACGAGGAAAAACGATCTAACGAAGCTGACGGCTTAATGTGAATCGATTAAATAGCTACAAGTACAGTAAGTCACAGAAGAGACGTAGTCTCTGTCGAGAATTTTTTTTTTATACTAATGACAAAATATCCAGCACTTTATTTTCCGGTACATTTAAAATTGATTCAATTCTAGCTGTTCTACTAATTGCAAGCTGCATTGAATCGCGTTTTCACGAAGAGCGAAATCCTTTCGAGTGTCTTAAAAGCCGGAAAGACTCGACGCCTGGTGACGTCGGACTTTACAATTTTTATTACTTCAGACATATTAAATAACTTCATTTACCATTCCGTGAATCTCATTATCTATTTACGTAGTTTTATCCTTACAGTATAACTTTGACGTATTCCATACACAATGGTAGGCAGGATTCACCTTTAAAATGTTAGATGGGTGTCGAGATCTAACTTTGTCTTTCGAAGTAAACGTGCATTTGTTCTACGGGATATGAATAATTTGCATGAAAATAAAATATTAAACGTGGATCTACCAAAGTTCGTATTTATTCAAATATATTATTCAATCTTAACTAAGAAGATGATCGGTGAATATGTAATCGCATGAGTGAATATTACGCATTAATACGTAGATTACGAATGGAAAACGCATGAGTTTTCAAACAAAATGTGTAAGCATAATAATTTAACAAGTAAATTCATTAGTTTAACGTAATAAAAGCAAAGTCAAGATTGCAGCAATATTTTCTTAATTGATCGATATGATCATCGAAATGATTCGCCAATATTAAAGGACTGGTTGTCATCACTGGCCCAAGACTCCGTCAATCCAGAATTGCTGTTCGGTTTAAAAGATTAATTTACATTTTTTTTTTTAAATAAAACTATTTCAATAGTGCGAATCACTAAAATGCTTTGTATCCTTTTTTCAGACCCTTATCATAGGGGCTGTGCACATTTGTACTTCGTTGTGCACTCTCGGTTGCTTGAACTAAAATGTAAAAAAGGAATTTCGTTTTTCTATCTCTTCCGGTCACATATTTGCACGACTGTCTGTAACATTTTTTTAACTTTATGTATAGTATATTATTTTCAAATACAGGATTCAACTTTTTCTGCAAAAATAAATTCCGATTAGAAGGATTTATACTTCAAAATTAATTCCGCATGGTAAGAGACAAAGTAACGCTCATCAAACACATGCTTTTTGAACTGCTTGCAGCCAGACGTAGTTTTATTAAGTTTGAATAATATAGTTTGGTTTATTTGCATTTGCATCACATATGTCGATGCACAACACATTTCTTAGTCTTCGATGTAAAATACATATACGATTGATATGCATGCGTATTCAATAAAATAATGCCATTTTAACCCCTGGCGGACGGGAGTCGACTCTAATCGACACCCCCTTTCATTTCAGAAACTATCAGCTCGATTTTCATTAAACTTGGGCTACTGAATTTTTTTATGAAGCTCTGTATTTGAATGTTAGACCAAAGTTGTAAAATTCAAAATGGCGAAACTAACATGACGGGTGTGAAAAATGAAAATTTTGCACGATTTTCATGAAACTCGCATGACAAAGGTTAACGCGGTGGTGCTCTTTTTGAATCTGAGGTCAGAAATATAATATTTAAAATGGCAGATCCAATATGGCGGATATGTACGACTGCGCAGGACTGTTTTCATGAACCATATATGAAAATGAAATTTCCTAGCTGTCTCTCTGATTCGATTACTAAAATACAATTCGCGCGTGCGCGCCTTGCACAATTTAAAAATAAATATAGTCATTAAAATTAATTATAAATAATTGATTACCTATCGAACGCAGCAAGCACGTACAGGCATTACAAATGTTTTATCGGTATGAGCAAAATGCAAAACGAAACAATATAGTTACTCCGCAAATTGTCCACTACTGTTCATAGTCATTCGCAGTGGTCATCGTAATGATTTCATGAATCTCTCGTCGATTTTTTAGAAAATGAGTCGAAAGTCGAGAGCATGCGAGTCGACAGCGACATTATTACTCAACATGAAATTTCGTTGCACGCTGGTGCATGTACACAAAGGGGGCGTTAATTAGAAGACAATGCAATACAGGAATACAGTATAACCATAGAGAGTGTGCATCTATGGTGGAGTACTCCCCACGTCCCTATGGAGTAGCCTTGAGGCTCATGGTCCAACGTGGGAAACAAGCGTCCTGTTTCCCCCATTGCCTTCGGGGCACTCCCCCCCCCACATATATACTCTATTACAAATACGAATATAGCCGAGTGATAGATCGTAGATGTGGTATAAATATCTGGGAAAACATATCGGTACTGTGCGGGTCCTGGCTTGGCAAAAAAAGAAATAAAAGTACCGAATCATCGTTCAATCTTGTTAGAACGCCGAAGATCAATCGACTTATGGAAAAGTTGGTAAATTTTTTTTAATCAAAAAATATTTTCTAGTTTATTTCTCAATGTCGATGGATATTGATCGACAAAGCGTTATTAATTATGTATGTATAAATACTCACGAGTTTGTGCTTGACATATAGCAAAATTGTTTTCATCGTATTTTTTTTTAAGGAAATCAATAATGTATACATCTAATGGTTAAAGTATGTAAAAAAAATAGCTGATAAATAGAATTAACTTTTTAAATAAATAAGACAATAGTGCATAAGCCATAATAAGTAATCCTTTTACGTGGTTTGTATGTAGATATGTAAATACGCGATTACACGTATGAGATCTTTTACCATTTTCTCGTACGTTCATTTTTCTTCGCCATTTCTTCCCGTCAATTAAACGGCGAGATATCAGCGACGCAGCACGTTCTCAAAAGAATTGGAATCGGCTATTATCGGTATGAATAATGCAGCTCGATCGAAATATGGAGATACGTACGCAGAGAGTTTAAAGTTCCGTTTTAAAGTGAGCCGTGACTTCTGAGAACTCGATTTGCGAGTCTCTCTTCATTAGCTACTGCACCCTTCGGGTCGCCCTTTGAATATTAAAGGACCGCCACGCCACGCCTCGAATGATTCAATTTAAATTGAAATTGAACGGAGAAAGAAAAATCGTTGTGATTTTGTCAATCAGCCTCTTCCTAATCCGTTTCTGACCCAACGTGATTTACACCTTTTCTTCCCCATTACGAATTTTCCGCGAAATACTACACCTTCGAAGGCGCCCAAAACATCCCTAAAATGTCTTGCTGCCACTACACAACAAATCAATTTAATTGACGCTATATCGTGTGCAACGAAATAATTGAAAGCAAAAAAATATTGAATTATAAATTGCATAATTATGTAAAACGTTTTTTGTCATCATAAATATATTTTCTCCGTCATAAATGATTCTGCGTCATTCTAAACATTGATATCAACATTAGTCAAATAGACCCGAATAACAAAACCCATAAGCGTGAAAAGTTACTTTAGATATTTTTGAATCACTCATATACAATCAACAGTTACAAAGTCACGGGGCATCCCCCATGCATTAAAGAAAAATATTGTACGCGACTATATTTACCAACGACAACAGCGATAGTTACGCGTACGTTGACGCTCTTGACATTGATGTACGAGGTCACGTTTTCAAGCCATCCCTCTTTTCGGGATATAGAAAGAGTAATCTTCTCGGCGTGTGGCAAAAGAATTGCCGTTACTTTCCGAATTGGATTGTGAAGCAGAGTGCGAGTGCGAATGCGTTGGGTAAAAGTGGGAGGATCGGCGGACAAGCGAAATCGCGGTTTCGAGTTTCCACCACAAAATAGGCTCATCAACCGCATAGCCGCATAGTTAACAACCGAATTTGTCAAATAACTAAATTACAAGGGGTGAGGGTACGCCGGGACTGACTCCCAGGGCACGAGGATCGCTTGCAAACACAAGCCGCGCATGGCGTGTAATGTAGGTACGTATTATACATAAGCTTCCAATCAGGCCTTTATTCACGCGAAAATCACGAAATTATAGTCACGTGCCAGCCAGTTCACCAACCAGGGTTATCCCTCGTATCGGCGGTTTGCCACTTGACAATACACATGAGATCTACATACCACATACATATAGGTATATACAGATACTACATATGTACATCATCCTGCGTCGCATAAGAAATTTATATAGAATTTTATTTTCATCATGAAAATATGTTTACTCCGTTTTTTTATTTCTACAAACTAAAACGTAGGTTCGATTTTGTGATCGATAAAGGTGACAATCGATAAGCAAGACTCGAACGCAGTACACATGGTTCATTATCGCATGATAGATTACCAAGAAATACGTCGCGGAATAATAAGCAGCAATTAGCAAAATTACAGGTTGACAGTTATATTTTCCTAGTGAAAAACTCATCCCCGATTTGACGAAAGCACATTAATTACGTGTTACGTTGCATGGTATAGGCATTAGTAAGCGCGTAAAGTGCCGTACTAATTTATGTAATTTCTAGGTAAAAAGGAAGCCTGCTGGCTTTTTAAGGAAGCGTAAAATTCTTCGAATGGTCGTGCGATATAATTACGCCTAAAATTGACTGGAAATGTATTACAATTATATTAGCTCATACTTTCGATGGAAATGGTATTGTATGTAAATAAATATATCTCTTTAAGGAAGCATTGCGAAATCGAATTATAATGTCTAGAACGATATGACAATATTCTCACAGCTATTAAAGTGAAATAATCCCAGAAGGCATAGGAAATTATCTGTCTCCTTCGTGATATCAGAAATTGGTACAATAGAACCTGGACAAGCTTAATTACTTCTGGTTATACGAAATGATTTCTGGGACGATAACTCAGGAACTTTAAACCCCTATGGAGGTTCCGTATACTCTGTATATCTATATAACATTAACTGTGCCTCACCTTATTTACGTACCTTAAACACCCTATTGTTTAGCTTCTCCCTTGCGAGAATTTTCCATATTACGCGATATCATTGAAATATGATTGTTTATAAAGATATAAGAATTCCGTAAGTTATCTTTAGGAACAATACCAAATTTCATCGTGTGACTTATTATTAATGCGTGTTACATTGCTTACTTATCTAAGTATATGTAAATAAGCATTCAATGGTTTAAGATCTCAGATAAATCAAGAGACTGTAACACGCATGTAACACGTGGGAGCGTTTTATGCAAACGCCATTACGAAAAGAGGATGCGGCGTGGTATGAAAGTCAGTATGGAAAATTTCGAACGAAGTGTTAAATAGAGTGACTTGAAATTTACATGAAAAATAAAAATTCTGGATATAGATAAGACAGTAAAATTGGCAGTTATCCAGAATTTCCAGCTCTAGTTCGACAGTTGCAGAAAATTAAGTTTTTTTCTTTATGACGGCGAATGCAAAAAATTCGACTGCATGATTCATGCGATTGTGACTTAAGGCAAATCTGTTTTGACGGATATTTTATTTTCGAATAAAAGATTCGATTTTTCAATTTGCTCTACACACGCACACCCTTCCTCTGCCCCTTCGCCCCGAAACGTTATATTCGCGTAAAACATACTTTCTTTATCTAAAACCAACAAATGTCGGTTTTACCGAATGTCACGAATCGAATGCTTCTTGTTACGTCACTGACAGTATTTCATGTTACCGTCACTCCGATAACAATAAATTGAAAGGAGTGAAGTGGTTGAATCGTCACGCAGAGTATCAGAAAACAGAAACAACTTTATGGACTCTTTGACTACTAAAAATAGGGGACGTGAATTAAAAAAAAAGCAGCCTCTTCAGATCGAAGTAGAACAGTACCAAGTATATTATTTTCATCACTGAGAGCCACTTTCTCAGATGAGGGTCAATTGCCTATTTATTATCACAAGTTTTTCTCCCCCTCACTCTACCCTCATTCCCTGATAACAAAATAAATCGCATTCTACTCCTATCCGCGAACAACACTTCAGTACCTAATATGCATCTCGCAGCTGTATTCTCTAAAGGGAGAATAAGACAATCCCTGTTCTAAGAGGGGTGCAATTCCTTTAAATGCATAAAGGGGTAGTAGTGACAAGGGTAACGCCTTATTAATCGATCTCAATTCACTTAGAGACTGCGTCAACATCGACAAGAGTCCCACCCCTATTGCCAAAGTTTCTCCATCTTGGTGCGAATTTACCCCAAAAGAGGTTCTTCCCATTGATTCCACATAGGTTGGTAGCCATGCAAATTTTTCTAGGAATACTGTATATACGTCCACGCACGTATCTATAAGTTTTCCTAGCAGCAAGTAAACAGGCACATATAACGTGTAGATATAGATATACGTACACGTGCGATAACGTTCACCGCGATTTCTCCCCATGTGGCACATGGGGGAGAGAAACTATGGGCGTTGCCAGAACCTCGGAACCTATAGAGATACAAGGGTGACTGGTTCAACCAGACCGTATCACCCTCTCTAAACGTAATGTATTCACCCTTTGAACCCTTCTGGCCAGTTGTATGCCTACGACAGAATGGTCATTTGTTGGGCACACGCCTCATCCCATCTCGAAAACTGGCGTCCATGTAGTACGCCTACATAAGATTATATGACCAAATATAAATATAACAGTTTTCACATACATGGTATATATATATAATGTATGACCTATATATGTATACTGCTTGGTACGTACTGCCAAGAATGTTTGGACACATTGGACCATCATATGTCTACAAACGAAACTGGTCAGTTCGCTATTTGTTTCGTTTTGTCTGTTCAATTTCTGCTTGATTCCACATCTCTTTGTCATCCGAACACCTCGAGCCGATGGGCTCTTGGAAAATTACCAAGTCTAGCGACGATATTGACGTTTCTTTTAAACTACTTTGACCTTGTTTTTTTCGTCTGTTGATTCACTGAGGATATGGCTCTAGTTATATGTCAGTTATTAGAAGAATATTAGGAACACACTAATAAGGGTTAGTGGGGGGGGGGGGGGGGGGTTGTGTAACTTTTATAACTTATAGAAGTTGTTTAGGAATTCCTTTAGACATTCATTTGGGTTATAATCGTTAGATGGTAATGTACTCGATTTTCATTACGTCAAACGTGCTTATGAAGTTGAACGGTATGTTGGGTTGGAACGCAATTAAATACACTGTAATCGTACATTTAAGTGAAATTCCAAATGAATGAGCATTCGATATGAAACCGTAGGAATATATTTCGGTTCAATGATATTTCGTGGTAATTTATATTCGTGTATTCCCTGCAGATTGCGCTGGACTCACGATACTGTAAATTGCATTAATGATAGCGAAACATCAAAAATCGTGGTCGCAACGAATAAGTCAGATGTCACAAATGCGAAATAATTAAAATCGCCAATTATAATTTAAACTTTCTGCGGAAGTAATAACTTTTGTAGAAAAAAAAAATTGTACAGCAACCCGGTACGGTTGTGCTGGAGTTAAATACGCATTGCGCTATAAAATTTTTATCCTAAAAGTAAAAGCATTAAAGTGGATTAGCGCTAACGTAAAATTGCGCTCACACGGATCATTTGTCAGAACAAACCCACGTGAATATACATGTGTACGACGCATAGCCTTCTGAGAGGCTTGTGAGCGACAAATCCCGTATGCATCCTGCATACGCACTCGGAATATGAAATGCGCGCGTTCTCCACACACGTCCACCCCTCTTCTAATGCTGTTACGCATTTTTAAGCATTCATCTCGGTTCAAGGGCTGCGGCACGTGCAGCGGTTTGTTAGAGACTTTATTTAAGGCTAAGCACCTATATGTTCAACCATTGCACTATATATCTATTCGAAACAATACAGCGCGTTATACAGCCGGACTTTCATGCAACTTCTATCGTTCGTTATGGATTCAAATTTAAAATGCATAAAACATTTTCTTATTACAAACTGAAAAGTGAAACACTCAAATTTTTTAATAGACAAGCATACAGGTAATACAATCGCGTTAACTCTGTACTGTTTATGATATGCGATCAAAGAATTTTTGTTGAAAAAAATTAAAGACTAGTCCATCGGAAATTTCCAGTTACATAAACTAGTCTCTGAGAAATTGTAATTTATTTAGATACGAGTCCACGTTGAGGTTAAAGACATGCATTGACTCGAGCAGCACCTAATAAACGTGCTTAGATTCGACTAACATGAGCGTGCCTTACGAATAACGTCTTCTGTCGTCTATATATGGACGCATACTCATTTTAATGTACTTACCAACGTTGTAGATGGCCGAAAGAATGATTCAGGACATTTTTCAGTCGTTGGTCTTTTATGAGATAAGTGACTCGAAGCAACGAGTGTTTTAAATTCCTTTTAATCCTACAGTTGATTTTGATTAATGGAAGCACATCGGTATTACAATCACGAAAATGCGAGCGATACTATTGTACCTGTACGTGTCGGGATGGTATTATTAGGCACTGTGTGTACCAACATAGTACGTGGTTAATAAAACGATTAGGAATGTCTTCGATCGGAACACTCACATAATACAAGCCAACTGTTTTGCATTCTGTGTAATTCTATACTGGATTTTAACCAATAGTGATATATCAGTATCGTAATCACGATATACGGATCGTACACTATTGCGCTACAGGTTGGTCGTAGCGTGCTGTACATGATAAGATATCATTATTAGGCTTGTGAAACGAAAAACTTTAACGGAGTGATCAAACCATTCGAAGTATTTTTTTTGTGTTACTGCTGTTTAGTGTCTCATAGAACAAATGTCCCGACTCGATGTGAATATATAATATTACGTAGTGTTTAACAGAGCAGTCGGTTATGAGTAATGGAGGTAGAATAAGTAGTTGAATTTTGTGTAAATAGTATCAAAGTGTATCTTGTACAATATATTGTACTCTATAGGGTGGCAAATTGTTTCAAGTTGGTGTTTCTACTTTTGGTGGAAACTAACTTTGCGATATACGTTGACTCAGCATCAGGACAAGCAATGAAATATCTAGGAACCGATTGTAAGAGGTAGCAGTTTCACTTACGGTCCTAACCCTCCTTTTCTGCCGATTCGGAGTAGTCGGAGGGAGCTACGTTGGGAATTGCAACTTCCCTCGACATTACGTAGCGCCACGCACTATTTTTCACGCAGCCACAGTGCACGCAACGATTAGACCTATCAATCGTGCGTCGTGGGATTGGGGTGCTGAGAACGAGAAACATACAAGGGGTGGGCAACAAGGAAGAATAAGGGTGCACTCCCATTACCAATTAGAAATGGCAGGATCGATGGGTTTTTCACTTAATAACAGGCTACTCACGGTTTCACGCGCACGAATTGATTTTGGTTACCTATTGCGTGCTCGAGGGTGCGATTACGTATGTACAAATAAATTAAAATGACAAGAATATGTTTCTGAAAAAAATAATAATACTGCAATTAATAGTCCACATAGTAAAGAATAAATTAGCAATTCCGCACTATTATTATTTATATATTTTTGCAATTAGTGGTTTTATCGTTGTTGTAAAGGTTTTAGTTTTAACTTTAATTTTTAGAATCATGCAATATAGTTAATATTTTTTTGCACAATGTATTCCTTACACTTCATATTGTTATTCATATATGCAGACTTGCAGACACTTGTTAATATTATTCTTCCATAACTAAAGTAAACAATCTCAACCTCTTCCATGCGTGTTCATGTAAACATTTTTTTTCTGCCCGTCAAATATTTTAGTTACCTTAGAAAAATCCAATATTTTCATAATTCTTTTTTATCAATGTACGCACTATAGCAGTTTCATCGGAAAATCCAGAACAAGAAATTTATATAGATATAAGATCACGAACAATTTGGGAGTTTATTAAGATTTACATGTAACAAAGGAATTGCTTAATTATATTGGAATACGGACTGAATTACGTGAAACGTAGAGTGTAAAACTAAAGATTGGCAAAATACGTGACAATAGAATTCATATCGCGAAATTGAATCAAATGCGTTTTGATCCATTCTGCGTATACTGGTATACTATTTTTTGTGGCAGCATCCCAATAACAAGAATCAAAAAAGCATCCACTAGTAGAGATTGATATTGGGATTGGGATAAGGCGCGAGATTCAGAGGAGTAAAAAAAAGTGGAGATTCGAAAAACAAGAGCAATCTTTCAATGGAAATTAATAGACGTGAGCACTGGTGGCTCGATGCTTTTTTCTTCGACTTGGCCACAAGATATAAGAACCACATGGATATTTATCTGTGCGACTAGAGTTTTCCGAGAAACGAAAAGCATAACATACGAGTCCCTGAAATAGAAAATATTTGTCTTTCTCCGTTACAATATCACCTACATCTTCGGATCAGAATAATCATCGATCTCCTTTTGTCGTTTAGAATAAAATGAGATTCATTGATCCACCAAACTATGGATGGTATGCGTCTTACTTTACATCTGGAATAGAGAATTCCTTCGTTAACCTTTTTCGTTGAATATCCTTTCTTCGTCGTTTTTTGTGATCTCTGAATTTGCCCCTATTATTCTACCTCTCGCGGCAGTCCGCATTGTTGCGACACAGTAGAATCTATGATAGCGATATACCTGAGCATCGCGGGCGAATCTCCCACAGAGAATTTTACACATGACGGATAACGTAATCCGCTAACACGCGATTTCCACGCAATTAAACAACTGCTTACAAATAAATCCCAAAGTTTCGCTTTCCCGCGGATGCTGCCATTGTCAGTGGCATCAATTCTTCTGTCACCTCGGGGGTGTAGGGAATTCCTATGAAAAAGACGACGAGTGTTGGCGACGCGAAAAATCGGATAATCCTCACAATCAGTCAATAGTTACCTCCAACAATAACCAACTACATCGTTACTTCGATAAACGCCAGCAAAGTTCGAAAACGTATCGTACCACACGGAGAAAAGAGAACAGTAATGGTTACTAGTCTGGTTAGCAGTGAGTCCCATTATTGACTTCCACTTTTGCAGCAACCTATCCGTCACTAACAAACTCTGTAAGAATTACCTTCGGAACAGTAGTGGTTATTGTCTTATAAATAATCAGTCCTATTCCACGCTGTTCGTCATTCATTTTCTATGCTACCTGGGACTCGCTGCTAACCAGACTAGTAACCATTACTGTTATCTTTTTTCCGTGCAAGTAACAGTTGGAAAAAAAATTCAAATATAAGAAAGAAGAAAATTAAAGCGAAGAAAAACTGATTAATAATCGGTGTACCATATATACTCTTCCCAATAAGTATAGATTAAGTAAATGTATAGTCGTGTGATTTTCTAACGATTGCATTGTTTGAAAATTGTCAAAAAAACAAATTGAACTCATGAACCGACTATATGCATATATGTCAATGTAAACACGAAAGGAATAAACAGAGTAGTAATAATTCACACTATTTTCATACACTGTTATTCCCATAAGAGAGCTGTTTGTTCAGCTATGAAAAAACGAGACAATTGGTCATGTCTAGCGCAGTACTAGTCTATACGAAAATTAAAAGTTGGTAGATACACGAAACAAACCTTGTCACTGGACGGTAATATTATCTGCACACATTAGTCACGTATAGGGAATACGTGGTATAATGTACAAGGTAGTACAAAGGATATTTGATTGATATACATTACATTGAGTATTGATATCGAGAGATTCGATCCGATCTAGCATAACGTCCATTTGGTGAGAACACGAGCTTTGTGAGGAATATCGCTAATAGGTTTACACATTGTACATAAGCTAACTTATGTATTCGTACATGCAGAAAAATGATTAGCAGATAGCAATGTTTAGTATTTGGATAACAACAACAAATTCTAATAGCAGTGACAGAAATTCTGTCAAAATTTACCATTGTGATTGTCTTCCTAGTTTACTTCGTCAATCTTACTAGAATTGTTGTCATTGTCACTAGAAATTTTGTTGTTGTCCAAATACAAATCGTTGCTCTAGTAATTGGAACTATACGTTTTTCTCCAGCTGAAGAAATTATCTGCGTCTTGCGAAATTCGGAAAGTGAATTCTTTTATTTTCTTCATAATCGAACAATGTGTACAACCAGATTTCGCGACGAATGGCGTTCGGAAAATCATTAAACACGGCGTTCGAGTGTGCCGTGTGTACTGCCTGCACCGTAATTCTCGTCGAGCTGTCCATTTGCGTTTGTAAATGCAATTACGCTGAATGTCCAAAGCAGACGCTTAGTGGTCACTGGTATACCTTCCACCCCTTAGCCACCCTTTGTTCGCGGCGGCAATAAATGAGCACTGAATCTATTAATGGTTGCCCCTGTGCAATGGACTATAAAGGTTCACCCTCTACAGAGCGATATCGTACGTCCATGCAGTGGCCTTAACTTTTAAATAGTTTCATGCATTTGTTGGGAATCTTGAAAATCCCCTATGAGAATCAGTTCGACCCCCGAGTATACCCAAAGCTACTTAAACTTTTCTTAAACGCAAATAAAAGCTTATTTTCTTGAGGTTGGCAAGGGCTACTCCGTCTTTTCTCTTTCTTTCGGACAGTTTCGTCGATTCGCGCGACGATAAATTCGAAAACAAGGTCCTCTCTCCACCTTGGATATATACCTAAACCTAAGAGCTATCAATGGACGGTACCGGGTATCGGAGAGAAAAGTTTTTCCGAGGAGAAGAAGAAAAAGTTTCCTTTTCCTTTCGGTTCTCTTTGACTCAGTTTTCCGTAACACGTGCACGTAAGTGGGCACTTCGTATAAAGTCGGCCCGAACGGATTCTTATATATTGTATAGGTTTCACATATGCCTTTGCGTTTTCCTTTTTCAGGCTGCCGTCTCTAATGGCTGAGACGTTTAACCCAATTCGTCGTAAAGCCTGCCTCTTTAAAGCTAACACTGAATATCTCGCGTCGGTGATGCTATTCGGTAAGCGCATTACTGACGAGTATAAGAGACGATAAAAATAGGAGGGCGATGAAGTTTCGGAGAAAGGGAGTTAGTAATGAGCGAGTGAGAAGGGAAGAGAGAGAAACAAAGCCCGATGAAGCTTGAGAGAAACAGCAGAGGAAGCTGTGATGTCGCTCGATGACACTTGCAGCGAAACAAGGGAGCCATTATGTGATTTAAAGAAAAACTCATTCCTTGCACTCTACTGGTATGACAACTGAGACTTGGACGGGGCAATGCTTATCTTAGACTTTTTGCTTGGCTGAAAATTTATGAAGCTTCGTGATTGCAGTTTGAGATCTTTCTGAGAAATTTTTATATTAAGAATGTATAGGTATTGATCGTTTCTTTTTTTTTTAAATAAGATTGGTACCTTCGATCCGACAACTTCAAGAGAAAACACGTACAGATATCAAAATCTGTGAATAATCCCATATTATATGGACTGCTAGAAAATATAGAAATATTTTTCGAAAACTGTTTTTCTATTTAACAAATATCTTAATATATTAAAATAATATGTATATTATTAATAAAATGACACTTTAAAACTTATACTCACGTCTTGCTCATAAAGTCAATTTTAGTTAACTAACGGTCACAGGTTAGAGTATACTCGTAGTGATATTCATCCAATTTCATTTCCAATATCGAACTGTGACTACTGCTAGTACTGATTCGTCAAACCAGATGTTAATTACACGTCTATGAGTATCTAAGAGCATTTACTTAGCCGTCCAAGTTCCTTCGTTTTAACGGTACAAGTAAATTCTCGTATACGTTCAACTGCTGAAATCAAGTCGTAGCCGCGAGTCTCCATTTTCATGCTCAGGACTTCTTCAATCCACTTTTACAAACCTACTCTTATTAGAGAAATGCAAACTGCGTCGTACCAAGAAGAATTTTGGCTTTTTAGTTTTCTGCGTTCACCTCTACATTTATATCGCGCAGTATGGTTGAACGATTGCGCGAACAGGAAGTTCAATGCGGTGGATGGACCGGAAGTTTCATTCGATTGTACGAACCCTCATTGTGTTTTTCTATTTTATCGATTGATATAGAACGGCTTTCCTTGATGCATATTGACTCCACAGAGTGGGGCACTTTCTATAGGGTCCCATTTTCCGCTATCGTCTATATTTATCGTAATAGCGTGCTTAATACCATGCAAGTGCAAGCGGACTCGAGAAAAAATATTTGCGAATTTTTTAATGAAATATCACAAAATCAATAACCCCCTCACCCCACTATTACGGATTTTTCTAACATTTTTTACGGATGAAGTAAAAAGCAATTACGCGAATTTCGAAATAAGCAATGTTTATGGGATATGCATCAGTTCAGAATACCTGGATCGATATTTTGTTCCCCTGATTTGAACTATAATTATTTTGTAAATTTTACCATGTATTATTGAATAATTACCATATTATTATGAAAATCGTATGTATGACATTTATACAGTAAAAATATTTAAAACGGTGAGATTATCATAGGAAGTCGTTGTATAATGGCTCTGTGGTATTTACTGAGACTGGAGTATGAATATCCGAGGTCGATTTGTATGGCTATGATATTGGCATGTCACCCCATGGTGTTCCAACCCCATCGGATCCATATGGGCGACATAGCATCCCCATAATCCCGAGCAGTACCTACGCAGAAGAGAACCGAACCCCATGCGGAGCTCAGCTGCACTGGTCCTACGATCAATTTTTTTTTTTCTTCATCGGCCAATAACAGACATTCGATTACATTTGGCTGGTGGGATATCTTTTTTTTTCCTTAGCAATTTGATTGGCTTGGATCGGTTATTCGCGGTACATTATGCCACGACACGTCATCTTTTTCGTATCGTCCAATGATACGTAGGTTAATTTGGTATAGGGTGCGCGATAAAAGGTCCGAATTCTCGTTTTTTGAATCTTTTATCGCGCCATAAAAACAGTTCTCCGTCGCTGTTATGGTTGTTGCCATCGTTGACACAACATATGTGAAAATTTAATCCTACGCTCAAGTCGCTCGAGAATGGTCGGCTGTAGTGTAGAAAAAATAATTCTTCGAATATCGCACAGTTGAACCAGTTTAAAAAATGAAAAGACTGTCCACTTATAAAATAATTCCTCCATTTTGAAACGACTCGATCTCGGCTATACGATAAGAGGGAAAAAAACTGTAGAGTCAAGTAAAAAAAAATCGAGCCGAACTCTCAAGACATATACAGAGTCGCCGAAGATTGCGCGTGGTCGTTTCTATTTTAGCGGAAATTAAAAACAAGTAAACACATTATTGTGAATTACAACGTTCCAGTCTCGAACTCGCAAATGGCGACACGGAGTTGTAGACGTAGACGTAAACGAAGATGGGAGCGACGGGGGGTTATACAAAACGGAAGAAGTCCCACTGTAAGGAAGTAACAAGAAATATTATCCCTTTTGCTTTCCTCGTTCAACAGTTATGTGCGAGACAAAAGACGCTCGGCCATGTTGGCCTGGAAAGTGGAAAGAAAACAAAAGCCCAGTGCGCGCCCACGGGAATGACGACTGGGGCCCGCGCGGAGCAGCTCCAAGTACTCGGCAGTACCAACTACCCAACTACCGAGTACCAAGTACCAAGAGTCGAGATACTCAGTACCAAGTAGGGGAGGACGGAGTGCTGGAGACCCTGAAACACAGTAGCTCTAAAGCACCGTGAGGGGAGAAGAATGAAATAAACAAAACAGTGCGCAACTCCAGTGTCTGGCGGCATGCAAGTGGAAACAAGTGACTGGCTACTTTCGTGCTCGTACGGTAATATTCCCAGGGTTCTTTGCACAGCCGTCACTCACGTACAGTATAGTCGAACACTTGCTAATGAATACGCAGTTGGAGTATAGCTTAGTCAATTGCTTTTTAATGCGATCTCGAGACACTTGCGGTCTATCCCTTTCAGACTGGCGTCGTTTCGTAATTTATCGATGTGTCGCTGGTATGAAGAGGTTTTGTGAATAACGTAAACTGACGTGAAGAGGCACTCTATAAGTCGTGTCTTGCTACTTTAGTGATGTCCGGTCAGCTACGAGACAGCTACGGCGCTACTTCGTAAACTTTTCAGTTACCCCTTGCGGGAAGCATACGTCACATAAAAGGATCCTCTGCCATTCGGGCGAATTGACATTGAAATTTCTTGACGTTCCCTATGGCCATAAAGTTTCGCAACTTTAGTTTAAGCGGCGTGTAAACCGTTAAAGGGCTTTCGAATTTTTTTCAATTTAAAGACGGTTGCTCTGTAGTATGTAGAATTTTTTCCCCATAAGTTCAGGGTCTGCGTAGGTTTACACTGGGTCTGTACGGGCCTAGCTCGGACCTGGACGGGCCCTCGATTTTCAAAATGAAATTTCTACCACTTAGTCGCTTCTTTGAATATTTTCAATGGTTACGTTACATACAGTTCTCTAGTGTTATCTTTTAACGTGACGTAGCATCGGTTGCCGTCCTTGTAACTAGAAAAAATTATAGTCCGTATGCGACCTGTCCATTGGGCAAATTTCAAAATATATTCATATGCTCTCTTGAGAAGCTCAGTTTAACAAAGAGAGCCATTTCTTTTTCCCAAGACTATTCGCTACGATGGTTTAAAATGCACCCCTTGACTTGTATGGCTACGAATAAATCCTGAGATATTGGTACCTAATGCTGTCTTCTACGTTCCACTACATTTCACTGGCTGTATTGGCTTTGAGGGGAGAAAAGTACATCGGGGCCAGACACGATCGGCTTAAAGACCGTTTTAGCCCTGCAGGAAAGACGTCCTGGCATTGGTTACCCTTCCGCGATCAGGATAAACTCCTTTTTAGCTAGAGAATCTAGAAGTTCAAGATAAACCCAACCGTACCTATAGGTACTAAGTATACTTTCTATATAGTAGAAAAGTCGATATCGAGAAAAGAGAGAAATTTTCGGGAAGACATAATACACAATTGTACAAAAAAAATATACATACCCTGTCAAAAAAATTAATTATGTATATTTTTTTTGAGACGCAAAATATGTATGTAATGTGTATTGCAATGCCCATAGACAAAATACTCTAGACTTCAGTACTGTTATATTGTTACTAAAACTTTAGAATAATTTTCTTTTATTTAATTTCTCTCAGTGAGAAAGAACTTCATTTTTGGCAGGGGTATATCTATACCTTTTTGTACGACTGTATATCAATGGGGCGGACCTAAAGATTTTTGAGAATTTTAAAATCAATAGTGTTATTTTCTCTCAGGCATTGGCTGTTTTTTTTAATAGACTGCTGAGTTCTTACAACAGTAAGTTACCTTTAGAAGAAAGGAAACAAAAGAAGATTACGAGAAAACCGGACGATTTCTTATTAATCCGCTTTTCCACGAATACTTTTACCGACTCTCTCGTTCTCGTATATTTTTTTTAACTTTTTACAACTCATCTTTTTTTCTCTTCCCGTCGCTCCCTCATTCGAATGACTGGATGGACCGAGAGGGCGAACCCTTACTCACAATGAGACGTTTACCCCGTAATTAGGGGCTGCTTGCGCTTCCGTTTAAAAATAAAAAGGAACCGCAACGTTAGTTGCGAGCGAGGGTGCCAAGCCCCGAGCTTCAAGATGATATGCTATTCTTACTTGCTAATCTACTCCACGACTCGTCCTGCTCTTTTAGCATACGAAGAACGTTTTAATTTAATTGTGATAAATTGCTTTAACGCCCGTTTTGTCTAAACGTTTAACGACATAACGACGTTTTCTAAATTGCAATAATTCAAGTTTAAGGGAGCCGTACCTTTCTGAGGATTAGCACGAATCCTATTGCCCTTGCCCAATTAGCGGTAGAAATATTCTTCAAGAATATTAAATGAGAAATTAAACAATAAAGACAGCAAATAAAAAAGTACACGCAGCATACAATATCCTACGTCCCAGAATAACGCGATATAAAATACAGTACAAAACTGGAGTTCATTTTACCAAAATTTTACAATCGTCTTTTTGACATTTTTCCAAGATTTCGCAAACTCGAGGATCCTCCAAGGACAATCCTGTTGTTATCGGATAAGGAGTTTCCTGAATCGAAACGACAGCATTGCGTGTACGCATCACTATAAGTCGACCGAATACAAGAGAGACAACCGACGTGTTAGTTGTGCGTGCTCGAAGGTATTTCTATTTTCTTACTTTATCTTTTTTTTCTCAACAGCGCGAGAATAGGCCGTAGAGAGGCTGGGACGATATAAAAATACCACAATTCGTAATCCAATTTATGACACGCAACAAACAGCATTACTTCCTGCTCCTAATCCATGGGATTTTCCTCTCTTCTTACTGTTCCTTATATCTCTCTCGCACACGCACATTCATACGCATTGTTTCTCTCTCTCTATCCCCCCCCCCCCCCCATGCCTCATCTCTCTTTACTCTCACTGTCCTTCCGTCTGACTGGCGACATCGTTGTCTGTCGCATCCTCTTCCCTGTCTCGTCATCCGTCGTCTCCGAGATCCACCTAAGCCCTGCCGAAGTTAGAGTGCGCGCGCCGGCATTTCTCTATTTCTATTTTTAGGACCACTAACTAATGCCTTCGGACTACCGAGGCTTATTTGCCTGCTGTCATCTAATATTTTCACTGATTAAGTCTGTTTACAAGAATGTCACGCGAATTAAGAGACAAATTTATTTGTTTTTCGGACCGATGGTCCCGACGGTGCTGCACGACGAATCATTTTGTTCGGATGCTCGGCGATCTTTTCTCGATCAGAGTGAATTTATTGACTGGTCGTAGCCATTACGCCATTAAGATTTAAACGATCGACTTTTAACGAATGTTCCACTCGGACTCGATTGGTACTGATTGCGATGCTTCTGGACGGAGATTTGAAACATTCACGAGTTTATAAATACACGGTGGCGAACAAAAGTACGGAATATATATCTCTTCTCTGATATTGTACAATGAAAATGCTAAGTCAGGACTCCGTTTTTTTCAATTTAAACGAAGTACCTTCTTGTACACGTATGTCTATATAAAATATGAATTTGAAGAGGATTAATATATCATTTCGAGATTCTGTTTCTTCAAATGTAAAATAATAATACTCAAATAAAAAAAACACTTAACCACTTAAACGTCACGTTCTATACAGTATTCCATATTTTTGCCTGCCACTCTAGCTAAGAAGAAAAATCCTGTTACAATTTTACCAAGAATTGAAAGCAAGCCTTTAATATCATTTTACTTAGCGATTCGTTCGCTCTAAGGATTCCATTGAAATACGACAAAATGGAATGAAAATTTATAATAATCATTCAAATGGAATAAACCATAATTGATTCGTTCACGTTACAATAAACTTGGAATAAAGTACGTCCAACAATGAATAATGTATTTTATATACCTAAACAGAAGCACCCTATCAGAGTAGAAGAAACAAGTACAAGAAACAAAAAGAAAATAATAAACAATTAAGGTAGTGGGATCACTGGTGGAGACTGTACCAGTCATGGACACCCTTTATGAACGTACAATGTGTGCAAGAGAAAGGACAATATAATTTCTCATAGAGTGTCCAAGAGACTAGTACAGTGTCCACGACTGGGTCCATTATCTTAGTGATATATCTACTTCAACTCTGTGTGATTGCAAGACCGCAAAAACAGCTCGATTTTAATCAATTTCCCTCGGCCATAGATTACTGTTCACACAGAAACCTCAACTTTTTATACTGTTTATTCTTTCGACTGGTCGATCGCCTTCTCCTAATTGATAAATCATCGATAGCTACGATATAGGTACCTGTATCAGGACGCCAGTTAAAAATACCGCTAAGTGATACTGAATAGCGGACAGCGAATTAATGAAGAAAATTCTTTTTTTTTTTTGCATCCACTCGAATCAATATCAGCACGAGCAAGCCGCAACGGCAACGGCGTTAGATTAATTTCGTCTAGAGCAACTCGAACGGAATACAAATTTACTGAATGAAACAATTCCGACGTTGTTCGACAATACTTCAGGGACCTCGCCGTTCGCTGCATTGTTCGAAGGGCGAACTCTCGAACTGAGACTCGGTTTCAGCTTTGAACGTTGAAACAGCATGTTACACTTCGATGCACGCGATCACACCCTGCCTGACAAGGGTTACTACATTATAGACTATGTATACAATATATATATATATATTATATGTGGATGCTTGTGCAGACGTATAATATATAACTCCAATTCCGTAAAGCAGGTCTTCCGCATTTTCCTTTTTCTTTATCCCTGTTTTTTTTTTTCGTGGCGAGATGATTATTTTTAGCCTGCCAAAAAATAAAGGGACAAGTAATTTCTTAGAGAAGCATTCGTCACTTCTCTCCACCTTTGTCTTCTATTGTACATCTTCCTTCTCGGATACAATGCCCTCGAATTTATTCTTCGTCTGATCACAGAAAGAAAATAAAAGTCGCCCCTAGCCGTCTTAATGTCGACGATATTTGCAGCGTGGGTGTTAGTGTGGGCGGGAGTGTACGAGAAGGTTATATAACTTTATACAGAGTTTTGAGTTTTCAAGTACCCGTCGCGTAAGTGGGTACTTTTTAGCAAACAGCGCTTACGAGTTCGTTTATATCAGTAGTACCTACGAGCCGTGATGTTATATATTATATACATGTATGACGACATGAACGACTTTCTACTTAATTCTTTAAATGATCGTCAGAATAAACTTGCATGACTCTCAGCAATTAAATCCTCTAGAAATTATAACGTGTTTATATTTAGCTAAAAGTAAAATACATTTCGTGTTGTCCTTTATTAATGGTTGTGTAGTAAATTTAAATAAAAAATTGTCATTTATCATTTAACGGACGTGATCCTATGTAAATCCTCAAATAAAACGAGGAGAAGTATCCCATTAACGTACCAAACGCACTAGACACATTACGTGCGCGCTCGGTCCAAGTAAAAAAAGGGGATGTAAAAATACAACAAAAAAAAATACGCAAAGGCGGAAGAGGCGCCAAGCTGATATCCGTAGCGCGTAACATAAATAGTTCAATCAAGGTTGGCTCAACGGTGTAAGCTCTCTTTTGCCGTTCCGTACCCCATCCTCTATGTCTTCCTAACCCCTCTTTCCTCGAAGTAAGCGGGTACGCCGCCAGGCCAACGGGCGCAACTCTCGGCTGTCTCGAAGCCTGGCTTCCCCATATTGAAATATTTAATATTTTTAATAGAAAAACGATCCTTCGGGGCGGGTTTAAGTTCGAGCGACTCTGCTCGCAGGGATCTCTCGCTAGAGGGTGGGAGGAAATAGGGGTGAGAAGGAGGATGAAGGTAGGGGAAGAATATACTGAGTATAGCGAGGGAAGAAACGGAGGGTGACGCAACGCACGACCAGGGTAGCTATTGTGTAGGGGGCAAGGCAGGGAAGAGCACCCTCTGGTGAGGCCACGCTTTACGAAAAGTTCAACTTATAAATTGCCTTGGCGCTCGAGCATACGATCCAGGTATCCTTCGGGCTCTTCCGAGGGATTACTCGAGTTTGATCGACTGTCTGCACTGTGTGAGAGTCTGCCTCCTCCTACCCCCAACCTTTGGTAAAACAAGTGTCTTTGAAATGGCCAGATTTTTCCGAATAAAAAATGCTCCGCGCAATGGGAAGCTCCAGGACACGCCTTTCCAAGCTGTCTGGTAAGATGGGGATACACAAAAATTTGACGATTATTTTCATTTTGTAAGAATGCGAAAAAGCTTGTTGTGAGTGCACATATAAGATATTTTCCAGAATTTCACAAAATCAAGAGGTAAGATGATGGATCAGCGAATTGTCAAAAGTTTCGTGAAACGTGATATTAGGTGTATATAGAAAAATATATGTAAACAGGTGTACATAGAATTGACAATTTTGAGATGAAATCATTTTTGCTCGAGTTCAGACTGCAGCTCTAAAATAGGTGAAACGTACTTTTGATAGATCGTTATAAACAAATTACGTAGTCGAATACTTCTCATCCCAGAAATCTTCGTGACGCTTTTAATTACAAATACAATTTTTATACTCGGCCAGTGAAGATTTTGCTAATCCGGTTAAGCACTTACGCTATTCTAACTTAAATCACGCTAGGTAAATCATGTCATTAAAAAGAGTTTAAACGCTCCTGCATTCCTTTATTGTCCTTTCTCTCTGTCCCTGTCCTCCAGCTTTTTACCATGAGCCCTGTGTTCATTTCTCCATCAGCAAGCAACTCGTGAGGGCTCAGTCCCTTGGGTACTATGTCGAGAATGCGTTCCAAAATATCTCAGCGACGTTTCGTCCTCTGTATCATATACCTAGTACGCCATAGCCCATCCTCCAGTTGAAGCTACGTGAAGCCTGAGTTATGCGTCCCGCTTGACCCGGGCGATTTTTCAAGGGACGACGATTTTTTTTCGAAGGCTCGATCGTTTATAACGCACGCTCGAACGCCTGGCGAACTCACGTCTCGTCCTGGACGTCTCAATACATCACCAATGCTTTCTGTTTATTCTTCATATTTTACGAGCTTTTTGTTCACAGCTATACTTTATTTTTTCGCATTACAGACCTTAATCCTTGAAAATTTCTATCCTCCGTTGCAGCTCGTTCCGTAGACATTGGATATTACGTTTTAAACTACCAGATAATTCCAAAAGGAGAAATCCATTTTGATTGTCAATAAAAACGTTATTCGCGTTTTAAATCGTTATTAAAATCCTACAACTAATTCGTATATCCCTCGTGCGAAAATAATAGCAAGGGTTAACTCAAACCATGGAAATAAAGAAGCCGCTTAGAGTAATCCCTCTACCCGTGTCATCTTAATCTCCTCATTGGCGATCCGTAGCTACTTGCAATCAAATTGCGTAATCCCCTGGAAACATATTTATTTAATTGACACCCCTTAGCGTGACATAACCATGCCCTGTAAAAGCAGTTGAAAAAAAATCCTCGTACTCCTCCGTGCCCCATGCTTACGCTTGTCGTACCCCACGAATGAACAATTGTACCCCAAGTTCAGCAAGCGTAGGGACAATGACTGGGAGCTACCGGTAGATTTTATCTAAATCGCATTAGCCACTCTCGACAGGCCTAGGTAAACTCGAGGTCAAACAGTGCCTTTCGAGGTAGCCAAGTGAATAAACATCGTTAATATTTGCGTCGATAACCTGCCGGTTTTACGATAGACACCTAGAGCAGTGCCTACGTACAGTAGCGAGCAAAAATATCTTTCGAAATAACCAGTGGAAAAAAACTGCTACAATACTATTAGTAGGGAAGGCATTACTGCTCACCCGTGTACTAGCTGGCAACGGACAGCCACATAGAGAAAAATGGAGTTTCGCTGTATATTATGGAATACCATAGTCTATCATAACGATCCAGAAGTATATTCAATTATGCATTAAGTATGACTATTAATGTTCGTCGGTGTGTGAATTATTGTCATAATCTTCATGTGTCTTCACACTACCAATGAAAAATTCGGAGATTCGATACTCAGATTTCGTGTTTTTGTGCGCGAAGCTGAAACCTCATTTTTCTCCATGCAACTATACTGTATATAGTGATAGCAACTATACCGCGTCAGCTACCTACAGAAAAGGCCTCTGTCCCGAATATTTATTTAATTTTATGGTTGCTGGTTGGCAATGCCTTCGTTCTCGCACGCAGCCCTTATATCCGTTCTTTCACCCTTGTCTCACCGCAATATTCCACTGTCTACCAGGAGTCATTCCATGAACCCTCAGGAGTTAGGTATACTTCAGGTTGAAAACACACAGCTTTCCCGTTCCCTCATTTTTCCTCCCCTCCTTCGTCCCTTTGACCCTCCTCCCTCATTCACTATTCCTTGCCATCACTCTTTCTCTCTCACACTCATTCTCTCTCTACATGGCAGAGGGCTGAAGTTGCCAGCTGTCAAGCGCTCGAGTGGTTATAGAGAAAAATATCAAAAGCCCCGGCGGCGTGTTTCTCGCGCGATAACTCACTGCGGTTCCGTTGACAATATGGACAACGTCGTAATGGACGATTCATCTGTTTGATCTGGACGTCGACGATAACGTCGGGATGAGCTTTTCATCGAGATAAAGCCAAGCTGCGATACCATAGTGCGGACGGCAAGTTCCTCGTCCAGTTGGGTTTCTTCATCCTGTCGTCAATCACTTTGAGAATCTTTCGTCATTCCTTTATGTCTCGGTGTCTCGTGTAATTGGATGAGATAAAGAGAAACCGTTGCGTGGAGTATATATAAGCACTGTCTTATACTCGTATGACCTTCGAACCTTTTGAAATAATCGTTAGTCAACTGAGAAAGGAGGAAGGAGACAGAGCCAGATCCTAAAGATGAATTATTCAAGATTCCTATGGGAAGCATCTACTGTGTCGTGAAGGGTACGTGTATCGCTGCGTGGGAAATTATAATATTTTATGAGATCGTTGCGCGATCACATAATAATTATTTTAATGAACGTGATTCAGTATAATATGTATACATATTATACGGGGAGGTGTTCAGGTGTCTCGAAGTTCATTCGATTGAAGAAAAAGTATATGAACAAAAAAAATGTCTAAGGCTGTTACAGTCTGGACCCTATTTATTATTTAATTATTTTCCCGGGAGCGGACACAGGTGCGCGCCTTTAATAGTGACATCAGTATACCCTTGGTAGATGGGGATGGTCGTTTTATTGGCAGAATTAAAAGACTTGCAGTGGCTTACTTTATAATTAACGGAAGTCTTGCCTCAGCCTTCTGTGTTTATCCCGAAGGAAATAGTCTGCCGACGATGTGCCCCAAGTGCATGGCATACTGTAAATGAATATCCCAACGCTTTATGGGTCTGATTGCTAATTAATCCGGGCACTTCGGATGGGAGAAATTTGTCACTTACGTAAATGACGCATGCGCATATCTTTTTTGAATGTAATTGAAAAATTATTTTGAGAGTGGAAAACGATAGCTATTAAAGAGTCAGTACACACAAATTACAACACCGATGGAAACTAATGGATTTTAAATTAATTTTTCCGAAATTACATTTTCTTTTCGTAATGGATTCATTTGCATGATCATGACAATTTTTGCATTGATAGAACTAAAATATTTCAATTAAATACTGATTTTATTTGTTAGTTTGATGTACACTTATTAAATTGTAATTAATAACGATACATGCTGATTTATATGTTCAACTGGAATTTCTTTCGAGTAACAATATTTGGCCAATATTTTTTGATTGACTTTATTATTCTCGTAAATGGTTCGTGAATATATTGTTCTGTGTTGGAAGTGACATATTTCAATAATTTATTTAAAAAATTAAAATTGTCGCATGAATTCTTCGCAAAGTTTTCAAACCTGGTTTGTCAGGATTAACAATTAATACTTTTATATGTACTCACGCATGTAGAATTATTAATGGTCGCCCATACGTACCTGTAACAAACAACAATACATAATTGCAATAATCACACAACTGACAAGAATAACTGAACAAGTCCTAATTAATTTTTAAAAAATCTTTTAAAAGTTAATTGCCGCTTAAGTGGCAGTTCGTTTCCATCACTTAGAAAATAAGTGTAAAGTACCGCATGATAATTTCGACAAATTCAATATCATAAACTACGATGAGTTGATGAAAAATCCCTTTGTTGAAACCTTAACGAGCAAAACCAAGGTAAAGGGTGGTACTCGAATGATTTCAGTAATAAATCTTAAGTGCATAAGCTAATAAGATATCAGATTATATTACACTTTCTTAAGCGTAAACGGTGAGAAATAACGAAGGGAGGGGAGAGAACTAAAAGTTAAAAGGAAGATAAAAGAAACGAAGTGGAATACGCTTTAAGTAAAACAAACGTTCTTAAGTTTCTCGTGGCAGGTAGTTAATTATTTTACGTCGCGCGTCTCCCGGAACGCGATATCTATTGCCGCTTAAACTTTACCCACGCTCTACAAGAAGCGGAGAAACAAATGAACGAAGTAAAACGCAAAAGGGAGCCACGCTTATACAAAACAAGTTTGGCTTTGAAATCTTGGATAATCCACAGGTACGGAGACACTTCGTCATTAAAGTTTTGTTAAAGAAAGACAACCGCTGCCTCGAGTAACAATAAATATCCATTAAGTATATTCACGTGCGAGTATAAAGCGACAACAAAAGTAACAAAGAAAAATTTAATTCAAAATCAATTTTCGAAATCTCTAAAAAATACACGCAGCAAAAAAATTTGATAAGACTAGTTCATTTTACGTAAGAGACGAGTTTTCTTACAGACGTGGAAATCAGTTATACTCTGGTCGTGTTACGTGTGCGATTATGGGGTGGAGTAAGAGAAACGAGGGATAGGGATGAAAGTGGATATGGAAGCAGGTGGACGAGTGGCTTTTTCATTCGCCGGAGCTCAGCGGAGGACCGCCCAGGCAATCCTATAATTTCCGTTTCTGTTTCTCGTTCGCTTTCCTTTATTTTAATTTCAACCTTTATACGCTTCGCAGAGTGAAAAACCGCGCGCGGGTGCTTGTTTGCGGCTGCACGAAGCTTCGCTTCCGTCGGTGCACTTTTATCAGGAAAAGTAGCCTCAAGCGATTAAAAAGGTTCGTTACCGTTCCCGTCAGCTCGCCGTCTCTCTGTCTGAAATGGAATACAATTCCACGGAAGTCAATCCATTTTGCGGGCGTTTCTTGTCGAATTCATTGATTACGCTCGTTTCCCACGTCGAGACAATGTACATTTCCGCAAAGTCAGCATCAAGCACAAAGAATAAAAGAGAAATAGAAAAATAAAGCAAATGGACTAAGATGAGATTCATATCTATTCAGACGTCAACGCCGAATGATTTCCTATGCGAAAAAATTCCGTGACCGTTTAAAAATACCAGCTTATTATAAAAAAGCTTCTATATAGGTGCACCTATATAGAGGTAGTAACGTAGCTATTCATTCTACCTAAACATTTTTAGATAGGTAGAATGAATAGCTACGTTCTTTAATCGATCCATTATTTCAATGGAATGAGCAATTCCTTATTATCTTAATTCCAAGACTTGGAACCGTGGCGAGTATATTTCCACGGTCGAGATTCTCGTGTGAAAACCTATAACAATAAGGCCCAACCTAGACATGCATTCTTCTTTCGCGTGCAAATTTCATTGGAGAACTGTCAAGGCGTATTTTCATTCCAGTAGGTTCACAAATCAGAGAGAAGGAATAAGGGTGTGTACACAAGAAATAAAAATAGCACTGGATGGATACCTGACAATTAGAGCCTGAGGCGCGCAACTGAGCCCTGCTGCAAGAAGGCAAGAATGCGAGACCACAGTGTGAGGGCTATCAGGTAAATTGACCGAATGGGAGAGGAGAGAAACTACAGCCCCTCATATGTACACACACACACACTAGAGGGTAGGAAAAACGTAGTTCTAACTGGGGAGTGTAAGGGTGCGTAAGGGCACAATGTACTCGGCGAACTAAGATGCGAAGGGAACGATGCAATCCATGGGATTTAGTGAAGCCAACCACCTGGCTGCATCGGCCGAATGAATTAGTCGGGCGGCCCGACGCCGGGCGTCCTATGGCGCGGAGTAGAGCTAACCCTTGGGACCTTAATCCTACAGCTCTACGATGCACTCTTGCGGTATTATTTCTTCATGTAGTCTCTCGGACCAGGGGAGTTCAGAGGCTTAGCTCTGGTCTCATTGTAAGACACGGGAGTCTATATAATACGGTCCATTGCTCCTCCAGCTTGACTACACGATTCTAGACGTCAGGGACGGGATATCGGCGGCCGCTTTCTTTCTTTACATTCGCTGGATTCACTGCGAGGAACAAACGTCTCTGGAATGCGGAAATGCATAGCGCCTATTGGAATCTCCTTGGGGAATGCATGCTGCAACGATATCAGGATTCGACGCACGCGGATCTGACTTCATGATGCACTCGCTACGAATTTCGAAACGTTCCAGACAACTGGAGAAACTACGAGTCGAGGATAAAGGATAGCAGAGGGTGGTCTTGCGCCATAGGTAGTCCAGTTGAATATAGATATACGTAGTAGGCACTTGCTATAGTAATATACATATAGAGTAACATGTATGGCTGGTTATAACGATGGGAAAGTATATTGGACTACAAATTTTTACTCTCTCAGTTGTCTCAGAGTGGTATCTATTAGGTCTCAGTGATCTAGTGGCAATCTCTTTGGTCTGATCAAGTCTAATATGTAAAATTGTACAGATCTATGAAAACATATACGAGTGGAAAAATACTGGATTATTACTGATCCATTGCATTTACCGTAACTATAGTAAAGACTAAACTTATATATTACTAATATTTGTGTAGCAATTCGTCAAATACAAATATTTTTTATTAATTATTATAAATTATTATAAATTCATAAATAATACCGTAATTCTTGTTTTTATTTTGCTCAACTTCATGTACACCGTATATAGGTCACATGCAAATGAGATACAGACCTCATGTATGGTTCGTGAAGGTATTCTTATCAATCTCAGTGGAAGGACCAGATATAGAGATCATCGAGATGAAATTGTAGACTCGAAAAAGTCACTAGAAAGAGTCTTTAGATGCATACCACTGCGATGCAACCATTTTTATCCGACTATTATCACGCGTCTAGCTTAAGGCTAACTGCAAACATTTTCCACTGTTGAATCTTTCCGGTCGTGATTTTCGGTGAATGCCCCTTAATTTGAGTAACGCCAGCTAAAATCCGTTTCGTTGGAAAAAGAGGGTGATGCTGTTTAGCCCCGAGCGTAGAAGAACCAGGGATCACCTACCGCCAACCCTCCTCGCCCATCAAACTCCTCTTGAGGGAGGTGAAAAGGGGGCTTGAAAGAGAGAGGGTTGCAAGAGCTCTTGAATGTGAAACATCGCATAGGCGTATCACCCATCAACAACAGGCAAACCGCTCGCGTCGAGATCTCTAACCATCTGTATATATATCTATATATACGCATACACGATTTCATAAACACCGTATGCATCTAGACCGATTCGATTTGCAGATTGGATTGAATTTGATTGCACTCAGGTAAATCATTCCTAATAGAGAATGGCTCGTAGTGTAATTTTTTCTCTCATTTTTTATATCAATTTCAAAATACGTTCATGCGTCGCGTTCAGCTACGTGCAATTAAAGCGATAGATATCTCGTGTTACAAATTCGACAATCCTGCCTATTGCCTATACGTCGAATTGAAAACCAGTGACACCAGTGAATAGAATCGGTTGAACGTAATGAAAATGAGTGCATAAGGGCGTTTTATTTACCTTGCCGATACAATAGATACCTCATAGGCAGCAGATGGCTACAAATTATTCGCGCAATATGACCATGGGCTATGCACGAACCAGACCCTCTCAATAATGCATTAGCCTAACCCGATCTTAACTAGGGGTTAATCCATTGTTAACGATGGTTAGTTATTGCTGCGCGGAAAATGGGTTCAGGCTCCATGTGCCGTCATGCTGCACTATGACGAACGCGCTTATGCTATCATGTAAGGGAATAAACGGTAGAGACTATACGTTACAGACGATATACGAATATTTCAGTTGAGAACGTGTAATTCTTTTCTAGAGTGTTACGCAATCGGTCTACGCTTCCGGTTTTGATATCTCTCAGAAATCTCTCATCATTCATCTGGCGGCAGCTGAAAATTGAAACTGAAGTCGGATAACATAATACAAACCACAAATGAGTATTACGAGTACAAGGAAGAGATATAATAACGAAAGAAATTATTTATATGAAAAAATAATCTCTTGTAATCTCTAGGGAAATATAAGGAGTTTCCCTAGCAGAAATATTCTTCCGTAAGTCCAGGACCTGTCTTGAACCCTACTGGGCCTTGCGAGGACGTCGACAGGCCCTCGATTTTCATAATAAAATTTTGACTAGGGGTATATCGAATCTTGATGATCCATAGTAATTTTCACAGAGACGTCAGCCAATTATTTCTAAAGGTGATAGTTATCATTGGAATATATGGTAAATAGACAGGATCGTAATAACTCACGCCTATAGAATTATTCACGGATATAATTATCTCGGCGAATCTCTAACGAGTCTTGCGCAAACGTTTTCTCCCGCTCAAAGCTTCTATTCACACACGACTTCTATAATATATGTGTGCACAAGCCGTCCTGGAATCCGACAGCGACCGATACCTTATCATTCCGTATTTAGAATTCAATTACACTCGCGACCTCCTTGCGCTTTTCCCCTTCGCGATTACGTAATCATTAAATAAAAGGAAAACCTAAATAAAGCGCAAGCGAGTCACCGTCGGCAGTACAATTATCAGTCGCGACGCTTTCTCAGTTCTGTGCAATGTTCTATAATTATCTGTCCAACAATATAACCAAGCTGCCAGTTAGTCTCGGAGCAAAAGCCATCACCGACTTCATAACGTTCTCAGGATAGAGACGAGCACTAGAACAGACGGCGCAGACTAATTTTTTTTATCGCCTTGCTTTTTCTTTTTTATACATTTTTTTTTTGACAGAAAGATCACTAGAATGGGATAAATAAAATAAATAAAAGTACGAGTCTCGTTGGCTTGAACGATGCTCACAAAAGAGGCATGGATTCCTAATCCTCGGTACATTAGTAGAGCTACTATGTATTTCATATGTGTAAAAGATCCTCGTATGGTAAAGAGATGGAAACATTAGCCGGGCAGTGGCGTATCTGTAATGTGGCGTAGGTATGTAAGTTCGAAGGTGGGCACGAACATGGTGGTCACAGGAAGTGTGTACAGTCAGCTGGCTGATGGATAAAAAAGATAAAGACTACCGGTAGCTGTACTGCCACCGTAACTGCTGCTGTTGCCGCTCCTGGCACACACTGTGAGATATCTTTTGAACTCCATAGACCAATAGAGATTAGCCACGTTTCTGTATTCTCTTGGTTCGTTCGTTCCACCGGTAGGAAATTACTGAAAAATCGTCGTGCCTTCTGAAAATCGTTCTTCACGCCTCTTAATACGGATACTTTCTTTAGGGATAGAACAGATTCTGATTGATGTTACCCATAGTTCGTGCAACGTCATTTTGTGATCTCCAAGTCTGATGTTTTTACTTAATTAAAGAATTCCAGAGGATTCACCACGCCGTGTCGTACTTTCTTGTAAATAGGACTTTCCTTTCGATTTGCGTTACCCATGTCACTTTTTTTTTCATATTCTGATCACAGCATTAAATCTATTATTTTGCATGTATTTCTATAGACATGAATTTTGTTATTTACAAAGAACTGAAATATCGTTGTACAATATATTAATATGCGTTCGTATCTGACAATGAAAATGATCAAATCACCAAAAAAAAGATTAAAATCAATCAAATCAGTGAGAAAAAGAGATGGATACATAAAGGAGGTATGTTCCTCCGTTAGAGGTCCAACTTGATTTAATGATCTAAGGTTTTTTATGTCCGTTTAAATTGACAGAAGGCGTACTGGCCCATTCAAAATGAAACCTGCGCTAGAAGAGCTGCACCCTCGATCGTAGGCCGACAAGGCATTGTTCCGACTGTAAGACAAAGATCACTTCCGTTTTAGGCGCGACATCTCGCACCTATATACTACAAGCGATTGCATGAACGTATGATACTGTATATATGCCTAAACTAACGAATGAGTGAAGACAGAACGAAGGGTAATAGTTTGAAATGGGAAGTACGAAGAGAAAGTAGGAGCCAAACTAGTCAAAGTAAGCAAAGGAAGGTATTTTAATATTTTTCTTAAAAACTTCAGAATGAATAAAAATGTCTGATAAAAACAACCTTTGCTCCCTAATAATACCCAACAGTCATGAACATTTTTCAGTTTCCATGGAAACCTCCAGCTCCGTGTGCAAATTAAATACCAAAAATTCACCTACACAATAGATCTTCAGATCATAACACGAATCAAAGTTAAAAGGAAGCTTCCACGAAATTTGCCCCTGTTATCGCCACCATTTTTTTCTCGCCTCTACTGCAAAGAAGCCACATCGAGTTTCTCTTTAATATCACTTCAGTCATTTCTGTTGTAAGAGGAATGCCATTCGGCTCTGCTCCGTATGCTCAGCGGGACGTCCAGACGTCCAAGAATTTTTGAAATAAATTCTTGCTCGACTCAAGTTCCACGTATACTCGGTGTAATAGTTGACACAGTATTAACCGTCTGCTCGGTCTTTCGCAGTCTTGTCGTCGACGTGTGTCGTAAAAAAGAGCAGTAACCACAGAAGGTTCGCCCTCTGGCACCGTGAAGTACCAACCTAGCAACCTAAAGTCGCTATCAAGACTTCGGCTAATCTAGACGATTGGCACTTAGGCACTTGAGCCTAATGCAGAACCTTCACGCAACTTCCTGCTGAGTTAGACTTGTACCGAGTATGCTTCGAGTCCAATTTCCTTTCGCAACGATTTTTCTCCACTTGGTTCTTTGTATACTCTGTTAACTCCTCGAGAAAAGTACGAAGTCACTTGAACCGCAATCAATCCTCGAGCCATTAATCGTTACGGAGCTGAGTAATCTTTGTAACGAGCAGCGATGTATCGCAGCGTATATTCATCAGCCACTGGACTGTCCTTGCTGTTAGATATCACTGGAATAGGAACAGTTTGTACTTTGTTTCGAACAATGATAAATGGTCAGTTAGATCAAAGGATCTCGACCGTCGGGTTGAGATCTGATAAATACGATTGGAATCGATACTATTTACTTGGTCGATGTTAACGAGGCCAAAAGGATTGATGTTCTCTTATGGATTGAGGTATTGATTAGTGTGCTTAGAAATTCAGTCAAATAGTTCCGACAGCGTCTTCAAGTTCGCTCATGCGCAAATGGGCACTTCGTAGCTCGGTGGATCATACAATATTCACTTGGACTCATTCCATTCTGACAGACGTCAAAAACAAGTCTCAACCCCCAAGTCGGAGCCAAGAGTTGCTTCTAAAATATATAGGCACCCTCTTCCTCTTTGCTCAGCCAGCCAACGCACCCCAATGCTATCTACGCACCCCAACGTACCTACCCTATACACGTTCTCTCTACTTTCCCTGCCGGCGTTACCCACAATTATGCTCCCTTTATCGTGAACGTTTTTCGCCGTGATTAGGTATACCATCACTTTCGCTTCTGGTGAAGTTCCCCAAGTCAAATTGGCTAACGACTCGAAGCATCGTCCATTGTTCGAGCTTGAAAGGAGACTCCTGGACAAATGCCGGGACCTTTGGGAATGAATTGTCAAAAATAAATAAAAAAAATAACGGAAACACAGAAGAATCGTCCAATTGTCGAATTCACGTACGCGAGAGCACGAGAAAAATAGCTATAACTCTAGGGTACAAATGGGCCAGTAGTATCAGACAAAGAAATACGGGTTATCCCGAACACGTAGATAGAATCAACACGGTGGGTGATCGTAGGAGTATATCCGGTAGTGTTATCCGAAGCAGCCTCCACGATCGTGATAAGCCCTGTCGATATAGGAACAGGAGAGAAAAATTCAACCACGATAACAGCGAGGAAGCACTAACCAAGGAAAACGAAGATGGAAGAAATAGAAGAAAAGGCAAAAAAATAACGCTATCCATAAACGTCGAATACATTGGCACTGATTGGTTTCCGCGTTGGTTCGAGTCTCATCGTAAGTGCTCGTCGTCGTTCTCTCTGACCGTGGTAAACCGAACTTTCAAGTGCAGCGTCGTTACCCTCAAACCCTCGTGGGGCGTTACGTCAGGTTTCTCGAATCGATATTCACCCCAGCGACTTGACTCTCAACGAAAAGCGACACTTTCACGCCGTAGGCAACTTCCCTAGCATCGCGCGCCGAAGGAGTAAAGCCCCCGTGACAAGCCGCACCACAGTATACAATGTGCATCGGGGTCAACAGTCAAGTCCAGACTCATTGTTGAACCTCTGGATTACAGCGTGGCGAATACGCCGCACGTAGAAATTCTTAAGTAAATGCGGATACGACCTTAGCTCAGAGTATACCTAGGCCGTTTTGATTTACGGATTTTTTTAAGCAATTCCGTTATTCGGTTACCAAAATTTGCATTGTTCACGGTCAAGATTCAGAATCGTGAAAACACTTATGGAATTTCGACTATGATATTATATTATAGTATATTTGACAAGAATTCTATTGGAAATGATATTTTCTATATATATCTCCTCAGATGGGATGTATCTTTAAAAGTGGTGGAACGAATAGGTACGCTGTCTTATGACTGTCGTCCAAGAGACGAGATCGAAGCTCTTCGCCGGAGGCAAAGAAAGAAGAAGGTACAGGGGATCACGGTTGCGTATTGCAAAAGGTATTTCGATGGGAAGACGGTCGTTTTATATGGAATACTCTTTTTTATCCTCTTTCAACTTCTCAATGTCGAAATTAGTACTGATAGCTTTTACCGTCGACCGATTCCAAGAAATATGCAAATCAATGGAACGCGAGACTTCGAAAGGATTAGCATTTGCGAAATTGAAAAAGCTAAATGAACGTGTAATTTATCGATTGCATATAACAGCATCTTCATTGTTTGGCAGCCGTAAAGCTTGGACGATTTTGAACTACGTTGAATCGGAAATGTTGGAAATTTTATCTGTTTACGGTTAATGACTTGGCGTACTCAACGCGATCCCCTCCTAGATGTAATTCCGGATTTAGATGGTAATTAACGGTAATGCACACCTATATACGAGCAGTTTAGCAACGAAGATAAGACGACACCTACACGCTTCCTCCTTTCGAGAGTTCAGAGTTTCCGGTGGAGCGTTTACAATGGAGGAAATTACGTGTCTAATAAACCATAACGTGAACCGTGACTCTTTTTAGTTGGAATTTCAGGATAGAAGGTTTTACATCCTCTCCTAGGAAGCCGATAAGGACATACATCTACCATCGTCACGATCAGCCCTTACACCCATGGCAAATTTGTCAAATGTAACCCACTGTTAATTGGTTCACCGCAATCATCTAATTATACAGCATGGGAAGTTTCACCCGACCGACTTTGTGGATTAGGGACATGCGACTCAATTCCGTGTGTAGATATACGAAGTAACGTAACATTCTGTACGAACCCGAAAACGCGCAGCAGTTATGAATAATGTTCATAAAGCTTTCTTGCGTTAGTGAAATTTCATGTATAAGTTATAACAATGAATCTGTGTACAAGAATCTTTGATATTTTTGAAAATCACGTAGTGGCTGTCTATTAAAATTGATAGAGGTTAATTATCTTCTGAGATTTATTAGTCCTGGTTAAATTAGTGAGAAACATTTTTTTTACACAAGAACAAATAAATATATAAAAAATAATTCATTAGGCTAACCGAATCATTTTTATATTTTTCTGAATCCCGACTCTCATTTCTACCTATAGTATGATTGAGTTAGCTTTAAACAAAGCTCGACGGTTGTCTTTCTTCCAAAGCATGAGGTTTTCGTTCCGTTAGGATTGAGAAAATGTAGCAAAAACTTTAGAAGAGGGAAAGATAAAGAAAGGAGAAGAGAAAAGAAGGAATGAAAAGCATAAACCGAGAGACAGCGAGCGAGAGAGAGAAAGGTGACTATCTTTCCTTATCCCGTACCTTAAGGTGCTCTGGGAACGAGTAACTCGATTTGTGCTCAGAATTTGTCAGCGTTGACGCTTGAATAATTTTGCATTTGCGTATTGTTGTCGTGAGCTCCGAAGAAATCCCAGTGCTCAGGTTCGCTTAGCAATTTGCTTTCTTCCGTGGCTAGGTAAAAAGTCAAGTCCTGCCCCTGGCGTCTCTGAGTACGTTATTACATTCAGGTCGCTTTTTGAATTTCTTAATGCAGTCATTATTTTTCCACAACAATACAGCGCTGATCAAAATATCCTTTAAGATAAAGTTTTCAATCCTCGTAATGGCGTCTTTCTACACGTTCAGCCACAACGAATTAATGATTCGAGCGAATCATAGTGCATAATATCTTTAAGCAAAACAATGTTCCGAAACGATAATGACTTGAGAAACGTAAATAAGTCAGCGCGTTTCGAGATTAAAAATCTAAACTAGTCGATATGGCCATTTGTTAGCTAAAGGGTGTCCATTACGTTCGCTTCGTCGAATTGGTCATATTTTTCTGTGGGCAGCATTAGGTAACACAATCCGTTCCTTTGTTATCCGCAGAGCGCTTCGTCCGAGTGCATCCTTATCGGAATTCGTTTACATAACGATAGGCAGCGGGGAGTAAACATATTCACGCACGGTTATACAACCGATATCGCGCCTGTCCGACAAAGAAGCACAAGTTAAATGGAGACCCCAGTGACTTTTAAAATATCCGTTAAATGGAGACAAATAAGTCTTATCTCGAGGATGCGCTTATCTTTGATTCCTTTATATCTTTCTAATTTGTCACCGTCTAATGGATGCGTGTCGTCTCTAAATATCAATGCTGTCTGTCGTGTACATTTTAAATGCGTATCTCTCAGGCTATATGTACTTCGCATCTGGAGAACTTTAGCCATGAACTACTCGATGCGATTGGTAAATTAGTTCAGATTCATCGATTAAAGTGACATCAAATATAACAAGATGCGTTTGATATATTCGTCGTTGGAAATTCTCACTAGACGTTTCAGTGTACATAACCAAGTCAACAAATCGAATGGACTCGACGATATCACAGTTTACTAAACATTGAGACATTTGGTATATACGCTCTTTTGGTATATTACGGCGTACCGATGTCGGCCACGGCACGAATTTTTTATAACTATGAGAAAGGTAACAGGAAGGGACGGAAAAAAGGAAGAGGAAGTCGTATTCGATGGGAATCGACAACCGGTCACGCTCGATCGAAGGTTCCCAGGATTGAAACGTAATTCGAGAAAACCGAAGCGCGACGCAGGTATACGCAATAACGTAGCCTCTTCCTGTCTGATTTAGTAAGCATCAGTCAGTAACGATTATGTCATTTAGAAGCAGAAGTAAAAGGCCTTTATTTCGATAACCGAATCCGACACATGGAATTCTAAAAAAGAAACTCGCAGAAGGTAGTACTACGGTCAGTGATTGGGCACCTAATCATTGTATGTCATACACATGCCGTTTTCATTCGGGCGTGCACACCGGCCGCCTTGTCGTGTTCTCTTCCTCCATTCCCCATAAAATCCACACGCTGACGCACTCCCCATAAATAGTTCAGCACAGAGAAGCAGGCCAGACAAGCAGCAGGCAACCACCAGGATCGCTCGGGTCGCGCGAGACGTATACCTGAGAGAAACCCTCATTATTCTCTTGCCGGGTTTCGCCGACCCTCTATTCTTTTCTGCGCTGCTTTCTTACACGGGTTGCCAAGCGTGAGCAGGCTGAGGATGAGGATGAGGATGAAGCCGAGGACGTGGACGAGGACGAGAAGGTTAGCTGGCTCTTTTTTTCCCGTCCTTTTCGAAAAGTTAGCCCACTATCGTCTTCGGGGTCGTCTCCCGTTCCTCGAGAGGTCTCGTGCTCAAGACAAGGATGTCCCATTGAAAAGAAGTGGAAGGCATTCGCTCATCATTGTCGCTCGTATTTTCAAACGGAACGAACGAATGCGGGTGGAATTTCTAAGGATCTTTTCACTACGGGGAACACCTATAACACTGGGACGAAACATACGGATCGACTTTACACCCGTTGAACGTATTGCCAATTTCTCAGAGGTCCATCGCTTTTCGCTTTCCTTCTCATCTTTTCAAGAGGATTTTTTTCCCTCCGCGCGAATCTACATTGGCTTTGAAATACTTTTCATCAAGGTATTTCGCGTGTGGTGGTTCAAAGGGGTGACTCATGATGCGTAGGTATCTGTTTTTAACAATAAACGAAAGTGCTATAACGTCGAGGAGAAAAAGAGACGCTGATTTACAGCACATGAATCTACGTAACAAGTATGTTTAAGATAAGCACTAATAAATATTATTCAAGATATACGCTTCTTTCATGATTTTAAATAATTTACGAACGTCCTATCTGATATATTGACGTAGCCCGTTGGCACCTGCGGATTTATAGTCTATAATTATAGAAGAAGCTCCTTCCTGTTCTCGTATCTTGTATGAGGGATCCTGGCTAAAGCCAAATCCTCTTAATGCTTTTGCTTAGTAAATAGAAGCCGACTGACGTCGTGTACGTCGATGGACAGGATATTACGGGAACAACGAACTCAAACTATCCGCGCTTGTATAAGCTATCTCAATGGCGAGCAGGAATATAGCAATTCGTATTCATGCCACGTTGTATGGAATTGCAACTTCGTTAATTATATCAACACGAAGTTGCCGTTGCCTACGTGCGTGCTTTATTATATGGGTTACAGGCTGCACCGTGGAAACCACCTTATTGTCTTTGCACGAACATATTTCGAAGTCTGCGGAGTTAAAAATTGTTTGCACTTAAAGGCCAACGCATTCACTAGAAAATCGTACAAAAATCCACACAAAAGCCTAACAAAATTCTATAGCAAATCCAGGCGAAATACACTTAAAAATATTCAGTCTCCCGTTGTCACGTCATGAACGAAATCGTCGAAATTTTTTGAGGGTCTCATCATCCCTTTCGCCCTTTGTAATTCCTTTTTTTTCTTCCACTCTCGTTTTCATCTGCACAATTTCCGAGAAAGAAAAAAAAATACAAATGACCATTGTGACATGACAATTTTAGCAATTCCAATTTACAATGCTCGGTTACACTTTATTTTTACTCTTTCAATGCTCTAGTCCTGAAAATCAACGTATATAGTAGTCATACCGACCCGAGGACATATTTCATGGTGGGACGAGCGCACAGATAAAAAGTCGAAAATTAAAAAAGGCATACAGCAACTTTTTCAGTTTCACGAGCACGAAATAAACACAGCGCAATGGCGTTATGGAAATAATGTCTAATGGGAAAATACAGACTCCTCTTGAACTGACTGTTGATATTAATAGCGATTTTTATTAATCTACTCCTTCTAATACGCCTCTTTAGACATGCAACCCTTTGACACGATTACCTTCACGGTTGACCTCTAGTCGATACGAGCTGGCTCGAATATAGCTGAGCCAAATTTGCACTTAGGGAACGAGACTCTTTTGCAACCTAACTGGAGTCAACGTTCTCCGAGACACTAATTACCGTTAATAATTAACAGTCGTCTGCTGCTTCAGAATGCCAATTGTTTTCAGCAATGAGAACGTCGTGCGCATTTTCGATTGGTATTTCGCGCGTAGAAGCTTTATGAATTTCCTTTCGTAATCATTTCTGTTTATGACTTATTACTCATTATTTACTGTAGTCGAGATAGTATTGTATAAAAAAAATGGTGCATGTATACGAGTGTTCAAAAAAAAAGTTGAATATCGAGATCATTTCTCGTGTAATTTGTTACATTCGCATTTCTAGTATACAATCGTATTATCTGCTCGATGAGTAAACGCTGACGGAATTTTAATGTTAACTTCGTTGCCAGGTTATTTACATAGTGTCTCCCTTATGATAAAATTACATTGCATTAATATTGCAACCATATACTTCAATGTAATTAGATCGTGAAAATAAACGAGTCTCAACTTTCACGTGAAAAGTATCCCATTACTCTTAAAACCTCTTATGATAACTAGGCGCGCGTGCATAAAAACGATACGCGGCAGAGCGTATAAACAAGTAACGTTATTTCATCATTGTTATAAAGCGTAAAGACCGAAATATACAATACAATGATTACGATAAATTAAAATCTTCCTGTAAATAAATTCTCTGCTCAGTGATTTTCCTTACCAATTAATTATTCTCGATGATTTCCACTAGTAGTCATTAGGTCAAAAATGTCGCAAGCATCTTACTACTGTATTTTCACTTTAATAATAATTCGCAATTTCTACAGTCCACATACGTTTAATATCATGCAAAGGATTATATCGTAACATTCGAACCGCGAGCACTGATACGTTAATTCGTAACGCCGCGAAATTCCAATAATGCCTGTACGAGTATAGAAAATAAAAAGACAGAAACACAATAGACTTGTTTAACTCGGCAAAATCCTCGTTATCCCGTGTTGAAAAAAAAAGGAAAAAGAAAAAACAGATTAATCAACTGGTAATAGCACTGCAGCGAAAGCCGTGCGCCGCTCTAACGTGAAGTATCAAGTAAAGCTTGAAAATAGTTGACATTTTTCGCCAGAGAGAATATATCGTCAAAGTGGTTTTGGCAACCAAAGAGAGAATATGGGAATAGCCAATGGCGACCGCAGCGCGGCGTATGCGTCTAGTAACGGAGATTCCTGGTAACGGAGATTCGAGCGGCCGGTTTAGAAATGTGATCTGGTGCCACGCGATTCCACGAGGATCACGCACGTCCAGCTATCATGAGGTTATCCTTTTTCTCTCTCCCCCCCCCCCCCTTCTCCCCCTCCCTCTTGCATTCTATATCAGATACTGACAATATATCCTCTCTTTGAATCCGTATTGTCACTCTCCCAACCAACGCTCTCTTGACGTGGAGATGCGTGTGTGCAAATCAAACCTTCGCAATAATGCGATACGGCACGGTCGCTGCAGTGGAGACAAATCAAGCCATAAAACCCCATAAATTATGCATACGAACTACATACGCGATTGAACGTTTACTAGGAATTCGAACGGTTTCCTTCTGGGTAATTCTAGTGATTAATCGAGAATGCTTTGTCTGGTAACTGTTATGTATACGCTTCCGTCACGAAGCGATTGTAGGTGTTGGGAATTGACGATGCTTATGAAAAGGATGGTAATTCTACACTCGTTAAACAGACTGCTCTCTTTGTTGTTAACGATGAACTTGTTTATAACGGTATCTGTATATGAATATAGAATTACGTTTTATTTGTTTTATCGATAGGAATTAAATAAGACAATTTTTAGTGGGCATGTTTGAAAATTTTTTTTTAACGGCGCATATTTTGCGGCAGACATTGAAACAGATAATAATACTAAATGCGCTTACTTTTTATATAAACTGTATAAACTTTCTATATTAATTCTCAGGTGGTGTATTATATTCGCGCTTAAAAAACTGACATATTAAAAATGTTGATAACGAAACCGAAAGACTTTTATAAATCGATACGATAGTTTTTAATATGAAGTATAAGGATAATATACTTACGTGTAATACGTGCAAAATGTATTAATAAAGACGCATAGTTACATCATTCTAGAGAATAATCCAAAGCGCCAGAACGTTACATCGAAGTCGTAAATATAATGTACCAGTCAAGTTACTATATTCAAGTCATTATTAGGTATCATCACGTGGAATATTTTCCATTATGCAAATGACGTCTTACGTTTCGCACGAAACACCATATGTTTGCTATTTGATGTTTTCCCGCCGTGTAATAAAAGTACGTCGATCGTGTACAAATTACGGATAATAATTTCTTTAGCATTTGTAAACGTTTATTTCATTCGAATTGTTGTTATTTATATTCGATCGTCCGTTGGCTGAAACTGAAAATGATAATGTAACGGCGAGTTAGAAGGACGACAGAAACGCGTGGGAATTGCATGCTGTGCAGATAGGACCTTCGTGCAAGATTAACTGATCAAAATCAACATGAAAAATGTCAGAGGAATGACTCGGCATTTTGCATTGACGTTACGTCGAGGGAGACACAAAATATCCAGAATGCCATGAAAAAGCAAAGGGACAGTCCGTCGCTTTCGTCCATTATGAATTATTATTGTGTATCTAGGCGAAGGAACATTTGAAATAATTTTTCTGGATCGATTTGGAAATATTTTTTCAATCGCATCCTTCAATCACTTGCTGTACATATACACAATATGGGGTTAATCACGACAAATGTACCATAAGAAAGTGGTTGTACTATAGAAATCAAATGGATAGGCTAACTTCATGTGGTGCGTCGTGAATAATGCTGTATGCCTAACTGCGAAAGATCCACGATTGTTTTCACAGAATTTTTGTTTACTATCAGTTTTTTATCAATCAGTAAAAATCAGACAAAGCGATTCAACTGTTCTCTGTAGTAACTTAAACTTGGGAAAGATGCATATTCAACTATACACTATAATGTAAGTAACACACGTACCAGAATCACATATTGATTATTTCTTAAACGAATGAATGTTTATTCGGAATTATGTTTCTCAAAAAAAAAAAGAAGAAAAAAACAAAAAGAAAGTAAATTAAGAACATAGAATTATGGACCACTCGAACCGAGATGAGCCGCCAAGTCTTTTACATTCTCTCGAATGTATTTTCTTAGGACATCATTTGTTTATACTAATTTTTTTCACCTAAACATAAGTTCCGTGAGGCATTGAAGAAAGTATTTGACAAAGGAAACCTTTAACGCTAGTTCTCAGTTCTAAAACGGAGCAATCTGTTAAAGGACGTATTAGGATTTGTCAAGGATTGGGAATTCTCTCTCATGATTGAGGGAATGGTTTGAGCACTAAGGTACCGAGGCGTAGGTTGGACTAATGTAAGAGGGACTGAAGAATTGTACGGGTCCTCGAAGGTTGACAGCGGTCAATACGAAGGATTCCTGAACAGCACTGTAGAAGAGCCCATGATAATTATTGGAAGGTGCTGGACTTGTGCTACCCGCTGCGACTGACACAAGGGCTTTGACACGCGGAATCCCTGTGGACCCCTGGAGGATCCTTAGGATGTCTCTATACTCGAGGATCCCGTGGCTCTCAAATTAGAACGATAAGTTTTCTCTGAGAGGTCCTGGCACGTACGACTATTTACACCTGCAGGTACTTTCAACTACGTAAATGAAGGCTCCTTGTTGCGGTAGAAAGGAGAGAGAGAGAAGCAAAGAATGTTCCCGGAGAAGATTTATCGACGATACACTAAAGAAAATATGTATACAAAGATACTTGTTTTCTTTTGTGTCGTTACATCCTTATTTATTCTTCGAAACTTTATCAATTATTCTTAGCGCGCTGAATTTGTATAAAGCAATAAATTTAAGAAATCTAGATAAGTAATGAGATTCAAAATATCTCGGCAATTAATTATAATCGACGGTCCCTTGATAGACACTATTCTATTTGTATTCCCGTATATTATAAATAAAGCAAGGAACGATAATCGAAATGAAGTAAAGCGAAAGCCAAAGTCACCATTACAAAGTAAAGCAAGACTCAAAGAAGTAGGCAAAAATATGTGAAACTCAAACAACGTCAAACCCAAAGGTCAAACGAAGTCACGACAGTCAAATTCACGTATATAATATTCTAGGAATGAATTTTTCCCAAGTGATTTTAATAACCCCGTAGCGAGAGCAACGGCTGTACTCTGTTGAGTCTCAGTCATAAAATTTCGAGGGTTCATAAAGCTACTTACGCTCGTTAGCTCTGCTTGGAACGCAAGGGGTTCCCAGGTTTGGAGCTCCTTGTGTCAAGGCAACGAAGAAATGCCGAGCAAAGAGATATGAAGACATAAAAGTCTTTTAACTCGAGTTAACCACCAAGAGGAACGGGCACCCCTCGGCGTCCTCATCGCCCTCTCGAATGGCCGCGACGCCGACGCGCACCGTCAACAGATTCTTACACTTTTAATCGACAGCAGAATGGCGAAGTAAGCCAACCGGATAAAGTAGAAGTATAGCGATAACCTATAAGTGCAATTGCACTTGCTGCAGGATGCGGGTGAAATAAAAATTTCTAAAACTCAAATCGCTTCTTTACGTTCCAAGTGTAAGAAGACAAAAAGCGTAAGAAATATTTCACAGTTCCCTTTCTTCCTTTCTCCAAGACAAATTTCAAGATAGTGCTAGTAATCGACTCTTATTTTGTACCTTATTCTAGGAAGTCTATTATCGCCAGCACGTATACGGATCTCATCTAATAGCATTTGATATTTCTGATTCGTTTTAAGTATACACAGAAGATATTATTATACTCCTTCACGAACGTATTAGATATCAGAAACATACGTTCTCGGGCGTTGCTGGGTATTCTTCACTGTTAAAGGTATACGATAGTCGAATCGGAGCCACTTATCACGATAACAAAGGGACTGCGTTGTCGGGCGTAACGACGACAATTTCAAGAGTGACTACTTTTATTTATCGTAATGCCTTTGAACTCTCGAACCCAACTACAAATGACTGTATCCTACAGAACATTCACATAATTCATTTGCTTATCTTCAATTTTCGTTAGACACGTTACTTGGTACATATCAAAAGAAGTTTCTCCAATCTCACGCTGAGTGAGAGTTACGTACGTATATTAGATGATAAATATATGTACCGGTCGATACATAAATGGTGCTAAGATCTCTATGCTATAAGATATATATATTACCATTCCTTTGTATCGTACTGTACGTACATACATACATATATCCTTATGTAGACACATATATTTCGTGCCAGTAAATGTTTTTCTTTTTAATTAAAATCTTTCTTTTGTAAATAAATTTCTCAGACACTGGTAATTTTCCTTGTAGTTTACGATAGCAAGAATTTTCGTCAGGTCTTCTAAACCTGCTTTGCGATTCCACGATTTCACAATTCCACGAAAAGACTGCCATGGGCCCTCTTTCTTTGGTACACTATCTCCCATAACGAAGGACCTGGGAAAGACCTACCCGGGATAGGCAAGTATTACTTAGGAAATTGTCCTACGGCAGAAGTAGTTTAACAACCTGAAGTTGAAGGATACGAGACGTCCTACCATGTTAAACGTGGGGAGCAAAGGTCTGGGAAGATTTCCTCGAAATTCCATAGCGGATTTAATTAAGCTTATTCTCGAGTTATTTACAAGAGAAAAAAGTGAACTAATTCTTGTATCTCATGGGATTATTAGATTGTCATATTCTTGACGGCATTATGTAAGTCGATACTTTTTTTGTGTCCTAACGCGAAGTAATTATCTTGAAGGACAGAATATCTTGAATTATTTATTTCTCTAAACTCGGTATCTTTAAAGATTGACGAGTACTGCCATGTGCAGTGTTATCTCTGGTATGTTTTTGATAAAAAAAAATTATACAACCGCCTCTACCCAGGCTATTAAGATTTAAAAAGCTTTTAGAACAGTTCCTGTACGTGCAATTTTATCTTGGCAGACATAACTTTTCAATTACAATTATATATTCACATTTACTATATGACTAATTCAATAGAACTTACCTGAAAAAGATATTTTTAAGTCACGTAGACCGATAAATTTTACATTTAAAAAAATGCTTTTTTTTTCTTCTAATTAACCAATCTTACGCACTGTGTGTACGTACGTACTTATAATACGCCTGCGCAATTTTCTATATAATAGGCGTTATCTCTCAACGATTATTCATGCATACAAATTTCTCGGTTGTAAGCATCAAAAGTCAAGATTGTAGGTACTTTCCCTAGGCTGCCATTCGGGCTTTGAAGTTTAGCATAGGAGCTATCGAACCCTCCAAAAGTCTGCGTCAGCTCTCGCATGCGTTAAAAAAAGCCGCTACAGGAATACTCAAAGATTTCAGGTATCGATTGGAAATTGCCAAAAAGTAAGTGTGGTGCGCGAAAGCGCGTGTCAGTTTCTCTTAAAATAAAACGTGACGTTTACTGGACATTGATCGATTCTTTTGAACGCGTAATTGACCTTTAAGGATATCCTTACCAGAAGCGCTAAAGGAGAAGCGAATAAGGGAAGGTCTATGCGTTTATATGAGAAGCGTTTGCTATTGCCAATTGCTGAAGAAAATATCTACTGGAGACCTAGTCACGTAAAAGCATCTTACATAAGCAATATATTGTTCTGAAAATAGAAATTAATAATATCTGATCTAGCACACGTCATCGAGCACCATATCTTCATATAGCATAGAGGTTATGTGTCTAAATCACAAGGATTTACTTCAATATCCGACGTTCAATTCAGTTTTCTTGAGATAAAAGTATGCAGGAGGGTTTACGTAAATAAACGTTTTTTTTTCGAATCTTAAGATTATATTAGAAGAACAAAGGGTATATCTGCCTTACACAGGCCTACCTCCCTATCTCATCTGTGTTAAATTCCTTAACTTTGAATTACGATTACTCATACACGGCACAGTAAATTTATTTTTCAACAACGGTAATCGATGCACCGTACCTTTTTCTACAAATTATTTACGTTTGAAAGCTATCCTAAAATCGAAAAAACTGGTAAGGACATCCTTAAGACTTCTGTGCGCGTCACCATAATCACGACAGCGAAGGATCGGGTCAAGGTTACGTATCTTTGTTGCCCAAATGATGTGATATACGATTTCAATATCAATAAATATGTCTCTCAATGTGATTGCCAGAAAATTATATTTTTATGATTATCCAGACATTGAGAAGTCGATAATTTCAATACAGTGAAGTGTACTGTCGGTCGGTATTAATCAGTGAAATTAAATTAGTCAACGTCGTGATGATTCAGATTGACGTTAAATAATGTATTATGAAATTACTCGTTGCGTTAAAAAGCTAGCGTTTATTTTACAATATAAATGAAAATTCGAAATGTAGAAAAAATGCGCGAAGGAAGGTGATACTATATTCAATCTCTACTTTATAATTCCTCATACACACAGTTCTCGTTTCATTTGAATTGTTAACAATTCAAATATTTTCATCCACTTATAATTAAAGAAACACACGCCTAATTGTAACCTTCGATAACCTTAAAAAGACACGCTGGATTTTTAAGTTTTTTGCCTAAGTTTGAATAAAAAAAAAACATGTTTGCGTATTATTTTTTTTAGCAAAAACGCTATCAGATCGTTTAATAAACATGTCAATGTATACTATAGAAATTTTTTAGATTTTTAATTCTCGATAACATTGATAAAAAACACCTGTCGCATACGAAAAGCCCTAGGGTGTTTGTTTAAGGATGGGATATATAAAGTGTCTTTCAAGAGATAATGAACAATGAAACAAAAATTGCATAAACCTCAAATCGTCCGACAATAAGTGCCCAGACAATACATTATATCCAAAAGTCATCTTTAAGACGTCTTAAAGACAACTTTTCTGCACTGTAAAAAAAGTTTGTAAATTCACAATATATTTATTACATAAATATATGAAAAATTTACGAACTTGCTATGTTAAAATTAAAATCATATATATTTCTACTAAATTTACGATATGTTTAGCAAAATTACTAGACTCATACGGCTATAGTGAAAGGGATATTAAAATCGATATAAATGTTAAAAAATATCAGATCGACGCGCGCCTCAGTGGCCGCAGCTCGACAGGGTTAATATACAATATTACTGTCGCCCAGTCAGTGTAGTATCAGTGCAATTACGCAAACGTGCTGTAAATTAAATTTCGAATACCATATATACAAATAACTTCGCATGCTTTAACATTATTGCATACACGTAAATGAAATTTTATATACTCTATATTCATAAAACTTCATATACTTTCTATTAATTGTACAATCAGAAATTTTCAACAGTATACCATTAAGACTCTATAAAGACAACTTTTGGACATTATGTGTTGTCAAGTACACGTACTTTCTAGTAATTCGTATGATATAAAACGTAATGATAAGGACTTATCAGACAATTTTTTTCCACATATAGACACTTTCTTTCAATGCCTACCATTCACTAAATCACAGGATATTTCCACAGGGACGTAGGAGACGAGTTGTTATTACGAGGACGTAGGGTATATCAATCATAATCCCTTCGTGGCTCATTTGTATTTCGAGTTTATCGTAGTCACTTACTTAAGCTTCACACGGACACGCCAACCAGCACTAACACAGTCGCAAAGTTGTATAAGCCAGTATATGCACACTATATATGCACGAGTACAAAGGCACGAATCAATGGCGTCTATATAGTCTATACCTTAGGTTGGTACTACAGTGGGTATGATTCATATCCAACGCGCTCGGTACGTCATCGATTTCAATGCGAAGAGAAAAGAAGGAAAATGGAAAAACAAAAGAAAGAGGCGAGCCAAACACCAGGGTGCATTGTCAACCCCGTATGAATCCCAGCATCCTCAGTTAATGACGACTCTTTTTTTCCGCAGCCAGCCAAATACGAAGGTTTGGCTTCTCTACGCCAATGAGAAAAGGTGATTCGACGCTTTTCCCAACATTTTTATCCGGCTTGCGAAATCTCCTACTTCTCTAGCTTTTCTTTTTGTCCCCTCTTCTTCTTCCTCCATTCTTTCCCTTCAACGTTCACTTTTTTTGTCATTCTATTCAGAAGTCGCTAACCGTAGTGACTCTAGGAAAAAAGGATTTTTTTTTCCAAAGAATGCTTATACAAACTTGGGACACCTCCAAATTTGATTGTGTATAACGACTGGATATAACTAGACTGCGGATTGATTACCCTATTTTTTTAATAATATATATCGCGTATCTACGTATACTATATATCGATCAGGCTATCGCTTTATCGGATCACAATATGATGGAGTCGCCTGAATACGAAACCGTATCTCCACCCTATATGTATGCACGGTATTACGTTATATCTATATGTAACGTAATCAAAGAAGACACTTTGAGCATCGGTTGCGAGACGAACCGATTTCAATAATTTCGACGAATTAGAAATTCGCGAAAGGAGTACGACCATGCGCGTACATGTATTACACAAGCGGGTTTATTACATCAAGTTGTTAGGCCACGTAATAATGTAATAAAGCAGAGCGCGCAACTCGTGCCCCGTGGGTCGCATCATTGCGAATAATTCCCTAACTCGATCTCGTATACGGTAACCAAGATATATATATATGTATGCCAATCGGAGAGCGGAGTCACTAATTTCGCGAATCCATTCTGCCTTACTTTTGTGTATGCGCCTTCTCTTTCATCGTGTATCTCGCTCAGCTATTTCTTCTTCCTCTTCCAATGTCTATCTCTTTCTCTCTCTTTCTCCGTCATTCTCATGCTCCCACAGGCATCTCTCATACCTCTTTTACCTACTCCTTTCACTGTGTTACGCTTCGTTCTTGCTCGTCCGTCCGGCCTCCCAGTAACGAAATTGCATTTTTCCAGAGTTTATTGCCTCGGCGAAAAAGCCACGTCGACGCGCAACAAGCGCCGAAACGAGACATTATTGCGTAAAGTAGCCTAACTTTTTTTTACCCCGTGGCCAATTCGTGAAACAACGTGACACGTGTGGACTGCCTTTTATACCTTCTGTTACACATTTCTCACCAGCGACGAAACCACGCACTAATAGCGCTCGCTCTGTCGCCTGTGCATCATCATTATGATTGGGTATCTGCTTTATGAAATTTACGTCGCGTGAGCTAAAAGCCGAGATAGCGTTTAATGCCATTGTTCCATACAGTATTGTCACTATAAAAAAATGATATATTTCTTACTAGATTTTTCAGTGACCGTATTGAGGTCGTTATAAGCGTTGCTTTTGTAATGAGACTTTATAACTAATTGCTAATTCGTTAACACTTACAGAAGAAGACTCGAATTCAATTGCTGATCGTACTTCTCCTGCAGTTTTGTGGCACTTACCTAAAACAGACAAAGTATAGGATAAATAAATGAATTACCAAAAAAGTTCGAATTTTCAAAGACTTTCGACACAACGGTAAGACTTTATAGACAATGGTATACGTTGATCTATTCCATAATATATTGTATATTCGAAAAAAAATGTCCAATTTCAAAATCGTACGTGGCGATAGATTTTCACGAATGATCAAAGTCAAAGTACCTTTGTGACTGATACATTTTGAAAGAGCCTATATCCCGCGCGTATAACTTCACCAAACGAAAGTGCACATGTGTACACTTTTCACGTATATAGGTAGTTAACGAAAGGTGTTTGTAAGCGTTCTTTGTCCGCGTACAGACAAGCCCCTATGCCATGGCTTTGAGAGTCTCTTCGGGGTGGTGGATTGCGATATAACCTGAAACCCGAAGCACCATCTGCAGGCTGCCGGCGGGTGTTCCGCGTTGAAAACTTGAAAAAGGGTATTTTAATGAAAATCGCGAATCCGCACCGAACAGCCCTCTAGATTTTCGTCAATTTTTTTCTCTTTCGAAATCGTGAAACGTGAAATTCTCACTTTTGACGCATTAGTATTATCTCTCTCTCTTTCTCTCGCTGTAATAATAACAATCGACGCGATGCACTTTTCTATTTTCTCAAGTGACTAGAATCAAGTACTACTGTAATCAAATGACAATGATTTTTTTATGCTCTTCAACTGTCGTATTATTGCATTAGTGTCTATCATTGATAAATCACTAATCAAAATCGACCAATAACATTTGTTTAAAATCCCGAGATACTACGCTCTATCTATTTGCAGAGCTCTTATCCAGCACGTGCATTATCTCTCGTTACATTCCTCCTACATTTTTCAGCACGTATAAGTACTGCCCAGACCAAATAATGAGTCTCGTCGGGAATGTCACAACACTGTACTGTCAATCCATGGCAATCAGCGAGAATAGCAATTCTCGGTCAGGGGCGTGGAGAGGGGGAAAATTTATATAGAATCAGACAAAGTGGGAGTGAAAGAGAGATAGAGATATAATCAGAGTACAAGAGAGTGACAAAGAGATCCCAGGGGCAGGCGCCCCGTACTACAGTGTAGAGGGGACTGTCACTCAGGAGTGATTTACCTAAGTGAAGTGACGTGACACCATTAACTCGTTAACATTGATCCGAAGATCATCTCTCTTAGGTGGAGTCGATCTTATTTTCCTTTACTCGTTCCTCGAGCATTCAATGACCCTTAACGACGTAATGCATTCCCGTCTCGGCGTGACGAGACGAAATCTGGCTTCTCTGTGCGCTTTTAAAGAAAATATACTAGTCTCGCGCGCGGCTGGCAGAAGAAAATATTAGCATTCACGATTGATGTGTTTTACCAAAGATGAAAAGACCCTCTTCGTGGGAGCCAAGCGTCGCCGATGTCAAGAGTTTCAATGTGTCTCCTCCATATAGCTGAAGAAGATATTGTCGATGGTAATATATAGGAAATGATCTTATTAGACGCAACGGCAGCGGGATACGGATTCGCAAACTCGATGCAAAGTTAATATTATCCCGTGATGCGTTGCGCGATGTCCCCGGCCTGGTATATTTTCAACTGTAGACTGGAATGACACCCACTTACTGAAATTCCTGAAGGTTGCACGACGGTCGCAAACGGGCGCGAGAGCTAGGCAATGTTACGCATTCCAAATTTCTCGGCGTGAAATTAATTACTTCAACGGTTAATTATGGAACATTTATCTGTGTGCCGCCATCTACCCGAGAAATCTTAGAGTCTTGGAATTCGTGGGAAAGGGTTGAACGTTGAACGGCTTGGCACGGTGTCCCTGGTTGAAGGGAGCTGGAACAGCCCATGTTTCTGGCAATAAAGCTTACGTTCTCGGGCTGTGATTTCGACTTTAATATTCCGAACGAGATTAGAACGATGTGTACGGCATTAAAACAGATAATTGGAAACGTGCTGATAACGATATGGCCTTAGGATTCATTTCAATTTTTGTCGTCTTCTTACCGAAATATTCAAAAAAAAATTCTAATTTTCGTGTGGGATGTGAACACTGCTTAATGAGATGTAATGGGACTGTATTATATAACCGTTAATTTCTATACTGTTGCGTGATTACTGTAACGGTTTTTTATTTTATGGTGAGACAGTTCTTTAGAACAAGGTCAAATATTTCATATGGAATCTTACTTCGAACATTTGAAATTAGGGTTAATCCATTTTCACGTGTTTAAAATAAACGTATGAAAGCTCGAATAAATCGTCTTGAAGAAATGAACCGAGGAATATTTTACACGGTAAAAGTTCATGGACAGACACGATGAAAAAAGTGAATAGCGCGTCGTAGCTGTTACCACGTTATACCATCTGGTTGAAATATTTTGGTTTATGCTGTGAAGTATTATAACTGGCGGAGACAAGGCCATGAACAACGTGACCCGCCACTTAAACCAGTTTGCACGAAACGCCGTTATTTCGCTAAGCCCATAAAAAAAATGTAACAGCCACGTTTCTGTCTAACGCAGTTGAAAATATCACAACTTTCAGATAAACACTCGTGACCTTTAGCGATGCCAGAAACAGATCTTCGGTCTTCAGCCTTGACCCACCATTGATAGATACCATATTGGTTACGATCGGCATACGTTACTTTCAGCGTCTACTAACATCGGCAACAACGTGCGTAGACAACGGAATACAAGAATCAGTCAAGCAGTTCAGCAAGTTAGCATTCGTTATTATTCAATTCGTATGTACGGAAGTAATCGAAAGAGAGAGCTTGGAAACAAAAGAAATAAAAATAACTATATATTCCATTAATCGGTGAGTGAAACGAAGAAGAGATTTCTTTCTCTTTTTTTCCCTCGTTTTTTCAGAGTCGCTTTGTTTAACTTGGTAAACGAGAAAATCGGAAGGGATGCCTCTCCCGCCACTCGCAATGGAAAAGCAAACCAGTCTAAACCTCTTGAGCCAGGGAAAACAAGGGGAATCCGTTCACGGACAGAATAAAATGATCCGTAACAACTTGGACTTTCCACTTTTCTTCGTAAGTCTCGATTTTCGTTTGCTATGGGATGAAATTGGTTGCTACGGAATTGTAGGGGATGGTATGGGATATAATACGAAGTGGTATGCTACAGCGCAGGCTGGAGAGATTACTCAGTGGCTCTTGGGGTGTCCGGTCAATACACTTTGCCAGCAAAGGTACAGACGGAAGTTGCCTACCTGACGTATGCAAGGGATAGACCTTAGGTAAGGCATTTGAAATTTTGGGTAGATAATAGGGGTGTAAACGTGGGGTTTAGATCGAGGGTCGAACTGGCAAACAACGTGGCATCGGAATAAACGTTGGGCATCTTTACGGTCGGGAACTCGTAACAAGGAAAGGGATGTAAGGAAGACGACGTGGCGGAGCAACACTTTGAAATATCCTAAAGTGCCGGGAATACGCTGGAAACCAACGGATATGTACATTATATGTATGCCTTGTGTATAGGGTGAATTGTCTCAAAGTTCGAACTCGCGTGTGGCCTTGTAACTATAAAATTATACCTCTTTGAAAATGAAGCAGCAATTTCATTATTCGCATTTAAATATGACTAAGTACGTGTTTAGTGATAATTATTTCTTCGCACTTGCTACAGTCACACTGAATTCTCTTGTAGCATTATACTGGGGCTGCTTCACTTGTAATGAAGTTTGCTGCCAGATCACATTTGAATTTGAACTTTGAGACAAGATACCAGTACACACTATACCGGTACACGTTTCCTATCCAAATACAAATATATAATAACACAGAGACAGATACCTTAATATACCTTATGACGTTCTTACTTCTATCGCTTTTCTCATTGTATACCTTTGTTGAAGTAAAGCAAAAAAATACTTCAACAAATTCACCGAATCACAAAGTTATGGCTTGTTATTTTCGTTATGTAAGTCTAATCGTTCGTACAATGCAAATAACTCTTTCGATTCCCTTAAGGTAACCTCAATAGCGTCAGTGCATTAAAGTGAAATTTTGCTGTGCACTCAAAACGACATTCCGACGTGGATCGGTATTTACCACAATTTTTTGCATTCATTTTCCTTTCGGCATGCACTGTTTATCGTGGAACGGTAAGGCGCAGTCTTTCGTGTACAAAGTCGACGGAACGGAAGGCAAAATAATGCGGTTGCACCACGGACCACAACGTCGTCGACGACAACGACGATCAACGACCAGGCATGACGACAACGAAAACGACGACGGCGTTGCGGGGCGCATCGTTGCGCGGCGAACGAAATTAATTCTAAAATACTTTGAGAGTAGGATAGAGTGTCGCAGAAGAGAATAGAGTTGGGGTAGATGGACGTGGAGGCGGACGAAGCAACGGACGGTCGTACGGACGACTGTAAAGTTAATTTAGTTGTCAGCCAGACGACACTCGACGGGCAAGACACGCGAAACTATTCTCATTCCTTCGGCAACTGGCACCAAGACATTAAACAGAACACTTAATGGAAAACGTCAGATTTCTCGGGAGTCCCATGATGTCGCTGGTGGCGCCACCATCGAGAGCCCACGCTGCTCACCGCTCCTCGCTACATTTACGTCAGCCGAATTAAAGAGACTTCGCGTTGACTCTTAGACTTTTATAACGTTATTATTGCATTTAGACTTCTGGAAGACGCTCTTGCGCAATTTCACTTTGTCCATTTTTATTCCCGTTCCGTTTCCGTTTCCGGCACTCTCCTCGCCACTAACCAGTCTTCGATTCCTTCGGGTACACCAGACACACCTGCAACGTGACTCGCCTTCGTTTTCGAGGCATCTTGCAGCTGCAGTACTTTCCTCCCGGCGGAATGACCAAATTCGTTTGCCACTTAGGATAGCGCTCGGACAAGGATTCTCCGTTGGAAAATTGAACGGCACGAAACGCGCTGCACCCCCAAGGAAGGAAAACGGGAAAACCTATACCAGCAATAAAGGTCCACAAGTTGGAAGCATTAGCTCCCCCCCCTCCCCCTTCCCCCGGTTTCTCCGTTCCACCATTTCTCTAGGGTTCCGTACCTTCATTCCTCCATCTGTTCTAAGTGACTTGCTAGAGCAGACTGTGCGAGGCCCATTAACGCATTCCTAACCTCACTCCCGGTCCACACACATCCATCCTATAACCCATTTCTCGATCCGGTCGCTTCCGAATCGTACATCTCCGACAGTCGGTCTCCGATTTTTTCGATGCTGCTTTTGTTTTTTCAACTACTTTTTTTCTCTCTCTCCTAGTCTCCAACGAAACTCGTCGCGCCCGATAACGTACGACAGTCTAAGAGCAACGGTGACATCTCGGCTGTGTATCTGACGTAAGCACGCACATAGGTTCCATATCAAGAGGGAACGTTTAGGTTTAGCTCGTTCAGGACGTATGGCTGCTTGATCGCGCATCGAAAGTGTCGACGACGTCGGGCGATGCGTCGCAAGATGAAAACCTTCGCCAGGGATAAATCGTTCATTCGTGGAAAAGCCACCAGATTCGGTCGGTACGTGACCCGTTTTCGGTAGGGTGCCGAAGGGACCCGAGCTATGCCCGGAGGAATGGTTGGCTCTCTAGATGCCAGAGAGCCTAGATGAATTCCCGGGATAGTCGAGGCATTCGTGAAGATGAGACAAAGAGAGAAAGATAAAGGGAGCAAAAACGAGAGAGAAAGAGTAAAAAGTTAGCGTCCAGAATGTAAAATGTGAATAGTTACATCGCGCTTGTCGATATTACAGAAAAGGAAAAGTTCATTTTCGTAACGTCCAAGTACGAAGGAGGAACAGGGAATTTCGTGGCCTAGGTATGGCGCCCATAAAGTTAGTCGGTTGGATTACCATGGCCGCCATATTTGAGTCATCCCGTGGGAGCACTCGAGGTGGGGAACCTGTTAATGGTAACTGATTAATTAGCGCCCTAATATTGCTAATCAGTTGATTTAGCAATTATGATCGGAAATTCTGCGGATGGTTTAATTAATCGGCACTTTCCCATCTGGCGATGTTCATTTGTTATTGTTCTTCAATATTTTCAACAGTATAAACCTGGAGAGAAATCGATCTTTACTGGCTATACTGTATATGCATGAGTTTATTCAAATAGCTGGAGTATTATTTCGAATTGATTATACCGAGTGCTGCGAAATTATGGAGGAACCGACAAATATTTAAGAAAACAGGAAGAACGTTAAAGAATTGTCAGATGATAAAGAAAAAGAACGACAAATATATTAATTCTATAAATTTACATGAAAAAAAAAAACTAAGCACGTCTCAATTCTGGGCATTCGTACGAAATTGTTGTCAACTTAATAAAACTTACAAGAATAATTTACGCGTGTTTCGAAAGCTCATACGTGAGTACACCAAACGATAAGAAAAATTCGTCGAAAAATGTAAACTAACCAAGAGCTTTCCTGAATCTCTTTTTTTCCTAAAAAAAAAAGTTTGCCCAGACTTTTCACAAACTGACTTTCCTCGATTTTGTTCACCACTGCACGACCAAAAAGTGCACTCTTCAAGACTTCAACAGAAAGTCGACAACCGCGAACGAGTTTCTAAATGAATATACCGATGTTCCTTCACTGCCTGGTACCTCTTCTCCAATCATCATTTCCCAACGTTTCGTCCGTCAACGATCAATCAGCTTCCAGACTCGTAACGATAGGACCGATATAAAAAGGGATAAGGACGATCAAAACGATAGGAAGGACAAAAACGACACGAGGACACAAAGGAAACGAAGAGATGGGACGCATCTTCGAGAGAGTCGCGATCGGTAATAGTCCCCGCTTTGGTGAAGAGTCCCAAGCGTGTCGGGCCCGTTGTTATCGTACAAGGCCCATCTCTCCTCTTATTTATAGTACCTTTTATCTGATGTCGATGACTCGAAATTCCCAAGTCGTTTGCTGGTGATTATTAGTGAAGTGTCTACGCAGGATGCACGCGCAAGGAAGCAGTCAGCCAGGGAACCAGGCAACCACAGGCAGGCAGGCAACCTTTGAATCTTGAAACGTCTTCCCGGGTGCACGGCTCTTTAGTTCACCTATTCCTTTGAGCGCGTGGGTATAGAGTGCCTAACCTATCCCTTTAACCACTCGCTCGATCTTTATCGGAAAGCTATCGAACACGCTCGAAAGTGTTCAGTTAATTGTGGAGGCGCTAATGGCCTTCTATCTTTTATCCTGCCAATAGTAACGCCGCTGCAATCGACAATGGGGCACGCATAGGCCGGGTACTACCAAAGTCCTCGTGGATGAACTATTGTCGCCTTGCCGAGTAAATGGTGTCATTGATGTCAAATAGGGCCGATGAAGTGATAGAGTGGAAAATAAACCAGAGGGAGACACTGGCGGGACTGGGGAAGGTTCCCGATGCAGCGGGAGCTTTTTAACTACTAGGACGGTAGACTAATTGAACGCAAAGTGCGTCTCCGTGGCAGCAGATAGTCCCGTAGGCGTTTGATTAAAAAAAATACGAGGGGAGAAAAAGGTAGGTGGATGAAGAAAATGAACACGGCTTCAAACGCAAAGGATACCTTGAACGTATTAAGTGGCTCTGCGTGCCGATGGATCTATAGGGGGGTTCAACCTACGTCATTTTCAGAGTTAATAACGTACGACTCATCATGCTTCAAAAATGATTCGTTTGCTAATTGTACCGCTCCGACGTAATATAGATTTCTTTAATGATAAAGGTTAGATTAAAGTTACTTACTGTTTTTATTTTTATACTTCTTACAGGGAATTATAACGAAATAGAGATGATGGGCTTCACGACTTTTGATGGCTTCAACGTGAAAATATATTAATGAATTACGAAAAAAAAAACAAATTAGGAATGAGTTGAAAATATGTACAGATACGAAATACGTATATATCATAAATTATACAACGTTCTGTGAACCTAGCAACTATAAACATGACTTGAACGAACTTAAAACGCCCCATGGATATCAGACTCATGGCCAGTGCCGAGGACTCTGTTTAAATATACCTCCCACCCAATGGAGAGCGCAACTAATTAGTAAATAAACAATTAACCTAACTAACATCACCTAAACAAACAGCACTGCGCCACGAATTACTGCCTCGTGTATACCCGTGGGATGCGCACTGCGTGACCACGCGTCAACCGAATGTGATTTCTGAGTACAGAAATTCGCGAGGGTTATTGGTTACAATAACGCGATAATTGAGGTCGGCAGATGGAGTAAATAGAGAAAATTTTCCATAGCCTAATCATGCCAGGTACGCACGTTTTAGATAATATTGAGCAATAAAGTCTTTTTCATGAGTTAACTAGTATATACCTATACGAAAAAAAAGTTTGTATAGTACCACAATAATTCTGACTCTCAGAGCTAAACGGTACTGCTAATCAAACTCAAGCTAATGTCAGCTATACTGTATCGCTATGGTATCGATAACAGTATTACTAAATTGCGATAACTAGACTAAACATGCGGTTTACTTATGACGGCGAAACGAAAAACGTCTAGGATAAGAAAACTTTTGTTACTTATTAAAATAAAATTATATGACAAGAGGTTATGTTTTTTTTTGTGTAGGAACTAAACAAAAGTAAAATATACTTAGTGTTGAATAACATAACAACCCCCGTAGAGTTAATGAATCACACACCCATTGTTCCATTTGCGCAATAATAAAAATCAAACTGATGCATCAGTAAAAAAACCGCATGCGAATTGATCTCAGCGTCGCTCCAATAGCTGTATGGTAACCATAGTAACTATGAAAGTATAGCTACTGCAGCTTATATATAGCTCTCAGACTGATGCGTATAGCTGTCATATATGATAACTATAGCTATACCCGAAATAACTGCTTGATATTACTAATGTAAGGATATAATATAGCAAATATAACTATACATATCCAATATGCAGCAATTCGGTCTGGTTAATGTATGGCTATACTGTTAGCAATACTTTCTACAGCTGTACCGTCCAAACTTTTTTTTTTCCTTGTGACATTAAGCCATAAGTCTTAAACTGACGAATTTTTGCGAAATTTCAAAAACTTCAGCCCGAAACGACGTTTAAATTCGGTCTCTAGTTTGTCCAGTGAAAATTATCGCTAATGAAATTGCTAAGTAAACCTGTTATTTGCTCGCGGAAAGGTCGACACTTGATGTCACTTTTATCGTTAACATTGTCCATTATTTGTTTAATTAGGACCCATGTTAATTAAAGATAATATTTGAAACAAGCGTGCGGAACGTAGGCTTTCGAGTATCGACCTTAAGTCTCTGATTAGCATAGCTATAAACTGTATTATTCAGGTCAAAATTTCGAGTGATATAAATGTATCTTTTCCGTGCTATCCGCATTGGGATACGAAAAGGTGTAGACGGAAATGAAGCATCGAGAGAGTAGCGGGCGTTGTCGTCGCGATGCATATAGCCGCGAGTGCAATAAAATTGCATGATTCCCAAGCGAGAAGTCATTTGCATTTTCGTCAGCGGCTTTTCAGCCGGCGTCTCGTCGCTCGACAAAATAAAAAGCGACTTAATCCTCGCGGCTGCAGTGCGAACGTGCGTGGCATCGAGTTCATCCGTGCGGCCGCCGGCCAAGTGCAGTAGTGCAGAACTGCATTCTATTTTTATTGCAAGTATGGCGAAGGCCTCGCGAGTTCCCGTCTCACCAAAAAGTGCAGCCTTAACGTACTGGACAGCTGCGCTACGTGCACTACAATGAAATCGTGCGTGACGCCGACGAGTGGGATGTGCAACGATGCAAGGCAAACGCTGGGGATTCGTAGGGAAGAAAGGTATACTATTTTTTTTTTGATTTGCATGTCTTCCTTTTCATTTTTATTTTAAAACTAGACACGAAGGTTTTACGTATACCCACTAATTTCTTTATTGCATCAACGTCAGTTGGGTACGTTAACGCTGTATAGATCCTGTATACACAAAATAATCTTGCATCTATGCTTATTTCATGCGGATATTTATTGTGCTCAAGAATCTTTCCGATTCTGTAAATAAAGGTATGTTACATAAGCGTATTACACTGGTGTCAAAGAATATCAGTGCAAATCGGATCTCTTGAATCGATAGCATTTTTACGTTGCATTGAACAAGTGGAGTGCATTTCTTGGAAGGCAGTGTAAAGCCCTAAGAATGTCTGGACGATTCGCAATATCGCGCACGGAGGATACGTGTACTATCTATATGAAAAAAAAGGTATGCTGAACGCATCACGCGTATGCCGTTAAATTGGCAAAAGAGTAAACGAAATTTACACGCCGGACATCGAAGGGAAGTAAATGACGTCTAGTGAGATGCCAGGTTCGTAATTTTAGAAATTGTAGGCACCTCTCCGCGAGATGCCATTTATCTTGGGAAAGTTTTTTAGTCCTTCGCTCCCGGTGACAAGCGTCACATGTTCTACGGCATGTATAAAGGTTTGGACGTGGCCGCGGCAAAACACAGGAAGCAGAAAAACTTGTTAACAAGCCAATCTACTCCCAAATGACTTCGAAATATTTCGGGTAAACGGAAATAGGACTTTCTCGGATTCCTTGTTATCGGCTTCCCCTCCAAGTATTTTGTACGGCATCAAGTGTCAAACGCTACAGCTCGCGAGGCAGCTGACAATTTTTTACCCAAAAAGCGCGGTAAACCAACGACAACGAAAACGTCCTGATTAACTGGTGAAAAGGTTTTTCTTTACGCAATAACGAAAGAGCAGTATTTATCGTGTGATCGATTGGCTCTGCACTGTGCACGAGCATCAAGCTTCCGGTTGACATTTGAGTAGCTCGAATAACCACGAGATAGAAGGGTGAATGTCGTTAAGTTTATGGAAGCTAGGAATATACGCAGGTTACATAAAAAATGATACCAACTCCGTGTGGATGTCATTATTTTAGAGAGAGAAAAAAAAAAGGAATTCTATACTGAGAAAAAGGTTTGGTAAAATAAAAAAAAAATTAAATCGTTTCAACTTAATCTTGCACCTTGTAGTCAAATGAAAAAATATTTAAACAATTTTTGGAGCAATTTAAAGTGTATGCATTTCCTGTCTGTGCGTGCACTCATTGCAACCGATTTTGGATCCAAAGGAGCAACACGTGTAGTTCTTCCAATGCACATAGGAACCGACCAAAGCAACTTCCATTGCTTGAATAAAACATTGTTTACTTGATTTACCACGTAGTGTAGTCGAATGAATTCAATTAGATGATGTTTATATTGTAATTCTGTAATTTAGTCGAGATAACGGCGCAGGTTTCGTTTAATGAACTTCATCGCATATTTGATACGCATAAAATTCAGTGTAAACAACTAAATTTCACTTAACCGCATCTGACCAGTTGATTTTACCAAACTGTTTTCTCAGTATACTTGACAATTTATTTATTGCTAACAGCGCTGATAGTAGCAAAATGGTTGAGAGTACACAACAGTAAAATTAATAAATATTAAATAAGAATTAGGTACTACGGAAATTTATTTATATCAATGATTTGCAAACAGTGCAATCATAGCGTACGAAGTAGTGTTTCATCCGCAGAAATGATAAGAAGTATATTATAGCAAGACTCTGTAACGCTCCGTTACCGACGGATAGTATTCTTATTGTAAATCTAATTGTCAGCCTTGTAGAAGTCGATAGTCAGAATGAGATGACGCTATTGCCGAGGAATTATCCCCTCTCTGTAGTGGGTCTCCGCTTCCTTGGAGGTTCCCTGCCGATTTCTCGTCCCTTATCGTCTTAACTAGCAAGCAAGAAGGACGTGTAAGACTTTGGCAGGAATCCCACCAAGACACACAACGCACGTACAACTCCAAAAATGGGTTAAGAATATACTCTGATGGAAAACTTTGTCGAATTACACGCACGTATAGCATATAAGAACGATCATGTGAATTAATCATATCGATATATTTACCAACAGTGGAAAACCAATAATTATGATCGTTTATCTAAATTATACGGAAAAATATAATGGACGCAACATAAGTATCAGTTAAGCTTAAGTATCCACGTAGAAGTATAATAAGTAAGCGGAGTATAATGTACGTATAGTTGCTGTCTTCGTTTCCATCTTTTTTTTATATTTCCAAGACAACTTGACTCTCGCGTACCTCTTTCTCGCGTAGTTTCTCGAAGCGATTAACAGCCCCGTAAATTCCGGTGAAATACCGAGGTGAAACGCAATCCGTTCTGAGGTTCCACGGGACTGACTTGTTCATGAAAGAAAACGGTGAATCGCGGTCGACCTGTCAAGAACATTGCTGTGGAATTTATCGAACTCTGCTGTGTGACTACCACGTGCATGACACGTGCTTCCAACTCATGAATCGTGCATCTCTACACACCGTCTGACGCTTTGGTCTGGACGCCTTCATCCTTGAATGAGAAGATTGCGGATGGAAGGAAAACAAAAAGTAATGGAGAAACAGTGAATCAGCTACTGACTCTTGCTCGTCGTATGCGGTCGTCACGGTTGTCACGTTACGGGAGAGAACATTAGTATCTTCAAAGGATGACACGCCGTGGAAATCACGAGGTTGATATTTTTAATATACATACTTAAATTCAGTATGGATAAAAAATGATATAAAAACATTAAAAAAAATAACAATTGTTATTAATAAGGGATTAAATGCCCAATTGAAAATGTAAAAGTGACAATTTATGACGTATGTTTATCACGGCCTTACGTTCTCTGACGATATGAAGCGCTTTGGGATTCTCTCGTTAGGTGTCGGAGGGGTGAAGTCGGGGAGAAACGAAGGGAGTGAAAGGAGTGAACGGGCTGTGAATTCGAACGGACTGAGGAACGAACCTTCTTAATTATTTTACGACGTGACGACGTTAGGAAGAAGCGAAGTGGTGCTGGCTGTTCGAGAAGGAAAATAAGAAGAGGGCCGCTCGTCGACTTTTTTGCTCCGACATGAGATATTAGGCGGGCTTTTTAATTGACTTTTAAAGTCGTAGCTCACGCGCGTCTTAATGGAAAGTGGCTGAGGCTGCCTGCTAAGGCTAAATAAGTTCCAATCTATCCGGTTGGTCGTTTTACGAAAGAGGATCGAACGGGCGCGTGTCTCGCGTACTGTATTATTGTTTGCATGGGTATAGAGCGAAATAGAGAAACAATAATAATATCTTGTGGATTATTACACAATAAGTAAGGTCAGTAAGTAATATAGAAAAAAAGAAGAATTAGACTGTTAAAACGATAACAAATTTATCCAGCTTCCCATCTGTTACTGATCGATTCCCAGTATTCTGCATATTTTTATGTAGCATACATAAAGATGATCCATTGTTCTCTCAAGTAAAAGAAAATGTATTTTCTTTTTTTGCGGATTTTTTTTCCGGACTCGTGCAATTTTAATTGTGCTTTTTTTTACTGAAACTTTTTTTGTCATGAGATATTAAAAGCGTCCCGTGAATTTTGCTCGTTTCCCCGGAAGACATTAAAAACGCCGAGGATCATAGAGAAAGTTCGAAGCGCTCAGATCGCTAGAAAACTTGCGAAATCATGAAAAAGTCGAAAGCTCGACGAACTTTCACAATTGAACGTAGGTACTCGAAGTGAAGAGGATTCCGAAAAACAAGATTATTCTTTCGCTTCATCGATCTAAGTATCCGCTGGTAAAGTAAGGCCGAAGAAATTGAAACAAATAATTGTTCTCGCTCGTCTTGTAAGTAACTTGCACAGCAAATATATACCTGCTAACTTATAAACGACTAAGCATGTCGAATATTCTCGTAAAAACATATAAAAATATATTTATACTATATGCCCCTATAACTAGAGTATCAAGTTGATCCGCAGAATTCTTAAAAGTAAAAACAGTCAATTTGATTATTCATTAAAAATTAATGTTAACACAATTTGGCAAACACAATAATCCAACAACCCACAATCCCGTATCACGGAAAGTAAAGTAACCACGTCTCTTTTAGAATTATTACCACATATTGCGAGGTGTATTTATACCTAAATGAAACTATAACGTACATAAACGTCTTGGCGAATCAATAAACGCCAAGTATAATTAAAGAAATAATATTTCTACGACAAAAATATTTTTACAATTGTACAATAAGCATACCATTTTCGGATCTTGCGATTGACATCAGAAAACGATGACCATTGCCATTAACGTGTAATTATTTCCAGGATAAGGGTATATATTCCAGCAGAAATAGGTGGCCTGGCGGTGGGAATGATGGATTGCCAGTAGGAAATGTTTGGAAAACATTAATTAAGAAGTCGTGTTCGGTTTTTCAACGCCCATTCAGCAATAGCTCCTCTCTCTCTCTCTCTTTCTCCCCCTTTTAACCGGTCGCACGACGTGCAGCATGCGTGCACACACATGGCGGACTCTCACGCACGCACCTACGGGAACGAACGACGTACGCATCGTGGTCACAAATCAACTCGGCGTGACACGTCTCAATTTAGGCCACTCTCACACGTTTCGAACGTGAGCGCGACGAACGGCACGAGACGGCTGTCTTCGTGTCGACGTCGACGACGACGACGACGACTACGACGACGACGCCGCCGACGACACAACACGACAACGATGAGAAACCGCTCGTTAAGAAGCCGCAATTTAACATTCCTTTCGATTTTCGCGCGAAATGCGTACAGCCACTCGTGCTGCACCTGACTATGTCGCTGACTTGTACCAAGTGACAAAAACAATGAAGTGGATGATCTCCTGCTCGTGACGTAGCTTCGGTGCTTCGTTTAGGATATAATATAAAGATATAATAATACTAGGATATATTATTTTTAGAGATTTTTTTATATCTGAAAAATTTCAAGATACTTTAATGTATTTCTCACGTTATCTTGATTCGTATGGTAGATGTTGTTGTTTCGGATTAAAGATTATTACAGTTCAAGTCGCGAGTCAATCGAATGATTACGTCTCTATTTTAGAACTATAATCTTATCTTGCGCCAGATTAACGTTTTTACGGTCGATAAGAGATTCTATTAATAAGTCACCATTTACTCTGGTTGAGAACTAAATCAATGTCAGTTAGAGAATTTCGAAATTTGCTGAAAAAGCACGCTAATCGCTGCTGAATGGTCGACAATTCTAGACCGGAAGTCATTGTCCAGTGAAGTGTGCAAGATAACCACCGCGAGAATTCAAAGTGTAATATTTCAAAGGGTCCACAAGCGTGTCCAGCGATGACAGCACCGTAATTTACGAGGTATGATATTACCGCTCCTAGACTTTCTACTCGTGCATTTCTTATTTCGCACAAGACTTGTCGTTAATAAACAAATGTTACACAGTAAACATCATACACAAGATAATTGCAAACGAATGATCATTCAATGATTACCTCCATATGCAATTTCGCTCCCGTTGCCATCATACAGAGATAATAACCTCGAGATAAAAATAATAAAAAAATTTTTAAAAAGTGACACCAACCCATTTCAGTTCGACTAAAATGTACATTATATTAATAATCAAAAATTTCTGCCGCAGCCTGCAGATTGTTTAAATATTACAAAAATCCATAAATCAAGATCATGATCTATGGGAGGCTGCAGATTGAAGAATCGTTTCTTCCGAGATCTCATCTTGAATTTCTTCAACTAGTACGTTCTGCCTGTTGTATCCTGTACGTGAGCGTTCAAGCCTTGGAAACGTTGGCAGACCTCGTGTGTTTACAGATCCGTCAAGATATATCATTGCTAACTGTTAGCCGTCGGTATAGGATGGATACAGCGGTTGGCTTCCGGAAATATAATTTTATGCTCCTGACAGATATTGCCGGGATGACAGGAGGCAGCCGATGATATAAATTTTCACTAAAATTACACAGGATTATACAGGAAGTTTGACTGGGACTGATTGTCATTTACGAATTGGCGTGTCGATTTTATGATACAGAATTTAAATGTTCTTCGTGTTTTCAGCATCGGTGAAACTGTTCGTTGCCTTCTAATGAAATAAGTCGCAGGAAGGTGCAGTGACACGTGTTGCATTGAATTCCAGTCGACGACAACATTAGAGTTGCAAGCGTCAACCAGTAACAATTCCAAAGCAATTTAGATTAGCAGTTTCTAAAGGAAATAACGTTAAATATTTATCAAATTCTTAATAAACAGTCTCAAGTAATTGCACTTACTAATTAATTATATGGATCAATAATACCAAGTCATATCTCTAATTAAAAATTAGTACGTTCGCTTGTTCGAACGACGGCACTGAATTATGTCTAAATGTTTTTGGCAATTAACCTTGGTCTTTCAGTATAGGAGAAAGAATATTGTAAATCGATATTATTTCACTATTTACTGTTTCTACGAAATTTTAACATTTTCATGCAAACATAACCTTGTCTATCAGGAGATAACACTTGAAGATCGTCCCTGAATATTTTATCAATTTTAAAATAGCACTGGCCCATCCCACAACTCGAACGAAGAGACGTCACGTGAGTTTCGCGGAGTTTCTCAGTTCGGCAGATCGATCGCCGTAGAAAGATATTGAAAGTCTTGGCGAACATAAGAGCAATTTGCATAACTTAACTCAATTGGATTTTGGCCTTGCGACCGATACCAAAGGGATGCGTGACTACGTGTCCAATCGAACAGTCGTAGAGTCGAGGAGTCAAAGAGTCGTGAGGCGATATATCGCGGAAAGACTTTTCACCCTCTCTCTCTCTCTCTCTCTCTCTCTTTCTCCTGTCGCTTTCGGGCGAATCAGCCTGATGCGTCGCGCTTCCTAATCCCCAAGGTTCTGGCAAGCCTAGTACGAAAAAAAATCAAGAGATTCTGGCGTAATAGAATTTTCTTTCAACGCTCCTCGTACCTTCTTAATGCAGTTCGAAGAGACAGTATAGGTATCGCGCATCAACGGAGGAACGGTATCTCGCATCGTCATCGTTTACGGGAACGAATCAAGACAATCGATATGGGACGATCGAAATTCTCTAGCCTTAACATCCGCCTTGTGCACAGTTATTTGGTAGGGAAGAAACGAGTCCCTAGAAGATTGGAGGATACGCGTCGTCTACTCTGAGGGCAAATGTTAATGGCGGTGGCGTCACGATGCCCTACTACAAGCCCCTCTCTCTCTCTCTCTCTCATTTTCACTCTCACTCTCTCTTTTTCTCTCCCACTATTGCGCCAAGACGAAACGATACATTAATTTTTATAACCTCCTACTTTCTGGGACTGCTCATCGTTGCGGCTCGTAGACGTGCTGATCGTAAAGCGTCGGTTTGCGTTCGGCAGTCCTCGCGTTTAACAAAAATAAATGGAAGTATAAAGTTTTCAGCGTACCCCGGTGCAGCCGTAAATTCCTGCGTGTAAACGTATCGACATTTTCAGCGTTTTAAGTATTAAAGGGAACCCGTACTCAGGCACGAGGATCTTCTACCCCCTCTCCAACGCGATATACGTCCCATCCATCTATCCGTCCATCCCCGTTCCTGAAGAAGCTTTTTCGCAAGTACTCCAAGGGTGGTATCCCTAGGTGGGGAGTCTGGCTGCCTCTTCTCCTTCGACCATGTTTGGATTCCTGGTCGTTTTTACGCCTCCAGGAAACGCGTCCCCAAGGATCCGAAGGTCTCGAGGGTGCAGGTAACGCAAGCTGGAGTATCGCCGCAGCACTGTGCTCATAGGGATATGAAGTGGCGTAAAATAAAGTGGCAGCAGTAAGGAGAACAGCGCAACAAGAAAAAAAAGGAGGGGAGGGAGGCAGATCGACAAATTACATGCATCCACGTGAAAGGTGGGATTCTTGTTAAGTACTATATCCAGGAAACGTAGCTGCTCGACCACGTTCCCGACACGCTCTACTTCTTTAACGTTTTTCTACGTTTTACCTTCACCTGCTGTTTGCCCGTGCTCGCCCACCTCGCTCCTCACCTGACCCACCACCCCACGATCCTTCCACGTAGGACGAAGATCGTTGCGAAAATAACACGTCATGCAGTCGTCGAAACGTGTTACTCGGATACTGCAAGTATGTAGGTATACCTATATTTTCAGGTGTTGAACTGTGAGACGGGCAAGGAAGCACAAGGGTTCGATTCACGTTTCAAATATTTCCAGTTAATGCACTGCGTTATCCTGCTACACTAATTCTGGAATCATTTTGCGTGGTTGGATAGAAACGGATGTTTTTCTAAAGTTCATCAGAACGCAGGAAAACGAAACGCATTCTAGTATCAAACGTTCATACGTGAACAGATATATAACACGCGTGATATAGTACGTTTTAAAAGTTCGTTTAATCGTCCAAATGACGCTGCGCGTTTCCGTGGGCTTCCTTTGGATCGGTTCAACGGACCGTTTGGCCGCGTGTTTAATTTAGTTACTATACCTAAAGTCCGTAGGGGTCGCTGTAAAAGCACGCAGTGAAATATTTGGATAATTGTAGCAACGGAAGTTCTTACGGAACACACGCGATTATGCGGGTAACGAAATATTCGATTTTCGAAATAAATGTGTATGTTTGAAATTTTATTGACGGCAAGGTACCGGTATCAGTGCGGGAATACATCAAGAATGACACGGCGTTTTTGTGATTCTCAAGACTGTCGTCTTGACTTCAATGAAATTCCCTCGGTTCAGCGTCTGACACACACTTCACTATCGACCGCGCGAAGGGTGGCCCCTTCCGCTACCCGTCGCCCTTCTTCACTACTACTACTGCCACCACCACCACGATCACGAACCTTTACCACCACCACCAACATCACCGGCATCAAACCACCCTACGAGTCCTCTGCGCTCCTTCACTCTCTTCTTCACTTTTCTTGCGCCAATGCTGCTCTTAGCTATGCTATCTTTCTCCCTCTCATACTCCGACCTCATTCACTCTCTTTCTCTCTCTCTCTCTCTTACGACTTCCACTCTCACCCTCTCTCCACCAGCCCTTAGGTTTTCCGAGGCGTCAGTGGGTGACCGGGACGCAGAACTGAAGAGTCCGCGTACCAGGAAAACGAGAGGGGAGGCCTCTGACAGAGAAGCCACCAGGAGCTCACTGTGTGCCAGAAAAAAAGAGAGAAAGGGAGAGAAGGAGCGAGAGACTTCACCCTCTCGTCGGTTCTCTTTGTTCTTGCTGCATTGTCCCAGAAATAAAGAGAAGGAGAGACAGAAGGATATTTAGATAGAGAGCAAGAAGGGGAGACAGAGAGAAAGAGAGAGAGAGAGAGAGAGAGAGAGAGAGAGAGAGAGAGAGAAAAATGAAGACCCTCCTACCCAAAAGCATAGCTACGCCCCAGTTCGGCGGTCACGCTCATATGTTAAAAGTATGGCACAGGTTGCGAACGTTTATCCACGCCAATTCAGTCTTTCATAAATCCAAAAAATTACGGGGCCGCGCGTCGACGGCAACGCCAGAGCGAAAGCCACGTTGACTGCGAGCTTCAACAGTTTGCGCAACTGTTCTAGCGATACGCGATCTCGACGTTCTTCGACCCCCCAACCTCACTCCCCCACTCCCCCAGCCCCGCACCCGTTTTAACCCAGAGACTGCACTTCCTCGCTTCCAGGATGAAATTCCCTTACGACCCGAATATGTCCGTGTACCCAAGTTCCCTCGTGGCCCAGCAGGTGTTTGTCTTTGCTCGTGTGATGTGGTCACCGCTATACGACGCGCCTATCCCTTATTTCGAGGGACACAAAGGGTCGAACATTAACGCGGTGACACGGCTACGCTTAATTCGCAAATATAACGAGGCTCCACTACTCATGCCGTGAGCGCCCTCGAAATCTCGAAAGCCTTGTTCTCAGAGCTTTGCCTCCTATTCCCATTAAACTCCATTTGCAAATACGAATCCTCATTTTTTTTTTATTCTCCAGGACAGCCTTTTCGAACGAGCTTCTCAGCGCGAAAATCGAGACCGAAGTAGGTCGAGATGATAACGGCTGGAAGAGCTCTGGGATGATGCTGATTTGGAAATTTTCGAATCTTGTTTCGAATCGGCTAGTGTTTCCACGAGGAGAGAAGCAAATTCAGCTCGTGTCGAGCATACGTGACATCCACCATGAGGAAGAAGCACCCTCCTGCGACAAAAGGGAATTGCAAATATTCGAATGAAGGCAAAAAAAATTCAAGTCACAGCTATGACCCCATGCGATCCTCAATACTATTTTTATATATCGCAAAAATCTTCACGGTTCATCAATTCACAGAACTATAGTGTAGATCGACATCTTCCTTGGGTCCTAAGGTCGTCATTTTTTTAAGATACACGATATATACTGTTGCTTCGCGCCTAAATAATTTGAATCACAAAAGATAAATCTTTCAAATAATTTTTCACTCATGATTCATTATATAGTCATCGTTGCAAATAGTAAGTACGTGAGCCACCTACCAACTCGTATCATTCAACTGAAATTATTTCAAAAGAACCATCTGCAGTGAATGGATTGATACAAGTGTATCCGATTATATTGTACACCAAAAATATACTCCATTAACGTAGCGTAATCGTATATTTTAATAACCTGAAATTTGCAAACACAGATGTAAAAATGTGAAAATAATGACAAAGCCTATTGTCCTGATATTTGCAAAGAGCAAAGAAAAGTTTTTTAAATATAACCCCATGCAAGTAAATTTTATTTCCCTTATTTTTCTTTTTTTGTGCATCGGAGAGAGTTATAAAAATAAATCCAATAAACACGATGCAATCAGTATATAACGAAAACCCATGTGAAAATAGAGCAGCAAGCGTTCCGGATAAAGATCTTCGCGGAAGCAGAGCCGACTAAATCCGAGAATCCCAGAATTTTCGAAAGGTTCAAGTTGTCGTGTGTCCATAAAACAGCGTCGACCATTCGTCATGCTGCCATATGCACATTTATACGTATCACGTTTAACACGTGATATACGAGCATCACATGTGGCGACACCTTCACGCTCCTGATTTCCAGTTAAGCTTCTCCGACATTCTCAGTAAAGAGTAAGTATAAAGGTACGAGTATAGACAGCGCGAATTCTCTCCTTAGACAAATCCATGCATTTCCAATGATTCTCAGATAAGAGACGAAAAAAAAATGAAAATCACCAACAAAGGCGTCGCTGCTCGAGAAATTGCGGCTCTGTCGGTTTTTCAACTGGCAACGTCACGGTAAGGGCTCGAGGAAACAAAAAAGCTGTAAGACGAAGAGGGACGTGAAATAGTTATGCATATGCATGTGCTCCGAAACACAAGGGTGAGAAAGACAGGAATGCGAAGGAAGACACACGAAAGCGTGAGAGTCATGTGTATTAGGGGAAAAAAATATTTTAAGAACGTCGACAAGCGAGACAAAAATGAGGGGGCGTAACGTCGAGAAGGATAACGTGGTTAGATAGTAGAAGATTAAATTTTTGAAGTTTAGCTCACAGTTTAAATATAGCTTTGACTGTACACGCAGAAAAATTGTTACTAGAGCAACTATTATTATGTGGACAACAACAAATTCTAGTAGCAATGACAACAATTCTGTCATAATTTCCCATTGTCATTATAAATCTCACTAGTTTACTTCGTCAATCTTACTAGAACTGTTGTCATTGTCACTAGAAATTTATTGTTGTCCAAACAATAACCATTGGTCTAGTAATCATTTTTATGTGTTGCAGAATATTCATCGATTGTAAAAAATAAATGGTCTCGAAAAAAATCATCATAATCATTAAAGATTATCATGATCGATAACCTCTCTGGTGTCATCGAGATAGAATTTCATCCCAGCCAGGACACAAGGTCGAAGCGATTCGTGAACTTGGGGAAGTTTGTATTCGCTTTAGAGGAACGATAACCATGTAGAAGAAGAAGGCAGGCAATGCTACAGTGGAAAAGCAAACAAAGTAAGGGAGAGCTTTTTCCCAATTTGAAACGTTTAGCGAGCCACTATGGCCGACCCCTGTTTGCACACGAACGAACTACCGTAAGTAATAGTAGGATCAACAATTACTGCCGGTACAACACGTTTACACCTACGGGACAGACGTATGGGACAATGGATAAAGGAAGGAGATGGTCGAGCACACTCGATCGAAGCTCCCTGTAGACGTTAACGCGACTACGGGCCTATCAAAAAGCAAGCAATAAAATGGCCGCCCGTTTCTTTGTTCTAAAAGACAAACGGTCGGACTCTCTTGACGTGTACAGGCAGTGCCGTTTCACGCTGTGCCGTACGAAGCGTAACGAACACTTATGTAGGTATCTATTTCTCCATTTGGTATGGTCGCTGTTAAAGCAGCGAGAATAAGTGGCCCATGAGTGCATGGCTACAGGACGACTCAAAATAAGCCAGCCAAGCATCCATCTCGTTTCTTCCTTCTATTCCACAAGCGACGAGCTAAGGTATAGTCTGTCTAGGAGTCAATGTTTTTCTTTGACAGTTCGCAAACAATGCAATCCTCAGCAAATCACACGTCGCTCCGCATACAATTTTTGTTACAAAGTATACACGTGCATGGTCTTGCACTGAAATATATTTTATTTTTCTATTGTATCGCATACATTTCCGTGATTTTATGAAAATTTTCTATAAGGATTGCATCGAGTGCGAACTGTCAAAAAAACTCAGATCTCCGTTTCACGAAGTGATGAACAAAAGATAAGGAGCGTGATTACGTAATTGTCACGGCACAATTAAGAACTCTAGCAAGATACCTAATCCACTGACCACTTCTTATTCTTGCTTGGAGAGAAAGGGAAATAGGGAAGCCGTCTCGTTCGCCAGACAGTCGCAGATGTATCGCGTCGTGCCTAAAAGCGAACCGTGAGAAAAATAGCGCGCATCTTTCTCTCTCTCGTACCTATGTAAGCGACAAAACGAGATAGCAGTGTCGTCGATAAAAGCGTCCAGGAAACAATCGACGGAATTCCGAGCCTGACAGGCCGCTCGAAACTCATTACGTTCGAATCGTTTCGAGCTGAAACGAGCCACGAAATCAACGGGGTTTCCCAACGTTTTTCCATCGTTTTCACGTATTCACGTTTGTCCAAAGTCCTTTTTTCGGCTACGCCGCTGCTGCAGCATCCAGAGCTTTAAAAGCATTGAGTGAAAGGTTTACTGTGTTTTGTCTTCTCGACACCCTTGGCTATTCGTCACGGGCTCAAGAGCCATCGGGAATTCGCTAAGTCGTCATCGGGTAGACGTGTAGGACGTAAAGAGAAAGGAAAAACAAAAATACCAACCGAAAGATTTTTGGAGAGGATGGCGAAGGACCCGCACGAAAATATTCATCCCCCCATGAAAGTAAGACAAAAACAGAGGGTACCACGCCCACGAGGTGCTCTTGTTCATTAATTTTGACTTTCTGATCACGTGGGAAACGCCACTGCGTGGAAGAGACAGAGATTCGACTTTTCTTTCTTGCTCTTTTTCTTCTTCTACTTTTACGTTTTCTTTTTCATCGGAACAACAGAAGAGGAACGGGAAGGGCGGAAGGTAACGGAGAACGCAGTACATGCGATTTGGATCGTTTCAGATTTAAGAGCACGCGTCCCACAACGTGTCTCGAGATTTATAGCATTCATTAGTTTTATTTGGTGCAGTCGGAGTGCCCATTCTAATACCGTATAAGGAAGGAGGGACGGAATCGAACGCGATTCCTTCTACACCAAATATGTCCATCGCCGGTTAAGTATACTCGTCCTGACAGAGAGAAAGAAAAAGAAATGCAGGGAGGAACAAGAAACGAACCGTTTAAATAAATTACCATTTCATTAGGGTTCTGGAAAAATGTCGCGACAATATCCTAAATAGGCACACCCCATTATGCAGTGATCCATCTCATCTTTCGGACAGCAGAATGAACGTTTATAAGTAATAAAATATCTTTAGGAGTAACTAATGTTATTTTAAAGAAAAAGAAAATACTTCGATAAATGTCTACTCCGCTTTACAAATATCGTCTATCAGTTTTCCTAGCTGCGAAAGTTACTGTACAAAGAACAAACGATATTGGAGTTTGATCGTATAGTTATATACATAGGAAAATACGTGAAGGCATAAAATTTAAGTAATTGACATAGAAACGACAGGAATTGATGAGAAAAATTCATTTACATCACAAAGATGCTAAAATACGTTTAACGTATAAAACGCGTTAAAATTCCTATTATCTACTCTGGCGCGGTATAATAATTGAAATACATATAGCTATATGAGATATTTACATTGAGTACATCGAAATATGCAAATATTACACGCAATCGATCATCAGTACCTATACTGGATTGGACGGTAAAATTACGATACATATATTTCTCATGATATAAATAACACTGAAACGTGAGATTTACGCAAATGGACGTATGCATATCAATGAGTTTATAAATAAATTAAAAATGATTTATTTCACACGAAATATCGCACTTATAGTTGAAATCGTTGAGGAGCCTCCCGAATATGCTGCACTATTTTTTTCTAAACGGCATCGAATAATTGGACATAAAGATACATCCAAAACAAGACTAATTGTCCATCAAGATCTTTTCAGCAGGTTTTGATAATTTATTACATCAGAGTATGAACTTTCTCAGAATCCTAATTAAGACTATGCAAATGCAAATTCATTTGTATACAATTACAACTAAAATACGATACTGATTAACGTCCGTTTATCGAGCAAACGAAAAGAAAAACAATATCTCAATTAATAGTAACGCGAACACACGCGAAAGTCGCGTTTCAGGCAGCCATCTTTGTTTTCATGAAATTAGCGCCCACGAATTACCACGTGTTAACTTTTTCGTCCAATACCCATTTCTAATTTTGTGAAGTCGGTAGTAAAACATCCTTATCTGGTACTTGTCCCCAGAGAGATAAAGCCATTGAGGAATAAAAAAAAGCGTCCTCGCGCGAAATGACTGCAGATACAGAAGCAAGGAATTAGCCAATTTATTAGCGTGAAACTTTGCCATCTATACATTCGGTGATAATCAATTAAAATTGATACTCTGACCCAATTCTTATTGTACTCGCATTACCCATGCAAAATCGTACCTGTCCAAAGGCAATTGATCAAAGTAAAGTAAAAGCACGCAGTATTACCTAAGAATTACGAAAAATTTTCCACGAAGATGGCTCCACTAACAAATGACTAAATCCGAAAGCAAAGGAAAGAAAATTAGATATAATCATTACACACACCATGGTAGACGACAGAGAGTATCAGAACACGAAGCACCGTTATTCTTTGATGATTACTTTATGTAACTCTCTTACTTTGCGATATTTCTTCAAAGCGATGCTTCCGTGTGAGTGATCTCCCAAGCCGTGATCACCGAGAGGGAAAAGGACGTTACAATGGGAATCCGACGTAAAAGCAAGTAAACAAGGAAAAAACAGCGATTGGTAAAAGAAAATAAAGTCGTACAAGAGTGTGAGAGAGAGGATAAAAGAAGAGACAAAGAATAACGTTTTCCCTAGCCCCTACTTATTTTTGGGGGCTTCGCCCTGAAAAATAAGTAAAAACCTATATACCGGTGAGTTTGCGCATGCGCACAAGCAACGTTCCACTTAAACCACCGAACCCGACGGTCACCCCCAAAAATGTCTCTTCTTGGTTAATCGCGCGTAACTTGCTTATGGTCACGGAACTTGACGGTGCGGAGCCCCGTTATGACGTTATGACGTTTTCGCATAAAACATTGGGCACGGGGGCATAAATGGCACGATCCTCGTAGATCATTCTTTCCCATTTCAATATGGCACGCGTCGACCCTGTTGGACGTCCTTAGAGGTTGCGCTATACGAAGCGTGGGCATACAGGGCATTGTGTGTGGATGGCTGTCTATAAATGAGCATAGTGCATGTACCGTGCACATGTATATATGTATAAACACGAGGGGCAATGCGAGAATGACGTAACGACATACAATATTTTGGGAAAAACGTAAGGACCCCATCGAAATTTTCCGGGACGTCATTGTTTTGATGAGGGTGCTTTAACCGGGAGAGACAGAGAGAGAGAGAGGGGTCCTGGAAAACGTCACGAATTCCTGATCGTTCGGAAGATCGATGAAGCTCGATTAATGAGCTGAACGACGTCAAACGAAGCATGCAGACGGTTATCCTACTTTATTCTGCTTCCCGTATATCATGCGTACTTTCCCTCGTAGCCGTATAAGCGCGTGCGGGTATGTTATTTCTCTTCTTCCTCCTTTGACGTGTCAGTACGTCATGATACGGTGACGTACAATTTTTCCTCTTTTTCTGAAAATCCATAGTCGGCAAGGAGGACGCGAAAAAAATTGAATGAGAAAAATAATAAAGGAATACTTAAAAAAAAGAAAAAGAAAAATAGGCGCGTCATCGACGATGAAATTTCGCAACGTTAATATATCTGCCAAAGAGTCATCGCACCGCAGCATGCGAACTCGCGTTTTGCATTGTTACGAATTCCGCCGTATCCTCAAAAGGTACGAGACAAAGGCGTCGTCGTGCGTTGTATGAGCGAGAGCGGGAAAAAAAGGGAATCTCTCCTTTTGTTCCATGTATACGAGAGCAAAAAGACGAAGAAAAAAAAGAAGAACAGCTCTCATTATCTTAGCAGGGTCATCTCGATTACTCGAGACGACGTTCAGCCTGTATCCGGACAACAGGATCTGATCTGTTATAGCTAACTCGGTTACACGGTTATCGGAGCTAATCGCAGTGGTTCTCAATCGGTCCCCATTACGTTAAATGCTACGTGGCGCGGACTTCAATTCTATTCAGCCTTAACATACACATGAGCGTACGAGGATGAAGAACGATTTGACTGTCAATAAAGGGACGTCAATGGGTGAAGATTTATGAAAATCGTTTAATGAAAGAATTACGGGACGTACGTTAGGTTAGGTAGGTACGTGTATTGTGTCGTCCTCGTATACCCTCGGTCCATGTAATACGTATGTGGGAAAATAGCGGGAGCCATGGTGTCCCTTGCGAAAGTACAAAACGTACCTACTGGTAGGTACGGAGCAGACAGGAGGGACGAACATACGAAGAAAGGAGAACGATAAGAGGGGGAGATGACTGGCCGAATAAGTATTCGCTAAAACGCAGAAAAACTCCCCTAGTCCCCGTGAGCCAGTCCGAACATCACAGGTCGACCATCAGAAATATCCAATATACACCCCTCAGGCGATTCAGGGATTCTAATTAAAAGCTGGCTAGAAATTTCGGATCGCAGAATTGCCAAATTCCAAAATATTCATCCTGACCAACCCCCACCCACAATCATAAGCCTGTCCGGAGCGTACCAACAATGCATGCACGTGCACGAGACAGCAATATTTCAATGTACATAAATAACTATAGACATATATACTAAGCATATCTGAGCAGAAGTGAAGCACCATCAACCCTCGACCCTCGAGTACAGTGTCCAGAGGGTGGTTAAAAGAGTAAGTATAAAGACCCGTGTCAGATGATATATATTATTAATATTATTATTGTGCGATATCTCGATGGGATATACAGGAATGTCCCAAGTTCCGCGCGCACAGGATGCCCTCCCCCCCCCCCCCGCCCCCCATAGGTCCCATTATTAATTGCGCCTCCTGCGTGCCGTCCGCAGTAATTTATAGGATTGGCCCATAGACGCACGGAAATCCTGTGTATCCTAATGGGTCGCTGTCGGTAATGGCGTTAAAAGCTCGACCATGGATTTTAATGGGATTTCGCTCGAACGTCCCCGGCTATACGAGAGCGCCCTATGATTTATGTCGCGGGGATGAGAAGGGCAAGGGACTACAAGATCGTCGTCGTTACCGTCATATAGTCTTGTTCAACCGTCGCCTCCATTGAGTATCGATGAGCTCCAAGTCGACTAAAAGCGTGTCCCGGCTTAACGCCACGTAATCTTACATCCTCTTGTCCGTCCTAACTTAATACAAGACATCGAGCTACAACGTCGTAGCCCGATACATGAAACAGTCGGGATTGTATGAGGACGCTATGGGCCTTATATTTGGGACCCTCGAATCCTTTACAGTGCTTGATGATGCAGTGCCTGATATTATATCTGCGGTGCCTTTAGAGATATACGAAGCTGTACTTCTAGGTCTGGTTAAATGGTGACGTGTTCCTAAGATAAGGAAACTACGACTTATCAGGCACTCTGATGCCGGGATGTGTTTCATCTTTTAGATTAATTTCATGAAGCAATATACCTGTAGGTATATGGCATACACTAGAAATTTTGTGTTAAATTTAACATCACTATGTGGTCTGTATGAGTTTATTACTTCGGCTTTACCAAGTGATTTTACTCGCTGGTGTTGAGCATTCGATGTAAAATATTAGACCAGTTGCTCTCAACACCTGGAAACGAGCAACGCTCAAAACTAAATATAACACGCTACGGTATTAAAATCAAATCTGCAATTTGTGCTTTTAGTATTTATTGATGTTAATTTCCCTGTGTAAGACTGCGTTAAATAAACTCAGTAACACCGATTCTTTTTCTGAACTGCAGTCGTACAAAAGAGGATACATATCCTGTCGAAAAAATTAATTATGTACATTTTTTTTGAGACGCAAAATATGCATGCAATGTGTATTGCAAAATCCATAGACAAAATACCCAAGGCTTCAGTACTGTTATATTCTAACTAAAACTTCAGAATAATTTATATCTAATTCCTCTCAATGAGAAGGAACTTAATTTTTGAAAAGGATACGTATACAATTTTGTACAACTGTATATTCGCCGTGTACATTTTACACGGTATATTGTGAAATTTTTAACACAAATTTTCTTCATCACTTACGCCAATACAGTGTCCACCTTACATATTTTACAGTGTAGGACTATCTAGATCGTTCAGCAAACAACACAGGTAGGCGCGTGAAGGAAGAACTATAGTTAGAACTACAAGAGATAGAAAGCAGCAATAAGAATACAAAGTAGAATGATATAAATAAAAGAAAATTTCCTTGATTAGACGTTCAGATAAGAGGTACAGAATGTCGTTTGACCCATAAGGGCAAATGGATACGAATGTGGCGATCTGCCTGTCGAATGGCTGCCAGCGATCTGCTTTGACCAGTGGAGTCGGCGCGTGGGCATCTAAACAAGAAGAAAACGAGCGAGTTCCGAGGATGTACCTATATGTTACCTGTCCAGGGCTTCAAAATGGCGGAAAGATGAACGACGGGACTGGAATAGACAAGGAGGTTTAAACAAGATCGTTTCTACACTGTGTCCGATTAATTAACCGAAACATGTGAACCGTAATGCTTGACTGTACCTGGATAACGAGTGTTATCGTAGACACACTTGTGCTGAAAGAAGAGCAGAGAGCAGATTAGAAGCGATCGTTTACCTACCGGCTTTGCTTTCGAGTGTCGGTTTAAACGTGGCATCCGGTTTAAAGGAAGAGAAGGAGCAGGAGTTGAAAGCAGGAAGGGTTGAACTAGCAGTCAACACCACGGGATATCTTCCACCACTTCAATCGAATTACGTTGCTTTCTCGCTCCGTCAGTATCTTTGCTCTCTTTATCGAACTTATCTTCGATGGGTCGATTACCAAAAACGTTAGAGCAAATCCTGGTGCAAACCGAACTAACGAGGCTTCCTATTCTTGCTTCTCTCTCTCTCTCTCTTTCTCGCTCTCTCTCGCTCTCTCTCTCTTTCTCTCTCAATTTCTTGAAAGGTACCACTACAGTCCTCCATCGCCTTTACCGTGGTACCTTCGTTCTTACTCGGGATGGCGCGGCCAAATCTCCACAGAGATAACCTCCGAAATGGCCCTCGGACAAATCTCCGAAAGAGGTAACGTCAAGATGAAGAGGGGAACACCAGGAAAAACCTCCCACGGGTAAAAGTAATTGCTTTTTTTTTTCTTTCTATACCTGGAACCACAGATATATATATAACATATCTACAATTTTCCATCTTGAGCCCACTTTTTATTTTTACTAAAGAAGGGAACATCTATAGAGGAACTTAGTTACATAAGTCACTCGCGCGTTGTATGTTTACAGAAATTTACATAAATAAATGCATAAAAATGTATCTTTATTATAACCTGACTAATCAGCAGATACGATTGTACATCAGGAGCCGTCCACTGATCGATCGTACAAGGCTATCTTAATAGCTTCGTGTCTAGTCGAAAGATCATTCGTTAACGTTCGGATGACGCGCAGGTGCGCGAAGCCGCCCAACTCGGTAAACGATCTATTCTAGACAGGATGAAAATTATTCGGCACCGAGAGCCTCAGGGACTCGACAAACTGCTTTAGCGGGTAGAAAAACATGGCCGGGTTCTCGAGCGTCCGACAGTGTCTAGGGACTGACAGTAGGGACAGACCTGCAGACAGACAGCTATGGCAATGGTAAAGGCATGGATGCTGGGCCGTCGGGACACCGTTTTCAGAGACGCCACTGGAATCGCTAATACCATCGTTCTCCTCAACGTGCGCATGCGCACACGAGCACGCACACGCACGTCTCACACATACCGACCGTCAACCCCGGAATTGGGATCCCCCTCTTCGGAAAGAGGCGCCCCACGTAGGGTCTCGCCCCCTGACGCTTGAAAGTGCACGCGCGAAACCGAGGAGCATCTCGGTATGCTTTTTGCTTTTTTTTTCATTTTTCATCAAAGTAAGCAATCACCCATTGCTGCCGCTGTCAGTGACATCTACCGAATAAATTGGTAAAGTTTTCGCTGACTTTCTCATAGGCCGTATCTTGCTCGTGTTTCCTCGAGGAATCAACCGAAGACTTTACGAATAGGTATACACGAGAGAATCTCCTGCAGGATATGTATTTTCCTGCTTCCTCCCTTTTTTTGTTTAAAGGAAAAAACAATCTTGAACACAGCGAACCGGCACATTCTATTCGGGCTAACGGGTTCCGTTTACTAGAACTCGAAAGGGCATGGTCATTTCTTGTAATTCTAGTACTGACAATTACATGATATCTGAGACCTGTTTCGAGGCTCGCGTGAATTCCATGAACAAATGAAGCGTGATCGTAGGTGGTCCCGAGGGATTAAAAAAATATTCGAAACCTGGGGCGTACTAAATATACAACACGTACGTGGGTCTAATTCGTGCCGTTAAATTCTAACGTGAAATGCGACCGACACCTTTTTATCGTGCTGTGTACATTGCTAGATAAGGGTTGATGGTAACGGTCGTCGGTTCGGGGTGAGATAGAACGAAGAAAAAAAAAATGAAAAACCAACGAGACGGGATGTAGCGGAATAACTTTTTACGACTAGGTGAGGCTGCATATTAATTTAGTTTAGAGTAATATTTTATGTATACACTGAAACAACTTGTCCGCGATACTCTGGCGTTAGCGTTAATTAATGAATTCGCACGTCGTCAACTTCCTTAACGGATAATGTAGCGGACTGCGTTCTGCCACGATGGAGAAAAAACTGAAAATTTTCAACAGTTTCTTATAGTACGCGGAACAAACATGTTTCGCGAGCGATAAAATTTCATTTGGCGAACAGGATCGACGCGGCTGACGTACCGATAGCGCGAAACGCAATTGTCCGCGATGCGGCAAGGTGCGTACGCGTAAAAATCAATGTGCCCGATGAATTATTCAAAGGACGTTATGCGCCACGGACCCAAGTCACAGGCTACGCGAAACGCACCGATGAAACGAGTATGAAAAAAAAGCCATGGAAAATTCGAGTAAACGAAAGTAAACGAATGTAAACAAGGGAAGAGGAGTCGAAGCACAGCAGAGCGAACGTTAAGAAAAGGAAGGTAGAGAGAGAGAGAGTGGAGTTAAAAAAAAACGTTAAATTTCGCGCAACAGCATCCATATTACTAACCCTGCGTCATTAGAATATACATTAATATGCAAAACTTCGGCAAAATATTCGAAAACCTACTAGAACCTCTAAAACTCATATAATGCATATAGGCAGAATATTAATCGATCCTCCAGTCACGCGTGTTAACGTCACTATAAGCATATGTAAATAACCACGTGATGCATATATACGTAGAATAAAATAATGCTTATGATTTAATTAACATTTAAACGATCACCTTACACAGCGCTACCTCTATACAGGATTATTCACGACAAAAGCACCCACCTGAACTTAGCCTGTCCATTTGGTTTCTATGGTAGAACCACCTTCGGGTGGTGGGTTTTTCGTGAATAACCCTATATACAATCTATAG
>JARQST010000304.1:993355-1083606 GCA_030142225.1 Pachycephus smyrnensis | reverse complement strand
TGAACTAAACGGCTATATCAAACGGTGCTAACTTCACAGAGACATAACAGCCTTATAGCTCGTGACTGCGTGGATCGCTTTAATGATTTTGTTCTTGATCGGTTAAAAAAAAATCAGAATACAGTGGGTCTCTTATAAAAGTCTGCTATACGTCGAATAATATCTAAAACATTTGACGTTCTTCTCAAAAGTGAAACTTCCGCCAAGTAAACAGGATAGCTCGAGACTCCTGATAACTGCATTAGGGTTATCAAGGAGTACCGTACCAACTGAAGTTAGTCCGTCTATTTGATCTCAATGATAAAATCACCTTCAGACAATGCAATACTCACGAATACAGCGGACATATAAATACGCTAAATGTCCTGTACCAGCAAGAGAGTTCTGATCTTCTTTTTTGTCATTCTCTCTCTTACATTCTCATTCTGTCGCTCTCTCCCTGTCACCCACAGGTCAGCTATAGGTATCCCCTCCCCCCATACCCCACATCCCCTTACGGATCGTTTCCTTTGTAACTCGCTGTCACACGATATATTAGATTGAACGATATTTGGCAAGCATCGGCTATTTTACGGGGGCGAAATTGAAGGGCCGCGGGCCTCGTTGTTTAGTCGCGTGAGCATACAGCAGCACACTCCAAACTGCGCTAGAGAAAGAAAGCACGAAAGAGAGAGAGAGAGAGTGAAAGAGTGGCAGAGAAACCTGTGTTCTGCCCAGTACACGCACGAACGTCGCACGCGACGGGCGCGTAGAAGCACATACAAATGCATATATACATACAAATGCATATATACATATATATATGAAATCACCGCTGAATGTGCAGAGTGGAAGCGGCTACTGCACCTACGAGACCTGAATGCAGTAGCAATAAAGCGGAATTCCATGCTCTGTTGACTTAAGACGAAAATGGAAGGCTTAATATCTGTCATTGTGGTTGCACACCCCGTGGTTTAGCTTGGGGGCAGCGTCGCGTTCGACGCCGAGTACAAACCGGGGGCCGGGAGGGGTAGCCGTCGATGTGGCGAACTGTCAAATGACATATGATAGTTGGATCCAAGGGGTGAACTAGGAAGACTTTGCCAGCAGGGTTCCTCGAGGCAATCCGGTGGAGTCTTCGTAAACGGAGCGTGGTAGCCACTAGGTATTTGGTAGATAAAATGATTTCCTTTGGGTTTACTCTCTCCAGCGACGCGTGTTTGCGGCGAGTATTTACTTCGAGTGAGGCGTTAGCACTTATATCTACACACGTACACACGGGGGAGTGTGAAAATGGCGAGGTTTTCGTTCGCGAATCCGATTATCATTCACGATAATCTCAGCCCATGTATAATGCCGTGACATTTCTGATGTAGGCTATATACATCCCCCGTGTCCTCATATAGCAATACAGCCAGAGGGCAGAGTAGTGGTATTGGACTGAAGGACAACACAGAGTGCGGTCGGGGGCTCTTGCACTTTGGTTTTGCTACATGAGAAACTACGTAATTAATGAAGATAAAAGAAACGAGCGGATATTGCCAATTCGCATTCGGAAGGAAGCCGGGATCCTCTTAACGTCCCAACCCCGAAGAAGAGTTCACGGCGTAACAAGGAGCCAAGTGGCAGAATGCACCCGAGAGTTCACTAACGATAAACCCTTATTAAATTAACCAAACGAGCCTAATATCTTAATTAATTCAAGATCCGCCTGCACCGAGGCTAACCGAAGAACAATCCTACCGTAGGTAGAAGCTGAAGCTAGAGAACGAAAGGGAACGGTCGCGCACGCTCTTCAGACAGAGAACAACGGGGTGGGCAAACGAATGAGAGAGAGAATGAGAGAGAGACCGCAAACGATTTTGAATCCCAGCGGTGATTTTCGCTTTCCAGTTCACATTATCATTTGCATCCACGGAGGGTAAACGCTGCGACCTGCTACTGGAAACTCGCCAGAAGATCTTATCTCGATAACCGAGCGAAAATTCTTCGGCGATAATAATAACAATAATGTTATCTTATTTTCTCATATTTTATTACCCGATGATCGCGACAACAAGAACTAGAACGAGGACACTTCGAAGGAGGGGTGATTGGGGGCGTGATTCGACGCATACGAACAAAAAAATAGTCTAAATGGATAACGCGCGAAGAACATGTTGAACGTAACAGCAGCCTTTCAAACGCGTCTCTATTGCCAGTAAATAAAAAATACAAAACAAAACCAGAAAAATAGAAGGTCCTTCCACTGCAGACCATTAAATCCTTTTCGCTCATCCATGAAATCCGATCGATCCTTCCACCACGTGCATTTCTCGACAAAACAAAAAAGAAATTCGAACGAAATGTCGCTACCGTGAGAGCGGATATCCTGCGGCAGGATTAACGTTCACGTAAACACGGCCGACGGGCGTGTCGTCGTGTCGCTTTCAAATCAGTGTGCGCAAGCAGTGGGTTCGGACTAAACTCGACAAAGTTGAAGCTCCGAAACGACAGATTCGAAAGATTCGTTGTCGGATTTTCTGTGAAATTCGGCCAACCGGAAATAAGTGGTACCGGTATATCAGAGGTACCAGAGAGCACCCAGAGCGCTATGTACCCATCTAAGTACATCTAGACAGAAAGTATGACTCATAGGGTAATAATGTCCAAGAGAGAAAAGAGTTTGCAAGTGGGTCGAACCACGTATGCCAACTCGAGTGGTATCCTGTGCTATAGGTCGCAGCACATGCGCGCTTAATAACGCGTGTTCGACTACCAACCTACACTACATTTACATATTATGTAAGTCGAGTCACTATCGATCCAACACACGACTTTCGTTATCGGCGATCCCCTAAGAACGACACTCCTGCTTCCCGTTTCATCCGATATATATTTGGCTTTATTTACATTCACAAACCTACCTTGTCCATAAGATTTCCGCGCAAGCGACCCTCTTCACCCACGATTCCCAAACAATCCAATTACGCGGAAAAAAAACAACCTCAAAAACGTACATCACGGACTGGACGAAAATAACTCACGATTAGGAAGACTTTGCGTAATAACTCGAAATCGTGAATAATAAGACACGCGATACCATTGACGTTAAGTCCTCGTATGTTTGAGACAAACAAATTTCCATAAGAAGCACAGTAAATTACGGAGTATTTACCATATAGCAGGATATTGAAAATTCCTTTCGCTTGTGTAAACTTTTACGTAGATTAAAAAAAAAAGTATTTTAAAGTTAACCGTAACCGTTTCGCGAATTTACGTTCTGTGCAAAAGATACTTTCTCTGCGTAGTTCTGTCGTTTATAGTCGATCCTAATTTGCCTTTGACAGGATCCAACCCCATTCTGAACACGTGCTCGCAGTACCGTAGGACAGACAATTACGTGAACTATTAGATACGCGTTTCAAGTGGATTGCATGGGGAACAATTGTGCGGAAGGATGTTCTCCGATACGAAAGGCTATAGGTCCACGTTGCGGACGTATAGACACGTCACGTGTAGCTATACAGCCTATCTACGTCACAAGACACAAAGCCACTGTGCACCAGACTAACTACGTGAACACGCGGAAAGTAGCGTGCATTATTAATTGAAGTATACGTGTCCCGCGTTGTTTCGTCGGCAAAATGGAAATGTATATTAAGATAGGCGGATGATGTCGAGTGAAGAAGAAAAGAAAACAGTAAAAGAATCTGCATCCGTGCGATTTAAATCTTTAACGTAAAATATACGTGACAATAATAAGAGGAATCGGAAAAATCTATAACGAGTAATCAACGTATACAAATGATTGTAAATATTCCATTTAGTGAACTTAATTGTTAATGATAGTCACCATTCGTCTCACGCACCAGATACTCATATAGGTACACCTTGTAGATAATTGCATGAAAGTTAGCGTCAGCGCATCGTCAACACAGCGGATCTATAATGATCCCATGTTGTAGGGTCCACGTAAGTTAATCTCGTCAGGGCCGATGACATCGATGACACCAGGAAAGCGTGGGACTTTATCGTGAAAATAATTCTTCGGTTGCGTACACCTGATTATTAGTATTCTACTTGATAAAGCAATATATAGAAGAAAAATCATGCCTACTTGAACCGCAAGTTATGACTATTCAGAGAGAAAGACTTTTATATTAAATAAGAGTATATAAAAAAAATCATCAATCTTGGATACAATTAAGGTATGTAACAAGTATATTACATAATAGACAGCTATATACTGTATAGGCATGTGTACGTACATATAGACCAATACTCATCACTCAATGCCTTTGTATTCTTTTGCTTTTTCTCCTTTCTACTTGTCCGCCGCAGAAAAATCATTAGTGCACCCGTCTGACGTTAATTCCTCGGCAAAACGATGAACGCGACTGGAAAGCATTTTAAATGACGGCACTGGCGTAAGAGCATCGCGATGCATTGCTTGGAGAACCAAAAACATAGAGAGAAAAGGTGCATTTTAAAAGCGGTCAAACGCGCCGTACGTGTCAGGAGTGGGTGCTACTGTACGGACAAAAATGAGAACGAGAACTGTTCTCGAGTCATTAGCAGTTTTGCGTTAGTTCTTGCAACAGCATTTCTAGACGGAGAGAACTGCAAAAGCGCATATACGATACTGAAGCTCTCGTACAACTGTACTATTTTATATAAAAAAATTAAATGGTTGAAGATTAATTATAGAGCAAATACAAAATTTTATATAGCATCAAAAAGCTAAGTCAATATCATACCCTTTTTATCGCATTACGTATTTCGACGTTATCTTCGATCAATCTCTCGGGACGACGTAACCTGATAACAAAATTAATTTCTATGCTCGCCATATCCTTAGGACGCCTAAAATGTCCATATGTTCTACGTATACATGTGTTTACACGTGTGAAAGCATGGGGATTTACTTGATGCATTTTGAGAACAGTTATAGAACTAACAATTATAACAGAATTTCCAGCATTATCTCACAATTAATTTTAGCGCATTGCTCTTGGCTAATTAAGATAAAAACGACGTTTTGCGAAAACTACTTTATAACGTATCCATTAACGTTATATGAGAATAAAATAATGTTCAAAATATTTATTCGACGCCTCAAGAAAACTATAATTGTAGAATATCGTGTGACTGAATGTCTCAAATTCTGAAGACTGGTTTCATAATTTTGTCTCTCTCTCTCTCTCTCTCTCTCTCTTTCTTAAGTCTCCCCCTGTTTGTCATCTGCCTTCCTCCCATCCTCGATCTTTTCAGTAATTTTGTAAATCCGATGACGCCAAGAGCGCCAGGTGTTATGCGAGCCGGTCGTTTAGGATTTAACCAAAATCCAGCGGTAGTGCAAAAAAAGATATGCCAGGGAGAAAGACAGAGTGAAAGAAATAAAAAGAGAGAAGATCTAAAGCAGTTTATTTTCAACCTCAATCCTTCGTGCAGATTGGCTTCTTTCCATGGAAACCATAGAAACCAGAGGATCACATGAAGGCAAGGAAATCATCCCGCTTGATCTTACGGTGTCGTGGGTAGCCATGCGCTTATTTACACAGGTTACCGGATCCCTTGAAATTCAAAATACCCAACCGGTATATAGAGGAATTCATTCAATCCACGGCGGACTCTTTCGGGGATTTGGTTAAGGTTATGTAAATGATTATGTTGTTACCAACTATAATAACGAACGTCTGACCTTTTACGTCTGCTCCGAGAAATACATGGCTATACCGAATCCTCTATAAAGATTTCGGAGTGGTTCTATTTCATTGATCGCTACAGCCGTGATACTCGCCAAATGTAATTTGATTAGAGAAATCTAGCTGCAGCTTGTTGCTATAACTCTGGCGAAAACGTGTTCCGTAATACTTATGAAGATACATTTATATCAACGCAATCGGATTATTTTCCTTAGGGAAGGATACTGCATTTCCTAATACCGTGTCCTCTAAACATGGTCTCTTCTTGTTTTATGCTATTCTATAATAAGTACATTCCGGTTTCGAATGCTCAATAAGGTACTTTGATATATTATGTTAAACCTGATTAACAGGAAAGTAGCGTCTTCTTATTCTATTTATATGCAGTTGCCAGTAGTGTCCTTTTTTGCACGTTTTATAGACCGGTGGTAATCCGACATTCGCTTCAAGAACGAAATTATCATCATACGATGCAATCCTAGAATGCACAAAGTTCCGTGTTTATTTCTTGGCTTTGCCAGGAAAGTGGAATGTCGCTAAGTGTTAGCGCTGGAGAATTTGTCAAGAGGCAACATAAAGACGCGAACTCGTTGAGGAAGTAATCGGTTCTCCACAAGAAGCAACCGAAAGAGATAAGAAAGTATCGTAAGAAAACAAAGAGACGCGGAGATAAGTTGAATATTTCAAGTGAGACAATGGAAAATTATTTATCCAGGATACAATCAGTCAATTGACGCAAAAACAAATAAAAAGTGTCAAAAGCACAATCCTTTGACTTTGCAAGCGTTTATTGATTACACGAGAAAGAAAAGCCTAAAAGCCACCGCGTTTTTCTTATATTGCTACTGACCTTGACAGATGATTTGAGATGATGACCGGATTGGTGAAGAAAAAAAATAGCCTTGCTAACACACAATCACATAATGCACTGACACTGACACTGCACTGCTAACACAGAAGTGTGAGTGGATGCGGAAATGGGAAGTCTCGGGAGTTTGAAAAGAGAAATTAAGGTATCACCATTAAAGGGAGTAGAAGGTACGAATGCGCGTACGCGAAAATTTAGTCTCCCTCTCGAATTCACTCGAGCGCGTTCGACACCTGTCAAAAGAGTAAGCAGCAGGAGCAGGAACAGCAGCAGAAGCGGCTACAGATTCTATGATGGAGAGCTGAACGCTCGTAAGTTAGTTGGCAGACGTCTCCTTCCGTCCTAAAAGTATTGCTTTTTTCTCGGCATAATCTGAAGCTTCAATGCCTCTTCCGTGTTTCCATGGACAGAGCAACGCGCGCACGTTTGCACTGTCAGTAGTCGAAGCGAACTCACCGAGCGTCGTACCGAATGGGCTTGGTAACAATGGCGTCGGCGAGAGCAACGAACGTAACGCAGAGAAAACGCACACTACCTCTGCACTGCGCGAGCGTACATTCGACTCTGCAGGCAGAACAGTCTCCACAGTTAGGGTTCTGTGGAATAATATCTGGTGGGGATACAGCCGATGACTCCTACGGTGGGGGAAGCGCTAAAAATGGAGTGGGGGCACTAGCATCATAGGGGAAGGGCATCGCTCGATCACTGCCGCAGAGTGCTTCGGCTGTTTCCGTGAAACGTCGTACAGAGATACTCCTACCGGTGGTGTTGATTCACTATGCCGTGGAGCGGGGATATGGCACGTGCGCTCAGTGAAGATGCTGCTATCTGTCGGAAGCCGCAAGAAACACAACATTCATTCGTCTGGCGGCATCGTCGTAAAGCATTTTCATCTTATTTTATGGGTAAGTGCATGTTATTTGTTTCTTCATATATTTATTTAAACACGATTTGTCAAATATTGTACAAACAGCCTTTTAATAATATCAGATATTCTCCTTACAACGAGTTTTCAAATCAGAATTTGGCGACGAGTGTGATATCATGAAAGAAACACCTGACACTATAATTAGAATGATTATTTGTGAACATAACCACACGTAGTTAATAATTCTAATACGGTACGCACAATTCGTTACGCACTGTTCACCTAGTTTGCAAATATTTTATACCATTAAGCAATTTCTTATCGAGTACTACTTGGTGGCTTCGTGTAGAAAATTTATTAACCTCAATTACACCTCACAAGACCACACTGAACACACACCAAAGATCCATTGATGCATTTGGTTCATCTCACGATACAGGGTAGTTGTGAAGACTACTTCCACTGTTTTAAATACAACTTTAACCAAATTTCAGATGAACAGCAGGTTGACATACAAAATATACGTTTGATCGTATTCTATACACATGCAGGGTGAAACAATACTGAACGATCGAAAACTTCGATTCTAGATATCACGTGACTGAGTGAACTGATTTATTTGAATCTTGGAATCGAAGATAATTACCCCTTGATTTGATACTGCGAATTATATTTATTTAACGACGAACTATTTTTGAGAAAATAATTTTTCTTTTTTAATCATCGTTTTAACGAGTGTTCTACAATATAATCTCCGAATGTTTCACTACCGCTACCCTATATGCACTTTTGGTATGAGACTCTACCAAGAAATTCACTGGCAGTACCTACCACTATCGTCGTGTTTGTTTTCCTGCATGCAACTGAGTGAGACACAACCATGATTGCATTTACTGGCATGAATTTCGGAACGTACCTTAAGTCTCTTGATACATTGTTTGGTTATTTTATCATTATTTCGCCACAGCTATCCACTATACACTCTTCATAATATTACGCAATATACCATTGTTTCAATAGTATCACTTCGGACAAGCCCCTTTTGCGCATCATGCATGAAGACTTTGATGTATAACGAATACCAACGTAACCGGTGCTGCTCCAAGGAACATTATATTGACATGCATTAACGAGCTAGCTTGTGCTAGTTTGTTCCCATCAAATTCAAAGCAGTTCAGACACCGTATGACACGGTGATAACAGTCTTTTGCTTTTCTAAATTCGTTTTAACTTAAAAAAATTCCAAGTACGCCATTTCACGATACTCTTGTACGTATATCCAAACACATAAAGACCGGAGACACTTTGGGCGTAATTAAACGGATTACATAATTAATAAGGAACGTACTACACGGTATATGTACTTTGAAGTAAACCAAATATTGATCCAGGAAGAAATTCCACTCTCGTTATCTCTTTCTCTCCTGGTAATGCGATTTCAAACGTTGACGACGGCAGGAAAAGAAAAGGAATAATAAAGTAATCTCTGAAAAGATATGAATGGAAACATGGCAGCTTCCTTTTCATCTATTCCGTACATAATATTAAAGACGCCGTTCGCATTGATATTCCGTAACAAATTTCAGCGTATACTGTATACCATATAACAAGCCGAAAGGGCAATATCAACCCCTAAAGCTTTCGATAGGCACCCTTAATTCCCGTATAATTTCTCGGAAATCGATCGGCGACACGTTCGCAGACGGCAACGTCCGTTCAGGTAGGGAACACGTGAAGATTGGAAAATCAATGTCCACGTCCATATATACGGTCAATAAACTTAACCACAGGACGATATCAACATGCCAACTAAATGATTAAGCGACAATTATAAGGGTAACTATGTACTAAGGGATCGCCGTCCCTTTATTACCTTAGTCGAATTTCCATCCAATAATCCAATTTAATCATATCGAATCCATTTGCTAATACTAAGAAAGAATCCTTGGACGATATTTATGAATCTCAAGTATCAATTAGTAATAGCTTGTATTTACAGTACGTTGAATTCTGTATATGCCGTAATTCGTATAAAGACTTTACAAAGTAACTGGAAGCAGCATATATCGTATATTACGATAAATAATTTTGATCGATGTCAGGTATATCGTACTGCTTCGTTGCTACTGAAGTCACAATTGAATCATGATTCAACCAGCTTTGAAATATTTCATTCGACTCGATTAACGGATATCAGATTTTCAGAATGTCAGAAAACATTTAACTTTGTCAAAAGCAGTGAAAGTTCACGATGGGATTGGATTCATTTTGTTGTAATAATATCATGGAATGCAGATATACACTGTGTCCGTACAGTACTGGTACACGCTCCTAGCTTTGAATGCAAATAGAACGTCGCGACGCCTCATTAAAAGCGACGAGCGACGTCGGCACGCGTCCCAGACGAGAACGAGGTCCAAAAAACAGAACAAACCCGCCTTAAGGCCTCGTATATTCTTCCGAAGAGACAAGATGGTGTCTGCGATACGACTGCAGTCTGTCTGAATTTCTATCGCAGTCTCATCTCTCGCGCGTATAACGGCGAAAATTAATTATGACCGCAAAACCGTAAAGATAGAATGCCAAGATTTTGAATTGCAACTTTGGTATAATGATCCGGAGAGTTAATCAATTACTTGTAATTTATGAGAAGAGCGCGTATTTTTCTTTTCTCTTATGCGATTTTAGAACTATTTTATTTCCATTATTCGCATACGAATACGAATTGAAAAAAAATGTAAGCAGAGATTTCCTTAATGTCAATTTTTCCTCATTGGGCAATTTATATTGATTAATTGTTTTTAATTTATGTTAGGCTTGTTCTATCAATGAAAATAATGTTGTAGGTATGCTTGTCTATCGATATCAAATAGACCGTGTAGGTCTATAGGTATGAACGGTTCGCTTGATGTCATATGGCAGAGGATTAATGCTCCGACATACAAAATGGACGCGGTTTGATCGACGAACTTCGGGATAACGAATAACTAGAATCATTCCTGGTTTACCGAAATCAGAAGCGGCCGCGTGGAATCTCGTAGCCGCAGGCGAAACATTAAATATGGAGGACGATCTCCGTGGTGTTTGTCATTTCAGAACAGGATTGGTTGTAGCACTGAGATATTGATGAAGGGAATCAAATACGTACAGCGGAGTATCGATAACTCACGAGATGGCAAAGCGCTCGAGAAAATTCAAAGTTGCCGGGATACGTTGATTTTTCGTCTGTATACTTAACTATCCTACTTTACAATCTTTTTCTTTCCTTCGCCTTTCATTACATTTACAAAATCTTATACCACATCGCGGTGAGCGATAATCTACTTGTTTACCAACAACCCTGAGACGTCATTGTTATTTGAGAGAAATGAGCAGAGAATAAAGATAATGCTATTCCGAGTAAAAATTAAGTACAATTAAGTACAAGTCCAGTTCTTGTATTAATACAAATATCTCATGCAAATATTGTTCGAGAATTGAAATATGGAAGGTGTCTATATTATCGCTGACTCGTACCACTAATGAGCTTAAACATATAAAATATATGGTCGCGATTATGCTTCTTGGGGTGCGTTCAGAATACCTAGATTTGACAATATTATTATTATTTGTATTATACTATGCGATCTTGGACTGTACTTTTCGGAAACTTTAATTATACTTCTATACGATTTGAGCTGCACTTGTCTGAAACTTGAGTTCTACTTCTCTAATCTTTCAGAAGTATCGGAGCTTCCACCTAGAGTGACTTTGTTTGCGATAAATTCACAGTTAACTGTATGTAAGATAATCATTGTTAATGTAAACGGCAATAAATATTTAAAACACAAAAATTTAACCGAACAAAGATTCACTGTTGGTATACGTATTAGGATTGTGGAATAGAAAAGAAACAATTTAACAATGTGCAGCTACCTTAGGTAGTCTTCTCAGAGTCGGTAATATTTGCCGTGACTTGTTTGCATACCGTCGACATTCCACCCTCTCACAGAATTGGCTGGTTTAAATATTTAAATTCCATTTTTTTTTTAAATAGACCTGAGATCAAGTGGTAGCATTCTCTTGTTTCTCGCGGAGTAACGACGAGAATGAGGGGCAAAACGAACGAAGAAAACAAAAAAATCTTGAAAATTGACCAGCTAAGAAAAAGGGAGGGGATGGAATTATGATAAGTGGCTGAGTAATCACGGCTGCGTTCCGCAAACCCGTTTCAGGAAGTGTACCGTTTCTTGTATAAGGAGTGATTGCACGTAGGAACAAACGAATGACGAGAGTAATGCATTTTTTTTCTCGATTTCCCTTTAAAAGAACTAAATTCTTTACTCGGAACGATGATCACATCGAATCAACGCCCAGACGGCTAATTAATATAAAAAAACGTATTGATTTCTAAAATTTGGCAAAACCCTGGATTAACTAGAGGTCCTGTCGATTTCATCATTAAGCTATCGGTTTTAAAATCGCACGTCGTCATTCACAATAATCGTCATTAAACACTAGCATTTTTTTTTCGTTCCTGATAAGAATCCTTGATCTACGCATATCCCATACTTGCGTGATACTTGAGCCAGACTTCGCATGACGATTTACAAGTATAGAAGAGATTTAGAACAAGTATTGGGACAGTCCCAGTGAAGCGACTTCAGCTGGACTTGAGCTTATACTTGCGCTATACCTTTCCTAAACTTTTTGACACACTCAATTTAGATGTCATACAGACTTCCGATACTTTCATCGAGACTTGATATAGACCGTATATTTTTTTACTTGGGGATGGACAATATGTTATTCTGTAATTTTCCGGTTTGTTATGCTCGCATGTACATCATTATACAATTCTTTGATGTCCGTGAAAAGAGTAGGTAGTTAGCATTCTCAGCCAATTGAATATTTATCAAATGCTAGAACCATATACGTATTCTCTACAAATAGCGGTATCTGCGTCATAGAGGTTTAAGCCAAAAGGCAAGTAATTGATCATGACTTTAACGGTGAACGTCCCATATGCTTCTGTTTGACTGTCAGACGTATGCATCATACCAGTATATAATATATTATAAATTTGGCATATAAAATGCCATAGCAATTTCTCAAGAATGAGAAATTATTTGACGTATATCTATCTACTGTGGGAAAATATGTACGGTACGTTTTCGTGTTCTCCTTCCACCAAGGCGAAGCTTCATTTATTCTCGACGGAAATTTGAGTGGCATTTCTTGAATTTCTATCCTCTTTCCTTCTAGATGCGGATAGGAATATTGAGAAGCAGTTATAGACGTGAATGTATATGTACAACGGTTATGTATATAGAAAAGGGACGTATAGAATCTCTCTTTCTCTTGTACCGCAAAACAGATTCAATCTTCCTTGGCAAATAAAATATTTCACGATATTACGCCATTTCGTGGAGTAAGCAAACGGGCGAATATACCAAAGAACAGACAGACTTTGCCCAATGGCATCCCGACGATTCAGTTCTAAAATCTGGAAATACTCAGTCTGGTATTTCGTTACGTCGGGATATTCCTATACCATAGGTTAGGTATCTGTACGCTGTTGGACATACCAAGATTCCTGTAGTAACAAGTATTGGTATCTCTATAATTTAGCAATTTCTCTTAGCCCTTTAGAAAATCCAATGACTTTGCGAATTGCCAAATGAGAGAATTCTACTGATTATACACGCACGAGTCTCCAATTCCAATCAAGTATCAGCGTCGCATTTCTTTTGTATCTTGCCACTCTACTATGGGATTAATGATACCAATCTATACCCTATTGCTTTGAGAAACAAGCAATAAATAATGTAACGGAGACAGAAAAGGAAAAATAATGAAAGAAATGCCAACGAGTCTCTATACTGCTAAGACCTTCGTTCATTAGAAAGTGCATCCTTCAGTGTCACTCTAATCATGTACGGCAGACCATACTATTACAGGTGTCTAGACTTCGTACAGGAAAATGCAATCAATTTAATCGTCTCGAACCATTATCGAAATTATTAATGAATTCGCATTCGAAGAAATTAGAGCACTGCTCTTGATTGCGCAGTTTCAGCTTTACGTATCTATGTAAGTACGAAACAGCTGAAGCAAAGTTATAGGTATAGATATTCGATGGAAGGAACACTCGCCACGCGAAACGATTCATCTCATTAAACTTAAGACTCAAGTCGTCATTAAGCAATAGAACAGAGTTTATGTCCGGTGCTACGGAGATTTGGGCCCGGATAAGTATAACTCTTGATAGAGCCCAAATCAGTTCGAAACCATTATCTAGATAGGTCAACCCGGAAGACTGTGTAACTATAAACGGTTAAATTTAGCGTGGTTGATTGTAGGCTTGAAAATAGTTTGACTGTATCCATACGTAATGGATCAGAATGACCCGTATTATAGAGGTACTAAGCGGTCGATATTTTGATCTCATTACCCGTCATGCAGTCGCGAAAGAAACTCGCAAACGGAACCGTCGGATCTGAATAATTCGCCGTGACTGCCGTTAGCTGTCATTAAAATACCAATCGGAAAACAATTGCTTGTTCTTTTGCTCTTGAAAAAAGAGAAGACTTTACTCTCTCCTTTTATGTTCCCTCTTCTGCTTCCCTTTCATCTCGCAAGAACTTTGTCTCAAAAAAAAGAAAAAGAGGTCGTAGCACAAACCAAGCCCAGACAAAGCCTGATGAACAATCACGCATGTACCATATTTTCCTACGAACGTCTTAGCCGACTATCTATTGTTTCCATTGTTCGTGAATGGTGCATTGTGTACAGTGCACTTCTTGCCGTTCGTCTCGGCGCGATCCCGGATGAGGAACTTCTTGGCGACCGTCGCCACCTCGTTAAACTTATACGTGTATCAGCATCATTTCAATTGGATTATTTGGCTGCGAATCAATCAGTATCCTTCGACGTTATGCTCGAACCTTGAATTAGAAAAGTAATCGGCAAATGTCTAAATCGATTTGAATAGCACCAGGCAATCTAATTTTCACGGCAATGAATAACACGTGTTTACCTCGTAGAACGTCGGAGTCATTCAATTTAAAGGATCCACCGACGCTTTTTAATAGGAGAACGGTGCAATGGCCGCTTCACGTTGTACGCGTATTATCCAAGCGAAGAAAAGTGTCCTATTGCCCGTGCGCCGGACATTTTTACGAAGTTTACCGAGGTAATTAATGGCACAGAACTCTAACGCGCGATATAATAATCCAGCACTCACGGCACCCATTATTTCCAGACAGTTTCTTGTTTCGAACAAGTCCGTGACGTCACGAAACAAACGAGCAACGTTGACCAATTGTCGCTCGTGGAACCAGAAACAAAACACTGTCTCCCCCACCTCGCGGCCTCCCACTCCTTCCTCCACCCTCGCAGTCATGTCGGACGTAGACCGACACGAGTTAATGAACCGGCGAAAAGGCAATGAGAATGTATCCAACTGGATTGACTGAGCACTTGGAGATGCCTCGGCGATCTAACGACATTTCTATTCTAATGACGTCATTCAGTGAGATCTATACGATCCATTTGAGACGCTGACATTGATAGGAATTAATAGTCCGACTTCCATTGGAGCTTTCCACTTATTTTTATCCAAATCCCAATGCAACGACGTATGCCAGGAAGTTCCCTGTAATCTGAATTCTCGAACCAGTAAAAGATATTTGTAATACGAAAATTTTACTTTACCTTCAAACTGTTACCATTTTTGTATAATCGTGCGACATTGTATCTACGCGATATATTCGCTTTTTTAGTCACGTATACGTATGTACTGTAGAGGAATATAAAAGGAATTATTTAATTGCATTTTTTAGTCCACAACGAACGGACAATGCGTAAATTTGTTTAATACTTGAAAAGAAATTCAACGGTAACTTCCTCGTGGACAGAACTAATAGACGTCAGATATTTTCCATAAATGTCAATCCAACGTCCAATAAATCTTTTATTTTCGTTCAGGAGAAGGAGGACGGAAGTGAAGGAAGAATGGTAGAGAATAATGGAGGCTCACAAGGAAAAAGGTGGAAAACGAGACTCGAGGTGGGTCTCGATGATGTCGTTCCAACGATACTCGAATATTTACTCGGCAATCCCAGTAATGTAAGCAGCCAGGATTTAACATTTAATGACTGTAGCCACAGAGTTGATAGTACGTTAATTAAGCGACCCTTACTGCCTTCGAATCCCGACGCGGTTTGAATTATCTCGTTATCCACTCCTCGTATACTTGCCCGCGTAACATTGCTTGAGTTTTCTCTTCGTCCTCCAACCATTTCGTTTCGCGTCTTTCTCTAATTCTCTCCTGCTCGCTCTTTCAATATCATCTTTCCTATTCACATTCCGTCACTTGTGACATTCGTTCCACTTATTTATCTGGGTCAGAATGCACGGAGTCTGTCTTCTCTTGTAATACTCATCCCATTTTACATACTGGCATCCGTACGGACTTCAGTATATACTTGTACAAGCATGGCGACCCAATCTCTTTATTATTCTTTCAGAAGATTATATGCAGAGCGAAGAATAATTTGAATAAGAAGAGACCACTCCTCTACTTGGAAAAATTGTGTCTTGTTTAAAACCTTAGGTTACAGATATTGCATTCGTCTTGAGTTTTTCGTGAATGGAATCCAAATATTGGCATTAAAAGCATCTTTTGCTAACTGCGATATTCCTGGAAGATGGACTTGATCGGATTTACAATATACACTTATAAATATTTGTGTTCTAACTGCCTTTCATGTTTTCGTGGAGGGACAGCACAGAATCGAAAACGACAGGATTTTGAGATTTTTTTTGCGAAATAGATTGGAGAGAAATAATTACGATTTAGCAGCAAATATGGCCGCGCTCGGGGTTGTATTCCTACCGTGAATATACGGGCAGCATGTATTCCCATAAGGTCATTACGTAACGCACGTTGCACGTGGTAAGTATACCAAATATGGAGTACGGCATTTGTGAGAACAGGCCGGAGATGGTTGAGGAGGTGTTTTTGATGTCATTTTCTTTTTTGCGTGAATTTTTTCCCTACGTTACTCCCCTTTTTTTTTCGTTTCATCGCGTTTTCCAACGGGCAAGTACCAAGCCACAGGGACTGTAAAGGTAGCACGTAGAAGCCATTTGAATTCGTAATTGCGAACGAAAAACACATTTAAAATGTTAAAGAAAGCAATTCGAAGTAATCGTACCGAAAATGGAAAAATAATAAAGGAACCGAGTCGAGAGAAAGTACGAGTAAAACATTTAGTTTGGTATACGTAAATTTACAGGGATTTTCTTTTGGCGAGACATGCAGAGAAAGGACAATTGCAAAATTCTATTGCATACTCGTCCTTTTTCATACACTTCTTCCATTGATTTATAGTCAATCTTTTTTCATTCGCTAATAAAATTTCTCCTACCAAGCACACTGTTCGTTTTAACAAGTATTTAGAAAAGCAAAGGACTTTCTTTGAGTTTTTTCCATGTAAAATATACCTACGGCGCAACAGTAACTAATGCACAATGAATTGTATTTTTCAATAGTATTTTTTATATCCAGAAATACGCAAGCAATTAAATACTATTTATGTAATAGTTAAAGCTTCATTCAGTATTTTCAATTAGAATACGGTGAACTACGAAAACGAATTAGATGCTTTACAATAAATTCAGTCTAACGCGTGGGACATTCTGAACGGTAAAAATATGTAATTCACAAAATGTCATAGTAACCATTTTTAACGAAATATTTTTCTAAAATAATAACATTCGTACATTCAATTTAAAACGAAAAACAAATTTTTACAAAATTCCTACAAAACTCTATGTTAACGATTATAGGCAAATTGTGTCTTGTGAGCAATATTGATTCTCAGCAAGTGTGTCGACATTGTTTACGTGAAAAAAAAAAATTACACTCGTCAGACTAATTCTTTGAAAAGATCCCATCCCATAATATGCATATATTTACAGGCGAACACATCTATTTGTTAATCCACATCAAGAACAGGGTCCTAGCTGGAAGCGGTCCGTTTCAGTTGGTGTTAGCCAGAGGCCGAATCTGTCCGTAACACAAAGCTAAGCCATAGGCCATTTTCCTTCCTCCATTCGCAGTCGTCTCCCTGCGTCTCCCCATCCCTTCGCCACTTCACCACTCGGCCACTTCTCATCTTCTCCGGCATCAAAACCTCCGCCCTTCCTGTATCATCTACTTTGTTCTCGTCTTCACTTTGTTCCTTCAGAAATGCTACACTGTTTCTGCCGCGTGCCGCAGACGTGCGACGCAAGATACAAGCTGCTCGGAGTTGCGGCGAGTTCTAATTTGAGTGAGAATTTTTTCTCTTGGAAAATTGAAAAAAAAGCCCAGCAGCGCGGTGCCATAAAGAATCTGTTTTACGTAGATCAGCTCTGAAGTGCGCGGTCTTCTCATTTTTTTTTACTTCGTAAAATCCTGCCCCAGGCTCGCTCTCGTAACGCGAAGAAAGAAGCGGATTCTTTTTGTCGAACGTCATTTACATCTATCGTCAGCCATCTCTGTACAGGTATTACGTGAATCATTTTCAAAGTCAGTAAAAAAAATCTTATTGACGGATTTTAGATTCTAGGCTCGATAGTTAATTAGGTTATGTTATTCGATTCATTGACGCCACTTTACGACATACGCGAAGCGATTGAATTAATACATTGTGACGTTGTGAAATTCACGTCACTCTTTTTAGACAACACGAACTTTAGAAAGATACCTGAAAGAACTCACATAATCCTTGATCCAGCAGAGGCATAGGTACGGCCGTGTCGCCTGTATACGACACTGGTGTATTACCGATCGCGAGTGCCTCACGTCTCAGAAGGGACCGTCAGTCACGCCAACATGAGGGTGAGTTGACAAAACCTTAAGATGCTGATTTTCGGATCCCCGACGACACGAGGACAGGAACGTGTCCGCACCCTAAAGCATCGACCGCGAGGAGGACCGTGTCGCAAGGGCCTACTATCAAGGAGCCCGATCTAGTTGCAGTCTTCAGAGGGACACAGCACCCAGGACTAGCCTCTGCAGGAAAGGATCCACGTGGCTCCTGGTAGGGTACCCTTCTGAAAGGGTTCTCTAACAGATCGGCTATGTTATCTCCCTTGAAGGTCCTCATAACTCGCGGGGTAGTTCGTTAGGAAAGATCGTACTATTATATCGTTAATCAAGCAGCTACTGTGCCGAAGTGCATACTTCTCTAATTTAATTTTGGCGCGCAAGACAAGATGGCTTATTGGCTATCAGGTCTATTGTCAGCGACCAATAGTATATGGGGATTGACTACGAGACAAGGGAAACCGTATCTTACGATTTGAGATTCATTTAACGAATAGACTTTGCGAGTAGCTGGCGAGAGGATTTATTGGTTAGTTCTTTGGCATATAAAATCACAGACTTTTTCTCTTGTATTATCGTTTTCTTTTGTTTCTTGACCTTAAGGTGTGTTCGCAGTTTCGCGATCTCGTTCGAGAAAACAGATTCCGTGGTTATATCTTTTCTAATTATATTATTTCTGTAATCCTTGTAATATGTTTCTAAGGGCATTGTGCATCTAAAGTCTTAGCAATAAATTCGTGGAGTTCCTGTATTGAATGTCTTAATTATATTCTGATTATTATTTCTCGATCGAAATTCCATAAATTTCAAACAATTATACGAAATCGATACATCTGTTATTATCGTGAATCCTAGTAAAGGGCAGGTCACAGGGCTGTGTAAAGTTGCGTGCAATTAGACGTTTAGTGATTCGGGAATTTTTTAATGAACGTATCAGTCTTTAACTTCAAGCATAGAGCAATATCAAAATTCCTCATTTAGTATCTCGTATAAAATTCTTTTCCGATAGAGAATTATTCATTTTGTAACCAAAGAACTTTCGTATTACGAGCGGCGTATCTCAATTAACTGTTCACTATTTTCATGACAAATCGATGACACACTCTGATCTATTGTTTCACGCTTCACCTTTGTTAAACCTTTTCTACCATTTGTTATTCGTTCGAGACAGTCCCCAATAAAAGAGACCCTATTACTATTTGGTTAATTCTCTGTTTCGATTCTGAATGCTTTTCTAAAGATATCAGCCCCTCTACCATTTTCGTTATATAAGACTGAGCTATCGAGTTGGCAATGAATTTCAGGCTTTGTCAAATTTGTTCCTTTCTAAAATCTCGTTCTTTCCATCGACATTCCATAGTGTGCCGCATGCCCTAATCTGTCTTCGCGTATTTCCTTTGTCGTAGTCAGAAGCGAATTTGAAAAGTAACGTCGTAACGTACATTAGACAACTTTAGTAGTTTCGTCGATAAAATATCTTGTTTACATTTAAATCTCTGCGAGTTATTGTACTAAAGAGTTAAATCTATTAGAAGTTATAAGAGATAATGTTAACAGCCATGTTACAAGTTTCGCTATCAGTTAAGCACTCTTTTTGGCCATAACCTTATTTTCTCCCATTTCAATGGAAACCCACCGTTTCTTTGGCTTGGCGAGAAAAGTCACAGAAATTGGCAAGCTTCCACGTCTCGAGAGCGCGTCTTAATACGTTTACTTCCACTATGGCAAAAAAGCTGACACTCCCATTCTCCGTAATCACACATAATCGTATTTTGCTTGTCTAAGGGTACCGCGCACAAGCACACACGGCAAAGGGGGGTGGTTGGATAGAGGGAGCATAATGCATTATGCGATATTGTGTTATGATATAATCTGCCTTACTCTATCACGTATTCAATGTGTTTTCCCGCTAGACGTTTTCTTATCACTGACTGAATTGGAATGACCTCAATCGAACAGTATTTTCGGATTGATCGGAAATTATGGACATTGAAATGAGGATTATCATGAAGCTATCAATCAATATTAGGTGGTAGGAAAATTACCATTTCAACGATATAGTACAGGATTAAGTTTAAGTCTAGGACAACTAGTTGTATATTCTATGCTGTTATTGTTACAAGATTTATTATTAAGCTTTGTATTATGTCAATTATGCATTTTTCGATAATTTCCCAGTTTTCGGTATTTTCGTGTTTACAATATCTGGTTAAAAGTCCCTTTGATTGCATTTCACGCGACAAATACCCATAATCTCATATTGCAGTTACATTGCATAATTTTGGACATTCCCATACAGATATTCTTCATTCTAAATAACTCACTTTTAGCCATTCCACTTACCCCAGATAACGTGTATTTTAATGATAAAAATTCCCTCCGAACATAGCTCCATAAAGCAAACAATTTTTTTCTTTTAGCACATATTCACCCTATATATCTTACTATACTGCAAGCTGATACATCTTATATCTTGTTGTTTAATATAACAGACTAGCTAGCATACTATAGGCCATTCGCTTATGAGCGACAAAGCTTACTGGACGGACATTATGGATTATTTTTAATACAATGAGCTGTATGTACCATGAAAATGGCGGCTTCAATAATGTGCACTAGGGAATATGAGATAGTTAGATCGAATGTACTAACTTGACTAATGTATTATGCAAGGTGCGGCTATAATCACTAGTACTCCAGTCTATTTTTGCACTAATTGTATAATACGCTTGGAATACCCACCTTTCCAAGTAATATTGCATGATACTATAAAAAGTCATATAGGAGGAATGATAGTTCATAAAATAACTCGATTCTAACAACCGTATCAACTGTACCTTCATGAAACATTAATATACAAAAGTATTTAAAAAGTAATGTTTTTTTTTTTTAGTAATAATCACTGTTAGATTGTCGTTGGCGAAATAATTGGCAGCATTAATGTTTAATTATTCGAGCGACTACAAAGAAAAATTCTGGCTAGATATATCTTGAAGTTAATACGTGATTACTAGTTCGTCGGTCGAAAAATGCCTAAAGTTTTTGAATATTTTTAAGTAAATTTCTTGCTACATTGTGAATCGGATTAACGCGCGCGGTTGCTTTATGAATATTCGTAGCTTTAATTTTCGAATATATCGTTCCCCGATACAGATATTGACGTGACAGGTAATGTATTTCTTACGAGCTACGGCTCCTAACTAAACTCGAAAGGTATACTACTCGTATATACATATAGTCTATGTATACATAAGGGCACAAGGGGATAGAGAAGTATAATGTATTTGTTAAAGAAGGACAACATACTCCTTGTCAGTACACCAATGAATTTGAGTTGACGGTAAAATAACTTGAGAAATAACGTTTCAAAAAGTACGTCATTAATTTGTCACTTTATACGACGCATCAAATATTTTCTCGTGGTATCAAGAATATTAGACAAGGTTAATAAGCTTACGTAAAAAAAGAAATGATATACAGCAACTATATACAAACATGAACATATAGAATGGAATACTGTATTATTTATTCTAAAAATATGTTTTCGTATCCAACGTTAGGTCTGCCTTTTGAATGTACAGTTGTTTATTTTCGCTCTACGAAAAAGCTTCACGGAAAAATAATTGTTGCTGTCTATTGATACTTTTATCATTAACACAAATCAATAACAAAAAGTTTCGCCTTATTGATAGTATTATGAATTTTTTTTTACAATATCGTAAGCACACAAATATCGTGCAATATAATGATGACGATAGTAATATTTCCATAGTAAGGGTTCCTCGTGTGAGTGATATGACAAAGCGATTTTACATTTATGAAAATGGCACGAAAGACGCAACGTGAGAATTTCGTTTGTAAAGTTCCCTAGATTAAAAATCAATACGATACGTGCATTGTCACTTGAGCAGGTATCCAACTTTATCCAGAAATGAACACGCGACAGTTGTGATATTACTGCATACTATATATGACGGTGCCATTGGGCAAGCCCCTTGATTACAATATAATTGGAGGGTGCCGTCACAGTTCCATATATTTACACGAAATAGTTCTTAATTTTTTATCCCTGCGGGGAATTGATTCGTGATATGTCTCGTTCACGAACTTACTTGACATATGGGATATACAGGGTGTTCGAAAAGTGATGCCCGCGAGTAGCACGGTCGAATTTTACGTGAAGAATTGAGAAATACGTGTTTTAGCATAATCCATTTTTCAGGTAAAAATTCTAAGATAATTAATGTTAAGGTTAGCGTTTTTCAGTGTGTAAGCGCGCAATAGATACCACACAGAAGTGTTGTCTCACTCAGTGGTGCTCGTTTATGATCACGGTACGTGCCATGCTCTCGTAAGCCATACTCACTCATTAGAAATTTTATTAACGAATTAATAATTTTGTATATACTTTTATCCAACCTTATGGAAAGGCAAATATTTCGTAAATAACAGAGTTATTTGAAAGTATTTTGGCCTTTCACTAAATAAATTTCATTTGCATCGCATAAAAAGAAGTAAATGATACGAAAAAATATTACTCTCCATCAATTCATGTTATTTTCCAACTTGCGACTGCCAGTGAGGAGTTTCTTTTCTTGAGTGACATCATCGTCCAAAATGTCTCGTGAAAAGAAGGTTAGAGTATTGCGAGGGAGACGGTTTCAACTGGTCTCGTCCCTCATAATGTCAAAAGTTGCGCAGTGGTTCCTACCAATCAATATATCGATCAGTCATTTTTTGGGTAACTTTATTACTTGAATATTTAAGAAGTCCTTCTCTTACCAAACTTTCGTGTTACACAGGAGGCAAAAGCGTTGAGGCTCACTGCATTGAAATGTCTCGGAAACTAATTCAATTAATTAAGACACTAAAGCTTCTGGCGCGTATATATTTATAAGAGCTCCGAAACATTTTTCAATAGATTTGTCCCTTTTCTGAGTGAAATATTCATAGTTTCAGAATGTCATTGAATCGTCGAGTGCAAAATTTATGAACGTTTCAAGCATAAAATATGTCATTATCACTAGCTTTGCGTGGCTTTTGCAGTAATTAATATTTAATATTTTTAATATTTCCTAGTAAGAATTTTCGAAAATCAATCGATACGTGCTCCTAGATTATTCTCTTAGTTCTCTCACCGTCATATGCACAATGTTAACGCAATATTATAATACTGGAATATCATAGGTTACTCCTTGACGAGTACTGTATCCGAAGTTGGTAAATGTTAATAAATTATGATTTTTTCAAGAGCGATGAATATGCACCTCACTATGCAGCGAGTGAAACTTCATTAACCTTCCTTTATTTATAACACAAAAAAAGTTCTTGGACGCAGGATGCTCGAGAATTTCTGTGGGCAGACAGCCGAAGCCTTCGGGGTATTCGTCTAGCTACCAACATGTACATCCAATACCTTTGCAAACGGAGAATTTTTCAAATAAAAGCTAAACTCACGGGCGGCTACGTTTCTTAGTTTTATGGAAAAACCTTGTCTATGGTAGGTACATATTTTCCTGCGCAAACAAGAATTTTAATTGCTCACCAGCGAACGCAACGGCATAATTTTCTACCCGAGAAACCAAATTACAATTCTCATGCGTTCTTAGTACTTATATACATATATGAAACTCATTTTTTCTATATAAATCATTCATTCAATGACTCTCCAGAGACTTTCATTGTTTCACTTTCCGATGCTTCGTAAAAATCCTCGTCCCTTTTCTATAATGTCCTATTAATGAAGAAAATACTCTCCCTTAAGGCCTTACATATGTCCAGAATTTTCAAAAAATCGATTTTTTGTAACAGATTGTTGTTCTCTATAGTTTTAGGCTTATTTCTGTGAAAGTCGATTACAAAAATTCCCCATAGATCCAAAGTTATGGTAGAAAATGTGACTGCCCGACGAGAGTTTGGTGCGCGCAGGTAGGCATATGAATCTGGAGATTCATTCATTCAATTCATTCAAATCATCCATGAACAAGGAAGGCATACAATACGAAGCCGGAATGGGAGATTAAACGTAAGTTTACAAAACAAATAAAAAAATTCATAAAGTTCTTGCTTTAGCTGCGCGCGACTTCGAGCAAAACGCACTTAAAACTTTAAACGCGTTTTTCTCGAAACTACTTTTTCCGCCACGGTCGGCATGATAACTCATACAGTTTTTCATATTTTTTGATGCGATTTTTTTTTTAATATTCGAAATCGTTTTCTCTATAGTCTGTCGGGCCGGATTTTTGATATTTTGATTAAAAAATTTTATAAAAATAATTAAAGTGTACAATTTATGATGTAAAACGCATACTTTTTTTTAAACTGCCATAAATTGCTAAATTTTTCGAAATTCAAAATTCCGGTTCGGCATACTATAACTACAACTTTATTTTACAAGGATTTTTTTAAATTTTGCAGATCGATCGACATTTACTGGAGATATGATGCCGACCGTGGAGCAACTTTTTTTTTCTTAGTGTTGTGGATCACGTGATTTTTTATATAGTAATTTTTGTAAAAATAAAGTGAAATACAATTTTTTATAAAGTTTAAATACCAATAAACAATGTGTACTATTTATTTTTATTAATTTCTATTGTTATCCCTACTAAAAAAAATTTTTCTTTTAGCGCATTTTTGGCGCTGCTAGACGTATGTAAGGCCTTAAAATCATTACCTTTAAAGTATTCCAGTTTAATTGAATTTTAAAAGTTATAATACTGTTGGAGATAAGGTTAATAGAAAAAAAATATTTATTGTCCTGACCAAAATATTGAATTTAAGAATAGGTCGAATAATATCTTTCTAATCTTAAAATCACATGAGAAGATCTTTTTTTTCATACTTGTTTCTTTTTTTTAAGCTATAAATTATTATTATAGATAAATTATTGTACGATAACAGTTGCATGCGGATTATTAAAAAAAAAACTATTTCACGGGCCAGTAGTTGGCAATGCTAACGGCAAAATAAAAAGAGTGGAATAGATACCAATGCTCTTGAATTTGCAACTGACAGATTTCTGGCGTAAATGCTTCAATTAACGGTTCAAAATCGAACTAATGCACTCGTACACTGAACGCAGGATTTGATCGTAATCTGTACTGAAATGGGTCATAGAAAAACTGTATTTGCAAAATGTTTGTATTCTCTCGGCTTTTATCCGTACAATATTTACAGAATGTAACGTTTTGTAATCTCATGATTAAACAATGAGTATGCGCCATATGTCAACAAGTTATAAAAGAAATATATGCAGTTACTGTACGAGCAACAACATCCGACGCGATGTATCAGGACGTTGGAATAAAATCATGAAAAAAATATCAGAGCATTAACATCCCCATATTTCTCTCCCTTTACTGCAACCACATAAAAATTCCTGCCAAGCAGTATAGCATACAATAATAATAATAATACAAGTATATTTTTCACCACGATACAGATATTATTTAAGAATGCAAAAACATTACAAAAAGGAAGAAAAAGAAACGAAAACAAAAATTTCATTAAACTAATTAAAACGCATATTTCTCTCTACGAAACTGCACGAACTTTAGGCTAGATGGTAGACACACAAGAGTTAGTACAGTCAAAACTTGTTAGCAGCCGTGTGGATGATCTTGCGAAGGCGATTTTCCAAATAGCCAAAATCCAATTGGTGAAGAAGGAACTCCGGTTCCAATATGGCTCCTGGGTGATTAGAAGACACGAGAATTCGTTTCCCTGGAACGAATAAAAAATACTATAAGTGGTAATGGTGGAATCGTGACTCGTCCCTGTGTTTACCAGTAGGTGTATCGAGGTCACACAAGACGTCTAAGCGCAGGCCTGCCATGGGGCAGGCGACCCCCTGACCGTCCCTTCCCACCCGAAACTTCCAACTAGAACCTCCAACCTACAAACGTTCGTTCGCCGTACCTAGAGCCTAGCCAGGTTCAACCTACAAGTCGCTCCTACGACGGATACCGGAGAGCCTTGAATTTCGTGATATTCTCCCTCAGAAGAGTTTTTACGTCAAAACCCAATTTTTTTCTGACTCACCGAATCGTGCTTTTTGGAAATATACTACCTCGCCAGTCGATGAGTCGTGGTGAACTCCAATAATCGAATCGATACTCGATGATCAACTGTCCGAGGTGGACAATCTTTTTGTTCTTCCTGTAAAATTGACGTCACGAGTGCAATGCGCTACGTGCTCTGTGTTCTTTGTTTAGTGCAAAATCATCTCAGTGCTTTACTTATGAGAGACGATGACACGTGAAGATCATTAATATCGATTGACATTTGCTACGACAATGGTAGATATTACATAAATTTTTTGTGTCTTTTAATAGCTGCTTTGGTGTCTGATGAAACCTAAATATTTTTCATTTCCTAGACAACAACTATGTGGAATATGTGAAACTATTTTATTGTTAAGTAGTATATAATTTGCTTGTTGTTGTCATGCAAACATCTTTTTTTTAGCATGGTCAGATTTCTGAATAGGGGCATATATGACTGGGTTTCGTTTGCGCACGTACTTTGGAGCATGCCTTGTATGATATTTACAGGCATTAGAAACAGGTTGCTCGAATATGTCCGATCGATAATCGAAGTAAATTATTATACTCAATTTCGGGATGTGTATAGAACGTACGGTCTCGCGAGGATATATTAAATTGTATATTACGATCCAAATGTGCTGATTCCTTACATTGCTATTTGCTTGCAGTTTATGTACAATACCTGCATATCATATGGTTTCCATAGTCGTTATACACGGTAGGTTATTCGTACTTTGTCGATATCGAAATTATTTTAAATTGAGTTGTTTTTTTGTACTCGATCCTTTGCGTAGTATTTTATTGATTATAAGGTATTTTTGTCTAAATGTATTTTATTTATTGTCAAGTCCTATTGTAAGTTATAGCAATCCCTTATTAGGGAGCGTTATAGGCCATTGTAGCATGTGGGCGAATGTCTCGTAAAATTAAGTTCCATTGCAATTCTGACTGTGCTTTTAAGCCATGCATAGAGTTTCTTATTATAGACGATTATAGGTTCTTTTAAAATTGATAATCTTAGTATTATGTAGAAAAATTATATTCATAATGTTTAGTATCTATACTTATATATATCTTATTAGTCATATTTCCTAAGCGTAAACACTTATTTATCATTTGCATATCTGCATTTGTGTACAGATATAACGAATAAAGATCGTGATTAAAATTGATAGGAACATACTTGTCGGAATTAAAAATGTCAGCAACTTTGTCGCTCGTGGATTGTTTTCGTACCTAATATGATTCTTAGAATGTCTGGCAATGAGCCTCAATAAATAACACAAATATAAATCGAGTTGACGTTATCTGAAATACAATTAACGTAAAATGAACATGCACGTTATATAATTAAATTATTTTCACAGTGATATTAAATGTAAAATTTTTCGCAAATAATGGAATAACAATCCAATACAGAAATATGGAATAACCGGAAGTTCACATAGATGAGGATATATTACAATTGATATTTCGCCCTTACTAGCCCTTACAAGGAAACTTGTTTATAGCATCATGAGGAATATCAATACAAGAAAGCGTATGTAATAGGTAGAATAAAATCTGTTAGGAAACACCTTATTCTCTCATGCCTCAATACCTATCTAAATTTTTGTAATTGCTTTCAGCAATATTAGCGACAATTTTCATTCAACCGATCATATTAAATTCCAGTTTTAAAATGAATTAGACAAAAAATACATAATTACATTATATGCCTAATCACAATACGAACTTTATTGTTCAGCTTCCAGTTAAAAATACGATGGCGGTGTCCTCAAAGTTTATGGTACTTTACAACCACGTTCATTGCCATTACTTGTATCCGGAAATAAAAGATAAACGTAAAAACTAACGTTTCACACCATGTTTTTTTCAGTACAATGTGGTTGTTTATGTATCTTACATGTCATTGTTTACCAGCTTGACAATTTTCCCATTTTTTTTTCTTTTATGCAATCCGTTATCGCGTCATTAATATTTTGCGACCGAGATACTCCCACCATTATTCTCAGTTTCATATTACACACACGACAGAACTCATTCTGTAAATTCTCTATTCCATTGATATTGATATCATCCAGTGAGAATATTGGTATTGCGGATACTTATGACCCACTTTAATACTTGACGTCTCGTTGATCCGCCTATTTGACCGAACTATCCTCTTCTATTGTCGTGGTAAAATAAAACTTGCATCTGTCGAGTGGATTTCACTCGATCGATTGGCTCAAGTGTACTTGACTTCGGAGTACATAACGTTATTCCGCGCTGCATTAAAAATAAACGTGGGAACTTCGGTACAGCTGATCCTCGTATAAGCTCTAATTGGTACACATTAGAGCCTACTAATTAATGTAAGACTACTATAAAGCAAGAAACGTGTGTTACGTCCGAAGGAGAAATCCGTAATAATAATTAACCTTTTAATTCCGTCCGTCGTAACCAATGCTGATTGACTTATGCTTCTGCGTAGAATCTTCATAATAATTTCTCTTCGATGACATATTATTTCCGTTAATCATTCATCGTTAAAGCGAATGATATGACATGGATTAAACATTTCGATACTGAGTAAGTGACAAAGGACATGCAGGAGAGAGAAAGAATCCAAGGGAAGAATCTAAATTTCTTCCAGATAGAAGTCAGACGCGGATCAGAAGTCAAAGAATTCAGTCAGAGGACATAGCAACCCTTAATCGAAGTAAAAGATCTAAATTCAAGGCCAGATTACGAGTTCAATTCATTTATTTTGGCGCATTGTTCAGAGTTTGAAATCTTAATTTTTCAATCCTGTTTTCCATCGTTGAGACTTCTCTCAATAAACGCATTAATTTAATTTATAATTTAAATGCTGTGTTGATTTTATTGTGGTCTGTATTCATCCGATCCTGGAAATTTTTCATTGTTCGGTAATCTTTTATTTGCAATGTAAATACCCTATCAGGTTCCTATCCTATTTAGTACCTTGCAAAAGTAACGTTATTCATGATCAAATTTGTCATTCAATCAGTAAAGATCTACTTCTGCTGAATCCCATATAATCTCAATTACATGGGACTGATTTCATTTTCCTCAGGCTGATCTAGGTCTGGTTGTTCGATAAATAGGTCCTGATGAGTCTGATCTCATCCTTTTGACCCGAATCTAAGCTTATTTGTTGCGCATTCCGGGCCGAAACAGAACTTATAAATCCTGTTCTCGTACTGCCGAAAAAAAAATCAAAACATCTTTTTTTGACTCGGAAACTATTCTCAATTGTTCCTTATTATCGATTGCAAAATTTTCATTATTAAACCAAGAAGTATAATGTTACTTTTGAGAAGGATCCAAAAACCCTAGAAACTTTATTAATTCTTGAATTCACATTGTCCCGTCAGTAACCATGCAACAACGATCTACGTCCAGGCCAGTGCCAGTAACAGGCCAATCTTGGGCAAAATTTCAAAAGATTTAACTCAAAATGAGCCAACTAAAAATCGGTAAAACAGATTCACTCGGTTTTGTCATTTCCTATTTTATCGATAGTATTGGATTATCATTCTGACGTTACACATGTGTGACTTATAAAAATCGTTTTAAAAGATAAATATAATCAGGATCTATAACTGTTGCAGAGTAATATATGTACAGTCGGACCTCAGGCACTGACAGACTTCAATGCACGAAGTTTCAGACACTGATTGTTTTACCTAATCTTTCTATCATCCAATCGCGTTTGAGCGCCAGGGACGTAGCCAAGGAGCCTAGTCTCCCTAGACGTAGTAATGCGCGCACAGATAGGTCCACAGTTTATTGACAGTACTGCCACCGCTGGCAAAAACTGTCAGTTTCAAAGATCTTCAAACGAAAAGTGCGAAAGATCGGTCAATGCCAGAGACGTCAGTGCCCGAGGTCCGACAGTATATGTAAAATTGACTTAACAGCATTTATGAAGAAGTCGTTTGAGGTTTAGTATAATTTAAAGATACACATAAAAATTCTCAGAAGTTTTTTTTTACAATGCATTGGTAACTTAAAATATATTCTAGCGAACAATTAATGAGCGTAATTTATGACAAATAGAATGCGTCAATTTGTTGGTACAAAATAATATATCCAACTGAAAGAACTTTCAAACGAAAACTCATATGCACTCTGCCTTCGAGCCATCTTTATAAGAAAGAGAGTAGAAAAAAGTACAAAAATAAAATCAAGTCAAAATAATGAATCAGTATCAGTTGAATGGTGAACATATTCTTCATGCATTCTGTAATAGCTGATTTATTTAAAAAATATAAGAAGAAAAATTAACGAAAATCGATGTTATAAGAAAAAAAAAACAAATTTATTATTCTTGAAAATGCAATTCTAGAATCAATGAAAAATGCATGTAATTTATGGTTTTAACATACGCGCATGGTATATCTATAATATTGGATACATAATTAGGTCCTTATACCAGTAGCTAAACAACTACGTGCGTGCTTTAGAACTATCAGGCTTCGTGATTACGCATAAGCAGTCATTTTCTCGTTCTTCCGAGTCACGTCACTGCTGTAGGTACAGTACACAATCCCTACGTTTGAAATTATTCAACGAACCTTGAACTACATAATTCGTCAACTGACGCTATCGATCACGACGCGACCTTTTTTATCCAAGCGATCAGAAAGAATTACACGACAGTTTATCACGTATTGGATAAGTAAATTGGTTCATCGATGAATAACTATGATATGTACATTGATAGAACTACCAATAGCAAATTTTTAAATATAAAAGAAAAGATACAAGATTTATCTGATATAAATACGTGTACAGGCAAGACTGAAAAGAGTGCACTTGTGATATTGATTGCATACGTGGAAAAAACGTTATGCAAGATAAACTTAAGGGAGTATGTAAATTCGTTAAGAACAATATATATTTAGATTGGTTATATAAGAAATTTATGTAAGAAAGTAATGTATTGTTTGAACGTATCCTTGCAACAAAAGGACCCATCTTTTAGAGGCAGATATACATATAAACGGAGATTTTACAATGGAGAATTTTTTAAAGATTTTTTTTATTTATTATCGATATCGTTTTCCAAATAATGAGAATTATTAACGTTGACTTTTGGTTCCGGATGTCGAAGGGCATTGGCGATTATAAATACTTTTAAATGGATAAGTGCACCTGCCCATCGTCCAGCTGCTACATATGGTGAACCCGAAGTTTATTGCCCCAAAACAAAATCATAAATCTTGTTCGTAATCAAATTGTATGTGCTTACTTAAATTTAGCCATTGACTGTATGCATATTAAGCAGTGTCGTACGACAGCGAAGAGAAATTCCTCATGATACTGCTCACTACCATTTCTTCGAATAATCTCATCATCGGAACTTGCGATAAAGATAAAATGATTCAGCAAGCCGAGCAGAGTAATAGAATGTCCATATTCACTGATAATTCTTGCTTAATAAATTTGTTTACATCGAAAGTCACACACTATTGATATATGCAAAATCAATAAAATATTGACATACAAAATTATGATTTATATACGTGTCTATCATTGATAATAAGATTTTAGAAATTGTATAAATTTAGATAGCACGCCTTGATTGATTTGCGTATTATGTTATTGTTTTATTGGCTTTGTAAAAATATTAGATATACCTACACTGCAGAAACTGCGTTCCCTTACAGAAGTGTGTAGATTTATATCTTGACTTAATTTTAATGGTTATCATCCATTCGAGAAGTTGAATACGATTAAAAATTTTAATTAATAAACGCATCAATTGCAGGATCTACAGGAAGAAACCTATGCATTCGACACGCGTCATCGAGAAAGAGTACTAGCACCTGCATTTCAATATTGAAAAATGTCTTTTTTCGGATGGGGAAAGAGTAGCAGAGAAAGTGGCGATCACCCAGGACGCAATTTACAAGATGGTCTCTTTCAAATTGCATCGCAAGCTTGTCACATTCTTGTACAGGTAAATAAATTTATTTTTAAAAAACACTTACTTGCACTGTTGTAAATGATAAAGAAGAGAAACTGGATAACATTACGTATATTGCAAAATAAAGTAAAAGTTCAACATTTGTAAAAAAATTTTATGAAATTCAAACGATACATTAATGATAATATTTTCAAATGCAAATAAATCTTATAAATATGCTTCAAACAAGGTATTACATGTCTATTGTATGTATAGGAATTCGATTTCTGAAGTATTTTTGAAAATATGTCGAGATCGGCAGTACATCACTTACCAATACTTTATCAAATGCAGGTAAACAATACTCACAACGTATCATACGGAGGCAGCAATCATGTTACGAATGTTGCCTATTCGAAATACTCAACTGCTGAGCGATCAACAACTCTGGCTTCATCCTCATCAGCAACTAGTGCATCTTCATCCAGCAGACCATTCTCGAGACACCCAGGAGGTCAAGGAAAGGATCAGGACGTCGTCGTTCTTTTACCGCATCACAAAAGCAGAACGCCAAAAATCAGGCACAAACTCTCGGTAAGATCATTATTAATGTTGTATTGCTGTCATCATTCGATTATTCGTTCATGACTATAGTCTCTGTAGTTACAGCTGCAATGTGAAATATAGGATAGATATATGAAATGCTCACATCGACAAAGAATACAAAAAGTCCCTATATCATATGGAACTAAAAATTGAGAGAAATGAACGTTTTTGATAAAAGGGAAATATTTTCAGTCTCGAAAATGTATACTTGTGTATAACGTTAAATTATCTTTACAAGACTGATCGATATTTACAACGTAAAAAGGATCTACAAATATTTTCTGTATCCTTCAAGATAAATCGATAGTCAGTATCAGCACAGCGTTATCTAAACGAGCCTCGTTCTTTAATTTCTATTATGTACACAAGATGCGAGGGATCAGCTTTGTTGATTACGTAGGAGGGTCCGCGAAATTAAATATACTCAGGCATAACCATGAATCCACCTAAAGCATATATGTATAAAATGTTGCGTCTCAAAAATATATAATTACAAAAAATAGAATAACGATCATGCTTACCCTATATTGGAAAACTATAAAGGTCAAAGGCTATTACCCATAAGAAATAGAGTTACGCACATACAGGTTTATTCACGACAAACGTAACACCTGAAGTTAGCCTGTCCATTTGACCTCTATGGTAGAGCCACCTTCAGGTAGTGCTTTTGTCGTGAACAACCCTATATGTACGTCCAATACAGTCAACTCTAAAATTACGAACTATTTTTACTCATGCAAATTCATCGTCTTGCAACGTCCTGTACAATGGTGAACAATATAAGTCATTTACTTCGATCAGTATTTCACGGTTTCGTTAGGAGAATGATATCATCTTCAATTATAATAACGTTAATGCACCGTAGCATTAATCATAACAATCTATTTCTATTAAAGTAACTTTAATCATGTGCATTTCTTTGTGCGTCTCTCGCGTCTACGGCAGTCACAATAAATTCTCGATTACTCACAGCTATTTTTTCGAATTCGTTGACCACAGAACGGTTAGACTTGGTTCCAAAGTGTTTTCGGGTAATCAAGACAACCATTGTCCTATGTCCGATCCATTTTTGAAAGGGATTTGATGGCTCTTCCAACCGCCGTCGTAGAATCCTGCCGGTGCTGATGTCCGCAGGGAACATTACCGACAGAGCACTGTCTCGAATTGCCGACCATTTCAACCTTCTAGGGACACTATAGTGTCCCTTCAGAATTCTCTCCAAGGGTTTAGACTTTCTTCACGTCTCATTTGCCTCCTCTTCTGTCCCCAATTCCGGAACTAGTCTCTCAGCAAGCACCTTCTTTGATTGGATTGCTCAGGATTGAGTGACTGGTACTGATACCACCGTTACTACTGCAGCTGAACTTACTTCAGCTAGTACTCGTCGCTACCTGCATTAACAGGTTTACCTCATCTTCTCGATTTATTCTACGAAGTGCCTATCCCTTCGCCTCATGCAAAATCAATTACTGTAAAATTGTACTCTAATATTATTGATTACCTTTCTTATTGTTGATATTGATCGTATAATCGCAATCTCAATTCTTACTATCGTGCGCATGCATGATAGGTCGTTTCTAAAGAACTACTTTTCGTAATGGAGTCTCGCTTCGATTTTATAAAGAAAAAACATTCATGTGCCTCCGTGGAATCGAGTCTCTTTATCGCGATGCGGTGAGACGATGCATGCAAGAGGGCCGTCTTTGACATTGCGTGTTACAAGGCCATTTCGATGAATCTAACACTCAATAGAGGATCCATACAGACATAATGGCTGTCTGTAGAAAACGGACTACTGGCGAATACGGCAGAATGTACAGTATATAGGGTGTCAGGCGTAAGTGCCCTATTGCTTGAGACGGTAGTGTAATGGTAAAATTTTGATGCTGTTTTGAACAAGAGAAAGAATTATCTGTAATTCATGAATTGACGAGTAAATTGATGTTTTTCTGTTTGTACGAGAACGCGTAAAAATTATTTATGTACTTGTGGAATTCTTCCTTTTTTTCATTTATTAACAAATATTTTTTCTATAATCGTGTTCCTTAAAGCTAATATTTTTTTTTACATCAGAACGGTATCTTTCTTATCATTATCATTTTGTTGTCATTATTTAACTTTGACTTCATCTTTATCACCAATCATTTATACCACCCTGTATAATGGAATTTGGCGATATCAGATAAATTTCAAACTGTTTAGACTCGCAGGTTTTCTGCGTAACTGAAATAATAGAGTATTCTAGTATACTTTTCGAGTGTTTTACCTATTGTTTTCCTATGTATTCGTGTGTACGATTTTTACCGTTTATGTTTTATTTTAATGCACAATTTTAACAGTACGATATTTAAGCCAGACCAGTTTCATTCATGGAAGACATTTATTCGAAATATTGCATTTTAAGTCCTTGTTACGAATAGCGAATGCACATCGTGTAAAAGGATTTAATTTCGTTTAAAGTTTTACAGTTTGTGTTAGATGATGATATACCTAAAAAAAAGTGCTTATGCGCGCAACTTCATTTCTCATTATTTTTTTAATATAGCATAATAAAATATTTCATTAATATTTTTAATATAAATATAATATACCCTTCACTGTATATCGTAATCATTGTACATCTTAATGTCAAAATATCATAGAATATTATTGTCTTTAAAAACTTACAGACTCATTGCATAAACGTTTACGCGAGCTTTGAATTAAAAAGAATATACAACAACAATAAGATCGTCCTGTTTTAAAATCTATTCAATTTAGCCTATTTCAAATCATATCCTCGTCAATGTGTATTAAGCAATTATGAAAGCATATGGTTATCAAAGAAAGAAAACGCTGCACTTTAGAGGAGCATCGCGTAATGAACGAATCACACAGTAGTGCCCACATAACCAATTGTTCAAAGAGAAGCCATAGCTTGTGGCAACAGTCCAGTAAATAATTGCGCCAGTAATTATACTCATTACATCGGACTAGTCAAAACAAAAGCATTCAATCTCACGCTCCTCCAAATGTTATTATTGTTACACCATTCGAATGCTACATAGCGAGTATACCGGTCTAACTGCACCCGAGTGCACAGCCACTGTTTTCGTGTAGTGCACTTAATTAAGAATTAACCACGTGTGTAGATTGTTCATTCACTGTGGCATAAGCATGAATTCGCCCGAACCATAATACCGATATTACGCGCAGATCCACAAAACAGCTTCGTATTTAAGCACCAATCCATTCTCTCTTTTATAAACGCATAAAACTTCGTAACTGCACAACATAACTAAGACCTAAACAAAAAAGCGAATGATATCAGAATGGACAATACGTATTTGTTCTCGTAGGAAAATTCATGCGCATTCTCTGAAATACAAGTATACAGTTATTATTAAATGAGAGAACAATCCATGCGCGAGTATGTATAAGCGTTATGAAAAATTCAGAACTGAAATTAGAGTAAGTAGTCATGTGGTACTAATTGCAAAGCGCGATGAAATTACGTGTCCATGATCGCAATCGGATAGTCATACTCAGTAGTATTTGGCACAAACGGCAGCAGCCACAGTCTAGAAAATTTGCGTAGTATAGTTCATTCGTAATAACACTGTTGAATAAGTACAGCCATTTTGTCGTGTTCTTCTTGTATGTCTTCGATTTTTTAAAGTCCATTACGCATTCTTTCGCGTACAGTGACAGCAATGGTGTGTCGCTCTTTCGGCAAACATCCGCCATGTGTTTCACCAAGCGAAACAGTTTTAGCAAAGATGCTTTCATCGGAGGGCACGAGCCCCTGCTGATTGATTATTCCTGTAGCCGTTCGCTTTCTGCTTTCATATCATTTTCGCGGCTCATTGCGTGCGCGAGAGACATAAACGAAAAATGTAGGGATGTTATTCACGCCGCAATACGCGGAAACAGATTACATCTCGCAAGGAGCTTAGGGGGGTGGCAGACACCCCAAAAGGAGGGAAAGTGCAGCAGGCACTGCTTTTCTCTGTCTACGGGTCTGCGCTTTGTACGCAGGACGTTGACGCGAGTGTTTTTGCCACGAAACGATAAAAAGAGGGTGGCCAAAATTAAATTTGTTTGGAATTATATGTAGAGAAGGAAGCACGGCTGGTGGAAGGAACGAGGGGCAATGGCGATACGGGAGTCGTGGGAGGATAAGAGGGTGGTAATAAAAAATTCACGGTCCTAACTGTACTCCAACACGAACATCCCTTGCCCAAGTGCTTATTAAGAGTGATTATGTGCACGTGTATTTTCATTTTCTTGTACATTTTCACTGACGCGCCCACCACGGAATCTTGGATTATTGCAGGAACCTCATCCTGCGTCTAACTTTGATAATACTTGTTACTTATTATAATTGTACTAGACCAATTCAACAGCCAGACAGATGATTTTATGAATTTGCTTTGTTACTGCTAATAAGACGAACTATGTAAAAGAATGCGTTACCAAAAGAGCATAAATTTGCGTCTAAATCATTTTAATCGGTTAATGCAAATATATTGAAAAATGAAAATGATGCAAATTACAAATCAAACACATTTCATTCTAGATCATGTATGTACTTACTCCCTGTTTGACAAACAGATGTCTATCGGATGTCGTTCCAATATTCAATATTGCATGGGATCAGTTGATCATCATTAAACGTTTCTCGAGGGACACAGTTTGAGGCGTGTCAAGAACTTGTTAAAAATTTTGTAAATCTTCTGTAATACTAGTAACCTACGCCCATGGGATTATAGCTCGTTTAAGAAGAGTGCATGACAGAGGACAATAAGTACGAAAATCGAACCTTTGGGACACACTGAGGCCATGTAAGATTACTGACATACACCATCATTACACTAGTTTCATTAGAACGAATGTTAAATTAATGTCCTACCAAGAATCGCAATGATGCCTGGAAGCCAATTCCCACGACGATCGTCTTGGGTCTTGGGGTAAGATCTCGTGACAAAACGCCATAGACCGGAAACCGTTGTATTCGTTGCGACCCGTAATTCCTTGCTTGTCCATTTCTCGTAGATGCATTTTCCGGCCTTAGCTTTATCACGAGAAACACACGTTAAATCGTCGAAACGAGGATCCCTCATTCCCCTATCTTATTCACCACTTGCGTCCTCCTGTTATCCCAGTGGAGTATACGCCACGTCGACGAATTTTCGCCAATATTTACATCTCGAACCTTCACAGAGACTCTTTGCTACGTTTGCGGACCCTCCCGCTTTTGTAGTATCTTTAGATCACACGAAACCCCTAGAAACATTCATTGGTATTCACCACACTTTTAATTATTCATACGCCTCTGATCGTACGCCTTTGTAAAAACGTAACGGACTAAGCTTTATACGCATGTCGAATACGCTTCGTCGCGACGTCTAAAACGCCAGTCGTAAAACTGTCATACAGACTGATGTGTTAGATTTCTACTTTGACGACAAGATTTCTTAAAAAGCACAGCGATAATTATATCCAATTGTTACTTACTATTAAAGCCACAGGGGGAGGCACTGTCGCAACCATGGCGGGAGTCTTTAAAACTAACCGTGTACACATGACTATGAATGACATCGGTGAATGACACTTGAGTTTGCCGAACAATAATCAATCAGAAATAATGACTGAATTCGATCGTACAAGTTCGTGCATTTAAAGTGGGGTACATTCGTCGCGTAATCTCGAAGTGCAATTAATGTTGTAAATATAACAGAGCAGTCGCTCTGGTCTACGCTAGTTTATGCTAGGTTAGTTTTCCCGAGACAGCCCTCGCGGTTAGACACGCGAACTAGCTGCACGCGCCAACTGGCACTACCTGCAGGTAAGTACGCTTCAAGTTTTGCGAAACGGAGTGTACCATAATACCGTGCAATTCGAAATTATACTTGTAATTACAATATTCTGACAGCTGCGCGGCCTAGTTTCCCATTCTTGGAAGTCTCCACCGTTCGCGGCTTCCGCAGTAGAATGCCGTGATATCCCGATACACTTCGACGACAGTAAATTCGTGTACAGTGTCGGCTATTCCAATTCGTCGGAATAGTGCATAATATATTTCGCAAATTATAAATTTCCTTTTAGTGCAACCCATACGCTACTGTGCTTTTAGCTGCGACACAAGATCGACGGGGCGCGACTTATGCAAAACACGTATGTAAGTGGTGTGTGCTTATTGAGATTTAACGTTTTTCATCGTGTCCGGTTGGTTTATGAGATACGATTAATGCTATCAATTACAAAAAAAAAATCATAAAAGCATTTTATGTGTAGAGCAATTGCATATACTGAGAAATGAAGCTTTCAACCAATGACGTAACGACGAAATTTCTTTTCCGTAACGTAATTGATTGAAAGTGGACCTTAGTGTTTTTCGTGATGCAGAAAACGTATCGACATAATGCTAATAATAACGCATAATAATTTTATCCTCCGTGTCGTTCGAGAAATTCAAATAGTTTTTGATCACCAGAAGAGTCTCTACAAGGGATGCATGAATATATCGTCATTCTTAACCGTTCAACCTCTTTTGTTTCGTGAATTATGGACCATCGACTTTTCATTGGAACCTTTTTTGTTTGCCTCTTTGCGTATTAACTTAACGACAACCATTTGTCTCAAAGAGCGCAAGAGGCATAGCGGGGGTGCCAGCGCGATGGAGCATCATATCCTTCCTGATAAGGCTTACCCTGTCGGGACCTGTCTACGGGTCTGTTCTTAAACTTGTTCTAAACTTTTAACGAATAATAGCTTTATAGATTTAATTGTTTGTGGAGCAAAAAGAGCAAAAAACTCCAAGTACTCTCCTAGTAACTTCACGAACAACCGTTTTAAAGTCATACCATAATACCATCGTAGTACCATTTTGGTATTGTCGCTATCAAAGTTATTATTATTTTATTATCTAATTTGGATTATAACTTACTAAAAGTTGCATATCTTTTGTGATGAAATAAAAACATCCCCAAGTTGAATATTTCGTCGAGTTACGCCGGTTTCCAAAAAATTGATTAATTTTGCAATTGCGTCTAATACACTAGCATATATAAACGCCAGATAATTGCTACAAAAGTATTTGAGTATAGAAAATCGTAACGGGTGCTTTAGGTTGAGCAGTTCAGTAATTGTATAGGAATATTGTATATCAAATCAGTAAAAACGATAGAAACTTTCCTATAAAATTAACACACGGAATAGGTACACTTTCAACCATCCTCAAAAATTAAATTCAGAATAGTGCTACTTTATAGTGCACATAATATTGTTTGTTTGTTTGTTTATTGTAATTGTAATAACATCACGTTTAACGAACTATAACATATATATACGCATCGCTGCGTCAAAAAGAGAAACATTAGCATTAACAGTTACAGCGTCATAACGTAGCATCATAAATTAGATCTAGCTACGTGATATGAAGCCTAGAATATTGATCGAGTTACTCGTCCTTATCGATCGAATTTTTTTTAATCGATTGTGCGGTCAGGGGTGTGACCAGTAATTTTATCAGCTCTTTTAACCGATAAAGTATCTATGTGTATCGCTCATGAAACAGGAAATGGTGCTACACGAAGAAAGGGGGGAGAAGACACAAAAATGGAATGACGGCTCGTGAGGGTTTGAGGAATGATGAGTGGCAGAATGAACAGTGCCAGAGGGAGACGGGAAATTCAGTGTAAAAAAAATATATGACGAAGGGCCAAAAACCTACGAGAAATGGAACTCTGATTGTGTTTTGTCTGTGTCTGGTATCACCCCATAGCACGGGGGTTGCCAACCTGGTACCCAATTATTTTTCGCACGAAGCAACATCATCTCATTACATTTTGCTTCCTTTCATTCCACCTGTTATGTTCCCCAATCTGACAGTGTTCCTCAGATAATTTCCAACGAATTGCAGTGTGCCAGTATAGTTAGTTGACGACGTCGCGTCCTCGTTATCAGGAGGCGTCGGTGTTGCATATAAAAAGCTAAAGTAGGTCAGGAAGCATTATTAGGTATTACAGCAAGGAAAAATCAGTTTTATCCCACGGCGCCAATATTCCTCACTTTCAGGAACACTTCTATATCTCACCGACACTCTCACGGGACACTATTCTAATCGTGAATAACAAATACTTCGCAGGGCATGCTAATAATTGTTTAACATTTGTAAATTAGCAAGTTCCTTCGACGCGTTTAATTATCAGCCGCCCCTTTGGAGTCCGTCCGTCTACCCCGCAGTTTCCCCTCCGCGATCCATACCACTGCATCCCTCATCCCCGGGCGGGTCTACCGCCCACATTGCTCCAGAATCAACATTCCGACTCTAGAGGGAAAAACAAAGTGAGGCGTGGGTTTGAAAATGAAGATAGACCGTTCACACGAAATAAATTATGAATTTCATTACATTCAGGGTGGAAAGGGACGGGGATGAGCTAAGGACGGAGTTTAATCAAGGTAATTGTCCGACTATGTTTCCCGGCTAATTTGTATTAAAAACGCATTACTCTAATGGCAAAGTGTTGAAAGAAAATAACGAAACGTGTAAGAACATGTTCTAGCTCGTTGGCGTTTCCAATGTGCCACTGCTGCGCATAACAGTAATGGACACGTCTCTTTTTTTATTGACGTCTGCAAACACACCTCCCACTAGTTAGACTATAGAGAAGTAGCTTGGAAATTTACGCTGCATTATATGTACGTACATTTTCCTATACACGGAATGCGAATTAACTCTGCGATAGACAAACGTATTTTTGTATTTGAGTTTATTAATAATAGAGCTTTAAAGGCTGCGTCCCGTAATTTTCGGCTCTAGTGCCAGTATGATTGTATCTCTTTTAGGGTACATTCCGAAATTCACTGCCATTACTGCGAGCATGGTTGCGTCTCACTCAATTGCATGCAGGTAAACAGAGACACGAAGATACTGCCAGTGAATTTCGGAACGTATTCTTCGATGTATACAAATATAAATAGGGACACGAAGATACTGAAAGTACCTACTGGCTGTGAATTCAGAAATGGATCCAAGGCTGTCTTATTTTCACATTGTTAAAATCACACGGGCTTATTTCAAAATTTACTACAGCATTCTTCTGTTTTTTAAAATCACTTTATTATAATTTAGGTTTGCGTAACTGATTTCTTTCACACAGTACCGTCGGCCAATTTATTTCGAATAGTTCGACACATTATAGGTTTTTAATCATTTTGCGTAGCAATTGCATTGTTTTCTTCGTAAATGGTTGAGTCAAAGGGTTCAGCTTCGTGACAACTGAATATAATATATTATAACCGATCAATAACATGCTGGGAACTCCCTTGCAATGAAGTAGAAAACACCATTAAATATGCATCAACCTCGAAAACGGGTATTCAAACATGGCGCCAAGTACGACGTTGCCACGTCTGTCATCCGACTGTTCCACGGGCTGCGCTATGTTCCCACTGTAGGTAACCTAACCTCAGAATTTCTTTGTCACATACTTGTTTACGGCACTTGCTTTATACACTCCGACAGTTTCTTTTGATATTATTGCTCCATTGATCGTATCTACAAAATATGACTAGAGTCGACCTTCAAAAGGTGCCAAAAAAGGACGAACAATTGCGGGTAAGTGTAGTTTATCTGGCTGGTCGATAATGAAACTGCCAAGGTCAGAGCTGTGTGAACTATGGGTTATATTACAGTGACATTAGGGAATTCATCGATCGCACCTTGTCGCACATTAATTTGTACATCACGCAAATATTCGGGGGGAATATCGCGAGTGCAACTGGTACTTTAATTTAAGCAGAAGTCTATTTAATATTGTAGTAGGAAAATACGATCAGAATATACTATTGAGATAAGATTGCGTGCATAATTTTCATTCTCCGTAAACATATCTAGGATTCCTGTAGTATTTTCGTTAAAGTGTCGCTCTACATTATTAGTTTACGGCTTCATTAAGATTGCGGTGAGAATAACGTCTCAAGGAAGATATATACTAATGAATTTCAGAGGATTAAATTACGCTTTTAATTATATCTACTGCGGTATTAATATGTGTGATAAAATTTAATTCCAGCTTGTAGAAAGTGACGAAAACTTGCGAAAAAAACCATAAAGTTTTATTGAGTTTTTTTCGTGTTTGTAGTCACTTTCTATGTCTATTTCAAACGTTTTAGGCAAAAATGTCTTGTGGACTTGACAAAATGCAAATTTGGATTATCATCGAATCTCATTGAAATTTATACGAATGGAAGAGGTAGCGCAATGTAGTACTCTGGCGATAAGACAAATGCAAATTGCAATTTCGCATTATCAATTCGAGGGATTAAATTATTTACAAAAGTTCTGCGCAGACTGCTTTGCATGTTTCAAGTTTTATACTTTTCAAAATTGATTTACTTTTTATTTGTCAACCGTTTTTCACACATCTATTTTTCATCGCAGTGATTCGTCCATGAGATAAAGTAACTTCACGAAACGACAATACAAAGTTACGGTAGCCCCAAAATGATACATAACTTTTATGATGTCAGGGGATACGGGTTAGTAACGAATCAAAATGATAAATAAATTTTATATTGGATTCACCCCTGCAATAATCGAACTAAAGTACTGAATCCGCTCTTTCGTTGGATGAGCGTATAGCAATGGTGGCCATTATCCCAAAGAAACGGATCAGAAAAACAGCATCGAAGATCCCTATAACTGCCGACCCTTGATTAGGGAACTTTATGGAGTGGTTCATTGCCAATAAACCTGAGGGTTCACGCCATATTTGTGAATGTGCAAATTAAATCGTGTCCCTTTTTTGTCAATTCTACATGTATATTTTTTTTAATAAACAAATATTCCTAATAATAATTACAGCTACGTAGTTCCATAATGAAAACCATTTGACTTTCTTATCGCTCATTCTTTTCGTGCAATGATACTGAAATAATACAATTTTTTTAGACGGTTTCCGAGAATGCAAGGTTGGATGTGAATTCGCCGTCCGGTGATGATGATCTCGAATTGTGGGATCAATCTGGGTTCATGCTGAGGAGTGATGTTGATGATCCCCTCACGAATTCGAAGTAAGTACAACTGATTTTAATCTAATGTATTGCTACATATTTATTTCAAGCGATTACTACATTCAATGCCTGTAATATATTTATATGTTTTCTTTCTTAATAAGATCTCCGTTTGTTGAAATTTTCATGGCAGACATCTATTCTTCACTTTTCTTTTCCTTTGTATATTGAGTAAAAAGCTCCTATAAGTTGAATCAACAGCACTGTTTTTAATGTCTTGGCATGGTTTGATTCAGTAGCCATGAAACAGTCGAGGTCCGTCACTGTACGATTTTTAAGTTTATTTTTAAGTACTGGCGTGTCTCGAAAATGTATACTTGCTGAATAAATGGTGATCGATAAACGTCGCTGAGCGAAACATTATTCTAGAGAAATGAGCATCGTATGCCCAGGGCAATTCGAAGCGTCGCGTTTGATAAAGAGAGCAACGAAAGAAAAAGGAAGGCAGAGGAAAAATCAACTATCCTTCCCATTTGCGATCACTGGCCTATTATAATGGAGTTATCGAATGTCTACGTGGCATCTATATATATGAATTATTAATGAGTACCCTAGACAAATTAGCTCTTGTAACAAAAGTCCCAGCAAAATGCATTGTCGCTGTTCAAACAAGTGAAATTGTAAAAGTCACCGAATGCTCTTATTATGACTATGTGAACTATGAAATATACGCCGTGACAGCATTGGAATATGGAATTATAGTACTTCAATAAAAACGTCATGATTAATAGATTCCAGAATTTTTCAAATTTTTATTCATAGTTCGATACAATACACCTATTTATGGTAGAATAATCAAAATATTTATGTACGCAATTTATTGTCCATTTGTGTATTTGTCGTAGTTGCGAGTTTAAATAATATAAAAGCACTCGTAATTCATAACCATTAGTAGAAGCATTTTACTTCGAATGTCACTTTGTGCACTTATCATTACTAAGTATATTATATTGAATTGTGTTAATGATTTTCTTAATTTAATGAACGATCGAAGGTGGGGTGCGCAAGGATGGTGCAGACCCAGCTGCATTCCAATCACCGTAATCTTAATCCTGATCGTGCTGGTTGTTCTACTGCCTCTACTTGATCATGCAGCAGACAAGCATTTATTGAATTCAACGAATTCAAACAATGACTCTTCGCTGACCTGCATGGATAGCTGCAGAATATCACTCGTAGAGTCGATACCCATCGGTTTGAATTACAGCAATGGCTCGGTAATGTACGACAGCACATATTATTCTTGGATGGAACTGATTGGATCTGCACAAGAAACTATAGAAATCGCGTCCTTGTATTGGACAATGAATAGGCAGGACGTCTATCCGGACGACAGTGCTAAAGAAGTGAGTAACAATGCCAGGGACAATAATTTATCCCCTCTTAGTTTCCACGAATCGCGCCGAATATCGACAATTTTGCATTTGCAGGGTGAGGACGTTTTCGAAGCGCTTCTCGATGCAGGTCGAAACAGGGGCGTACGATTAAAAATTGCACAAAATGCCCCGTCCCAACTTAGTCCCAATGTGGACACGGAATATTTGGCCAAAAAAGCAAATGCACAGGTAACAATATTAAAATATTTTATATGTATTTATTGTCCGGATGAAATGTGAATTTTGTGTAATAAATTGAACATCTGTGTAGAATAATTACATTACATGTATACAAACATGGAGGAGATGGTACCGTAAAATGGACCACGTACTCATTGTCATTAAGCCTTGTACAATGCAACTCGATTTAAATGTTTTTAACTGATGTAAAATCTGGCTGTCATTAATCTTGTGGTTTAATAAGCCTGTATCGATTTCCTTTCTTCTGGACAGCCCGGTCTCGGGTTTGAGTTGTGAAGACAATTAATCGTTTGTAAATTTGAAAACAGTTGGCCCTCAAAGACTGACAAAGCGTCAAGTAAAATTTTGACGCACCTGCGCTCCGTTATATCATAATTAATGTCTTACGGCCTTCGCAAATTTAAATCGGCAATGATTTATTAGATACCTTTATAATGAGACCGCTAAAATGTTGATCAATTATTGCGAAAATATTTTATAATTGTATTAGGCTTTTATTGGAGCGGTCACCGTTCGAGAATGGACCGTGAAAATTTTACGTCAAATGAAAAATGTCGTTTTTTTTTATTACCCAAGGTGCGAAGCTTAAATTTTGCTGGATTACTGGGAGGCGGTGTATTGCACACGAAGCTATGGCTCATAGATAGAACCCATGCTTACGTTGGTTCAGCAAATATGGACTGGAGATCCTTGACACAAGTGAAAGAGCTTGGTGTGGTCGCTCTAAATTGTTCCTGTCTGGCAAAGGATTTGGGAAAGATTTTTGACGTGAGTATAATTTAAAACCAAATGTACAATCCTTCGATTTCTTCAGCATCGTACCCATCAATGAGAAAGCAAGTTCTTAGAAAATGTGTTTTATTCGTCTTTTAATGCAGAGCATTTCTCGAGAAGAAGGACAGTCGTTCAATGAGTTTACATGATTTCAAAAAGTTTGTACGTTTTCACAGGTTTATTGGATGCTTGGTAAAGATGGCAGAGTGCCATCCTCGTGGCCCGAATCTCTCAGCACAAAAATAAATATGGATAATCCTATGAACTTTACTCTGGAGAACAATAAATACAGGAGCTTTATTGCGGTATGTATAGTTTTCGTCTCTCCTCGTATTAAGGACATATTTGTCGTAATGATCTTGCCTGGAGTGCGCGAGATAGTAGGACGTTTAATAACCTGCTATTACGAATGGGTTTCAGAGTTCGCCGCCTCCCTTTTCTCCCACTGGCAGAACCAACGATCTTGATGCAATCTTGCATTGCGTTGAAAAAGCAGAAAAGTTTATTTACATTTCTGTTATGGACTACTTTCCATTAACCATCTACACGCCTAAAGTAAAGTATGTACCTATATTTCAGATAATAATTTATTAAATAATCATATATATATTTTACGTAATTATTTATTATTAAATCAATAGCATGTCTAACGAAATATTAAACATTTTTTATGGCTCATTACAGATATTGGCCCGCTATAGATAATGCTTTAAGATCAGCTGCCATCGAGCATAAAATAATTGTCAGGCTTTTAATTTCGTGGTGGAAACATTCACGAACATCTGAAGACTTCTTCCTTAAATCCTTACAGGATCTGACGCATAGCTACAAAGGTGTCAGGATCGAAGTTGTTAGTAAATCGAAAATCTTTTGTATAAATTCTTTACTGCAATACTATTTTTTAAATATTCTTAGTTTATATATTTTACATTTGTTTTTGTTGTTTTTTCAGAGGAGATTTATCGTTCCTACGACATCGGATTTCGATAAAATACCATTTGCTAGAGTTAATCATAATAAGTATATGGTTACCGACATTGCTGCATATATTGGTACAAGCAATTGGTCTGGTGATTACTTCATTGATACAGCTGGTACGTATGTAACGTGGTTTTTAATGCCAGTTTATAATTTGTGGAGTCGCAGTATCATCTACATAATGTTTAGTGAATCGAATAGAAAATTAACAGGAGATAATACTGTATTCGAAGCAATAAGGAATGTATTAATTTGGTTTTTACAGGTATCGGTATGGTATTCGAAGATATTGGTCAGAAAAATCAAAACAGCATTAGACAACAGCTGGAAGATATTTTTCATCGTGATTGGAATTCACCATATGCTCATTCTTTAAATGAAACATATTCGAATATAGACATGACAAAAACTGTGACGAGTAATGCTAGGCACAATTGATGTTACTACGTACATCATGTATGTGTAAAAGATTTCATGCACGTAATACTTCCAAAGTTTCTTTAAAGATTTACATGTATTTATATGTAAACATGAGTGGCTCCAATGTAACATAACAGGAATTGCTTAGGATATATTTTTGTGCGAACAATTGTTACAAAAAGAAAATTCATGTAGGAAGAGACTAGAATTGTATGTGGAATTTTATGCAACCTTACGAATACACGAATTATCTTCTTTTTTTTTAAGTTGTTAATTACGATAAAGTAGCATATTTTATAATTATACCTTGCCTGAATCGAATATATTTATAATCTTGAGATATGTCTCATCGAAATATTGTAAAATATGTAAAGTCGACGATTAAAGCGTAATTTTATTAATGCCGTTTTTACTGATCGTCGATCGTGCGATTCAGATAAAAAAAGCAATTAGTTGTGTAAGATAATTGCAAATAATCTAATGAGCGTAATACTAGACTAAAAATCATTTTCCAGTCGAGTCGTGCCTTGCTTTAAGTGTCCTTCGGTCATTTTGATTAGATGAATTTAAGAATGATATCGTATGCCATAATACGAAATTTATTAATTTTTCTATACATATTTAAAATATTTATTGTTTAGAAAACTAATTACAGCGGAAAACGCGGAGCTATTTTTTTTATATTAATCGGTTACGACAATCGCCTAAATTTAGAACTATTCAAAAGTCACTCCGCGTTGAAATATTGAATAATGGGAATTTAATATAAACATAAACCTGAACTGGTATACATTAGTTAAGAAAACACATTCTTTTATATAATTCTTATAAAATGTTAAGCATAATTATGAGTAGACACATTTCATCACTAAAACTATTTATTCTCGAAATTTGTTAACGATGAATTATTTTGATCTATCTCAAAAAATGATTGACTTAATGACACTGCAAATGTTGATTTACAGACAAAGAAATTGCACACGTACGTTTCTAAGAGGAACAATTACAAACACACAGTACAATTCTAAAGTGTGAACTAATGGGAGCACAAAATATCTCATATAATTAAATCTGTAATACTCGCGAGATTTTGTGGAAACCGTTTAATTAACCATTTTGTGGAAACAATTTGACTTGTATCAGTTCCATTCTGTTGCATTTTTTATTGAATTTATGAATTCTTTCATGTGATAGTTGCGCAATTCCCTCTATGTGTATGCATGTACATAAAAATAAGTTGAACACTGAAATCTATTGAATCCATAACGTGTTCGAGACATGCCACGTGCATTATATGAGAATGGTCAATACTCCTGAAGGTCGAAATTTCCTTCCTTTTTTTTTTAAAACTGGTTATATGAATATGGCTAATGTAGTCTGGTATGCATACCTGATTTAAGCTGCGTCTTTTGCAAAAGTACTGCTTCTTTCACCTTAGAACGGTACGTTTTAAAACGAAACCAAAGTTTTTGGAAGTATCGTATTCAATGTATTCGAAATGTTTGATTGTTTCTAACGTAGAAATCATCTTTGTAGTTTTAGGAATACGGCAATATTGAATAAAGTGGATTTTTGCCATTTTTGTTTTAAATAAATAGTGCTTTTGAAATAGCATCTGGGTGTAATACGCTCAGTGTACTGTTCTAAGGCTAATCAATTGTAACTTCGTTATACCTCTCAATCTCTCCATACTTCCACTTAGTCTTCTTGATCAGAACGTAATCTCAAATTTTTGAAAACAAATACGTATTAAACGGAGATAACACGTATATTCTCATAAGGTCAACTGAAAACTGAATTTGTCATAGTCACTTTTTATTTAATATTAAATATAATAAAATTTGCATAATTCAAAAGAATCCCATAGATATAAATATGGCGATTTCTATATTTGCTATTTATCTTATTTTATAAACAAGTGTGTCTAGATGGCGGCGGATACACGTGGCCTGCTCCTCTATTGGGACTTGCGGCTGTGTAGCCCTCGTGACTATGGAAATTAAATAGGCTTAGGCATAGATTGTCATGAATTTACTAGTGATGTTATCTTTCTGTATTAATATTGCATTCCCATGAGAAAAGTTAACTATAGGTCATCTAGTTTTTAGCTGTCTTTTACACAAAAAAATGTGATTCTCTTTTTTTTATTATCCAACGTTTTAATTTTTATGTATTTTATAATTCTATTGCAATTTCATTTTTGCAATGATAAATCATTGTGTCGAAGATCTTAACGATGCACGAATCTGCTAATGTAAAAGTCTACCCACTTGCAAGCTGGTCCTTTTATGCATTTAAGGTATACTACAATATAAGGGATACATTAAAGGGATAAGCGATATTATATCTTATGTGTAGTTATATGACTAAAGGGCGTAAATGTAATAAAGCCAGTATTACAAGAGTGCTTTCCGAATTTTGTTTCAGTTTCTATAAGCCAATGAGACCCTTTTCCAAAACCTGACCATCCTCATTGTTATGCAGCACTCGCAAGCGTCTTTGTACCTCCATGCCTCGAGTCTTTGACAAACTGTAATTGTAAATAATTCAAAGGACGTCCTTGGTAATATCCCTGAAGGTGATTAACTGTGCTAATTAGTCCTTTTACTCATCAACGGGTGATTGGTGTGCTCTCCGCTTTTGTTAAATACTAATACCATTCAACTCATAGCATACCGAGGCTTATACGATTGCAGAGGAAAAACGAATTTGAAATATACTTTCCCACTTTTCATCCCCTTAACAATGAATACAATAGCTTTTCTTCTTATATCCCATTAAACTGAAAGGAGAAATTATTTTTTGGACAAATGAATTTTAATACACGTAACTCAACCGTGCAGAAAATCAAACGTTCACTTTAAATGACCAGAAGACGGCTATTGACCCTGAAGATGGCCCTGTGCGAATTTTATTTTAGAAAAGGATATGGACGTGGAAGTGCAATTTCCTTATGTACGCGATTATTCCCAAAACCTGCTCTGTTGACATTTACGAGTCAGGTTAAAAAAATCCGGGAATTACAGAAAAATCTGATGAGTCAATTTCAACACATACGAATACCATATGTATATAGGTCTCCTAAGTAATTCATGGAATGGAAATAACTTGAATGCCATTAATTAGCCGCACAACCTTTCAAGATAATTCCAGTGTCGTGTTGAATTGGAATTTTTCGTTATTTAAACTTGCCTGTTACGTTTAAGAAACTCGAAAAACACTATGATTACAGTTTGTGAGTACTTGAATCGTAATTCATGTCTCGAGCGACCTAGAACTTCTGCACATGAAATGTATATAAATATTAATGAAAATATAGGAAATGATTGTGAACCTATGAAACATATGATTATGTATACTTAAATATTATATATATTGGTTCACATACAATTGCATACAGTTTCACATATATAGTCATCCACTAACAAGTATTTTACGATACTGTATGTAAATATGCCCCATGAAGAAAATTCAGACATGCAAAGTCTACTTAAAGTTCATGATATCCAATATATGTCACTAATATCACCCTTATTGATGAATGACTGAAACCTGTTTTATTGTAAGTAATGATACACGTTCAAAACATATAACCGACACATAACAATATGTACTAAACATATACTCAAAAATACATAGTGATGATTGAAACTTCTAATATTTTTCCACAAGTCAGGATTACCCCGTATCCCCCTGTTGATGATACGAACATCATAAAGGGTGCGTTCCGATATTCGCTTAAAGCGCTACGGGCATGGTTGGGTCTCATTCTATTGCATGTGAGTAAACAGGGATGCAACGATACTCGCAGCGCTTTGAGCGAATATCGGAACGCACCTAAAGAGTGCATATACACTTGAGATGCCCGAAAATAGGTTTTATGAACTTGGATTGCGGAAAATTGATAAACGATTTTGAAACGTTTTTTAAATTCAAAAGTACATATAATCAAATGCAAATTATGAAATTTTCGTTGAAAAAAACGTCGAATTTTACAAATGGCAGAGATTCCTTGTCAGGCGTGTTTTCTCGTGAAGACCTTCGCGGTGACCACGATATCTCGGTTAGTTTATTTGCAATTTGGCATGATTTTTGTAGATAGTAATATACAGTTAGCATGGGAGCCGATTTTTATTTGAGGATTTCCATGCGAATTTATCGCAAAAAAGTTTGAGCAAAAAAGCGTTGTTTTTGGCTACTGCCTTTTCATGGCCGCCATTTTTTTTCACGTTAAATATAAAAAAACATCCTCCCATGCTAATTGTGTATTACTATCTAAAAGAATCATGCCAAATTTCAAACAAATCGCTCCAAAAAATGGCGGAGATATCGTGATCACCGTCAAGATCTTAACGAGAAAACACGCCTGACAAGGATCGCTACTATTTGCAAAATTCGACGTTTATTTCAACGAGAATTGCATAATTTGCATTTGATTATATGTATTTTCGAATTAAAAAAAGGTTTAACATTGGTTTATCAATTTTCTGCAATCCAAGCTCCAAAAAGCTTCTATTTTCGAGCATCCCACGTATATGTGCCCCCTTAAGATATCATATGACAGGTACATGGTACTCATACCAGGATCATTTTGACAGCAAATGGAAAAATAGCTGCTTAGTCATTAGAATAGTTCAAGGCCATCAGAAAACTCTCTGGTAACTGTGTCGAGTGCGTTTCGAACGCAAATTCTTCAATATGAATTCTAAAAACCAAGGGGCTACATAACAGTGTGCCATTTAATTTACTATAATGGACGTCGATAGGAGTGTTCAGAGAAGATAGCAAGTTCTGTTACAGGATAGGAACACGTTCTTAATAATCCATAATCATTTGCGTTTCAATAAACGATAAAAAAAAGTATAATATACCTATGCTATAATTGTATTTTGAAAACGGAACGGTAATCTTTCACGTGAGTGTTCTGCACGTGCAATTCTATAGCACGTCTGTTTCTGAGATACGCATATAAATTCTGTCCAGTTTTTAGTTCTATTTCCAATTCCTTCGTAGTCAATTTAAAGGCTGTTTCACCTGTTCTATGTGTGTTACACGCACGCGGAGCAATGACGTCACAAACGACCAATTCTAAGTAATCGTTATTTACCTATGTTTTCAACAAAAACGTCAAAACTTTGTTTAACCCATTTTTTGTGCGTGACAAGAAATCCGGCTCAGCTTCGATTAAATTCATTATGTGCTGTGGCTTGGGGAAAAAAGCATAAAAATTGAAGCAGGCGTAATAGCGGCCATCCATGAGGTACGTTCAACAATCTTGCTAAAGCGCACTCTGGTATTGTTATATTTTCCTCGTAATGATGCTGATAAAAAAGACGCATCGTGCCAGAATTACTTCGAGTGAGGTTTCTGAACATACCCATGGCAGTTCGACAGGTGAGAAAATACATGCATTCTTTTAAGGTAGTCCGAGCGGTACAGTCCCATCACGGGAGAGTAATAATGAAAAAAGTTTGAAACGAATGTAAAACATGAAACCGATATTAAGAAAGTTACATTTGAGAGAAAGCAAAGTGCCTCTAACATAAAAAAAAAAATAATTATAAAATTATTTACAGGGAACCAACAAAAGCGTAGTTGCCTAGAGGTCATATTTTGTACCATTTTTCTAAAGAAAAAACCACATAGCTTCTCCGTTTTCAATGTACTATAGCTTATTTAATTCGTTAAAATATTCTCTAGAAAATCACCGAAATAGATTTCTTGTTTAGCACCACTGTTCCTCAGAAATTGTTGCCAAAGAAATTTTTGGTGGCATCATAGTATAAACAAATAGCTGTATTTTAAAATCATACATTTTTATCAAAAATCTATTACGGCGAATCTCTAGAGAATCTTTTAACGAATTAAATAAGCTATAGTACATCGAAATCGGACGAGCGATGTGGTTTTTTCTTTAGAAAAATGGTGCAAAATATGACCTCTGGGCAACTACGCTTTTGTTGTTTCACTGTAAATAATTTTAAAGCTATTATTTTTTTATGTTAGAGGCACTTCGCTTCATCTCAAATGTAGCTTTCTTAATGTCGGTTTCATGCTTTACACTTGTTCCAAACTTTTTTCATTTTTATTCTCACGTGATGGGACTGTGTCGCTCGGATTACCTTCACACGCTATTATTGAGAGAAAAACTCATTTGAAACCTACATTGATCGGAGCAGACTTGTTGTCGTGTAAAGATGGTTTAGCCTTTATTTTAGTCTCTAATTAAAAATAAAAGAGAATAACATTATTTAAAATTCCCCACTCGTGACGTCATCAGTTCGTGTATATGCGCACACAGAATAGGTGAACAGCAGCCTTAATTGGAAGAGACTGTCATATAACATATAGATCTAATATTCTTCGGAATGACTCTCGTTTTTTTCTAATCATCCTCATCCACAACATCGAATATATATTGAATTATTGTATTCGCATAAAACGCAAATATTTATTACTAGACGAAAACAAATATGATATTAAGTTTTTGAATGTCTGCGTATATGCTATTTCGAAACCGAAAATGCTAGGCGTCTGCAAATATTCTTGTACCGTCTACATGCGGAACTTAATTTCTCATGTAAATTTCAAGTCGATGGGTTCAGTGGTTCGTTCGCAACTTTGCCCACAATAATACGCGTTTGCTAATAAAATATAGAATGCTCTGGATTTACGTATGCGCTCTATCAAAACCAGAAGTGCTAGACAGTTGCAAATTTTGCTCTTTCATCTACACCCGGAACTTGATACAGTCGAGTCGCGTTACAAGGCCTCTCGTTATAGGGCCACTTTCCTACTTTTCATCATGACCGGCCGATAGCTGGCCTTATAAAGAGAATCGACTGTATTCCTCTTCCATCTACGTCCGGAACTTGATATCCCCTGTAAATTTTAGCCCGATTAGGTTAGCTGTTTGTTTGGGATCTTGCCCACAAAATTTTACGCTCACGCGCACGTACAAATCCCTTTTTTTCGATAGTGAATGCATAAGACACTTCACATAACGTGGAATTTCTTAAGGGGACATTGTCATCTTGAAAATTTTGAAAATGAAATTTTATTTTATTCTTGGGTTTTCAAGGAAATAGTGTGAAAATATAGGAAAAAATTAATCGGTGCTGAAATAATCATAATTTTATATTAAAAATTGCTGTTTATTCATATTTAATACATTAAACCATATGATTCTCTAAAACTTTAACATTAATTTACTCCAAACTACATTTTCATGTGGTTGTCGTAAGGTTCACGGAGTAGAGTTGTTCGAATCAAAAAGTTACAAGAGAGCTTTTCTATTCCTAACAACGTACTTTATGGCTCGAGTGTTGGGATTTAAAAAAAAAGAAATAGTGGCTGAGATATTGCATCATTTATACACTTTTTTAAACAAGCAATGTTTTTTTACAAGAAACTGGTTTAGTTTTGTCAATTTTCAAAAAATAAAAAATATGGTTATTTCAGCACTGACAAATTTTTTCCTATATTTTTACACTATTTCCTTGAAAACCCAAGAATAAAATAAAAATTTCCTTTTCAGAATTTTTAAGGTGACTAAGTTACCTTAAGCGTTCACTTACTGGTCCCAATTACTCTAATTAAAATTGTTTAGCAATTATCAATGTGAATTGGTATACTTCTTTACCTTGAAATGCTGTAAATACTTTTATCAACAGCGTTATGTGATACTGAACAACAATTGACTCCCAATTATCATTAATCCTTTTGTAAAAAGTCACTCACACTTTTTTATCCACTAATTAATATGATGTTGAAAACAATAACACGTTTCTGTTATTTCAATGACTCGATATGATCATTACGCCACATATAATAGTTCCTGTTTCTACCGCAAGTGAGTTATCCTCGCAAATGCTTGCTATCGATAACTGATATCTGCACTAGGTAATTATCCACTATAGTACTAAAATATTTCGTATAATACACTGGTATAAATCGCTTTAAAAATCTCCAGAACCTTTTTATAGTTATCTATGATAACTATAAAAATCTATGATAACTATAAAGCTATTTATTGTACCGTAAATTTGAAAATGATTCTTCAATTCTCTGTAACCGAAACGAAACCTTGTAAACCATCCATGAGTAAAATATATTTTGGATGGGCCATCTCTTTATGAGATTTAATACAGAAGAGTCCCTTAGTTCCCGTATGTTACAAATAAATCGATCGTAGATCATTAAACACAACGTGTGTCAATTGACGTCATACTCCCGAGTGAATGCATTTGAATAACAATTTGATGTTGAGATATGTACTTTTTATCATCTTCAGAATCGCATGATATTCACCTATTTGAACTGCGGTATCCTCCGCTCTTTTCTTCAGGTAACAACAATCAGTGGCAAAAAATCTATTGACGCCGGTTTAATAAAGATAAGACAATAAAAAGTATTTAAGTCAATAATATCACAAATTTTTCCATATAAAAATTAAAATTCCATCTTTCCTTCGGGCAATGCTAATTTATTATAGCGTAAATATCAGACTTTCATCCCACTTGCACTTTAAGATTTCGAAACCTATGCAAACAAACATATCTTTTTCGCTCTAGCGAGATGCATATCATTAGATAAAAAAAACCGTCTGACATAAAAAATCAAGACGAATTTCTAACGGAAAAATATTACGAATACTACATTATACCCTAATGAAAATGATTCACCAATTCTACATAATTTCGTAATTGAAATCATTATCTGCATCTTAATTGGTTAGGAGATTATGCAGCGTCGTGACGTAGTCGGAGCGTGCACACGTGATGAGACGATCCGCTAGAATCGAAGACTGAAAGGACATGGTCAAATAGTAATTAAAAACCCGTAAAATACGACTAGTGACAATTGGTGAGGTGTAGTGACGTAGCACCCCCTCCAGAATGAAGCCTCCTTTCGCGGGCCCATTTCAGTACAAGTCTCCCATCGGATTCGAACACACTGTGACCGTCCTCTTCTTCATAAGGTTCCCCCAGTTCACGTATCATAAGGTCGTTCAATTGGCGCGCGTATAGAAATTCAAAAGAATAAGAATATCGAGATACCGTTGCACGAGCGGCAGTATTATTTTATATCAAAGTGCAGCAGTGTACCGATTTCGTCGAAAATTGGCTTCCGGGCCACCTTAAACGTCCACGAAAATACTCGAGACAACATCGGAGAAAGTATCATCTTGTGCGCTGGCTTTGCAACGCTTCGAATAAGGTTGGTGAAACTAAAGTAACCTGAGCGACAATCCAGCAGTGTAGTCAAGACCCCATACGATTATTTGCGTATTAATCGTTGTCTTAGAGGTGTTTTGCATTCTTCTAGTGTACTTCGTATTTTACATATTTGACAACATACGTCTATATTACCATGGGGACTGCTTCACTCAGTTTAAAAGTTCCATTGAATTTTTGGCGCGTTGTAAAATTAAAAAGTTCGTGCGAGACATACAATTTTTGCAGTAGCTGTTACGTACGAATAATAATGATCCTAGGAAGATTATCGATTTAGGAATTATATTCGATTAAGGTTTGATGGTAATTGATCGATCGATCATCGATTTCTTGATTGTAACATTGTCCTTGCGATGTTTTGATGCGTTTCGAATGGGTTATGCTTATTTGGATTACTTGAATAATCTTAATTGAAAATGAATTTGATACTTGGATCGTTCGCGTATCTGTTTGACACGTTGAAGCGTGCATTAGCTATAGAATGGTACCTTCAATTGTACTCTTATTGCACAATACTTTCGTACGATTCGAATACTCGCGCTGCATTCATGATTACTCGATAGACATTTTTCAATGAATTTATTGGGATATTAGTAAGATCGAATTATCCAACTGTTGCTATTATTGATTTACTATACCGTTTAGTATTGAATGAAATGTTTGGTGTGATTATTCCATAGTCGTAGTTTCACTTCAGCGCATAGTTCAACCTTAGTAAGTCTGTCTAGCTGCGTACCGTTATCATTGCTGTGGAATTTACACATTTCCAATGCACATTCTTAAGCGCTCATCGTGCTTTTACTTTACTGCTATTAAATTCAGGAAGTGAATTTTGCTTCGAGTGTATTTTGAATCGTAAGGTTTTTGAAGAGTCTCATTCTCTCGTTGTATTTGTCGAGTTAGGTACTTTGAGAATTTTGTTTTTCACGTAAAAACGAGCAGTTAAGAAGAAGGATACAATATTGACAATTAACATGACGTCTGCTTGTTGTGTGTAAAAGACAGTGTTGTTGATTTTTAACAGGTCACATTGAAATTTGAATAAGTGTAACTGTATTAAACATATTTGATTTGTATAATATTATTGTTTTCATTATGTTCGATATATTTTGCAAGAACATTGGAAGCCGTGTAGTTACTCAGTAATCAATTTGTCATAAATAAATTAATGTCACTATCGGTTTAATAATGTTACAAGGGAGTTAAAAACAATCAATTTAACCCTTTCATGTTTTCATTTTTCTGTACGTTTATTTTGCATGAAAATTGGTTTCTCACACTTTTTTAGATGACCGATTTCAAATTTCAAGTAAAAATTTGAAAATTCAAAATCGCAGATCCAATATGGCGGTGGGACATCATGCCTCGAAGGGTTAAATACGATAAGCAAAATTACATTTGACCGGTAATACCTTTTCTCTGTAAAAAAGTAATTTGTAACTTTACGTTTACAAACTCAAAATTTTTCTTATTTACGATTTTGCTATTAAATTTTTATATGATTTATATTATCTGTAAAAGTTTTAATATGATTAACAACAGAGCTGATAAAAAACATAAATACTATATATAAGGATAACTAAGGATACATTGCACAATGGTTGATCGTTCCGATCGATTTCTCATGAAATACGTGACTTTGTTTACGTTGAATTACATCTATTTATCAAATATTACCGAAACGCCTCCATAATATAGATCTTTGCAAAAAAGGTTACGTTCTTTTTCTCTTGAAAATAAAGCGGTCATTTTTTTCTTTTTCTGCCCTAATTCCTTATTATGGCGATTTACATTATTAGATTACCCAATCAGCGAGACAAAACCTAATCTTGTTCATTTCGATAAAAAATAATCTTGCTAAATAGAGTCACATGCGAATGTCACACTTCGATAAATCTTTAACGGTCTTAAAAAATATCTAGTATGTTCCATGAGTAACAAAAATATGTATTTTGCCTCTAGTTGTGGTTTTTACTAAAGCATTAGTGAATACGCATGAGGTGACAGAGTACACGTTACGTAAAAGTATCTAAAAAATTTATACGTGGCAATATGTACATGAATAATTTGGCAGATTTTTAAGTAGATTGAGATTTACGTATTAAATTATCCATAAAGCGTACCATTTTTTTGTTTCGATTGGTAAATATACTTTTTGTTGTGCTTTAACAATCCTGGGGACTCATCGATTACATTTTATCGAATTACATTCGATTTAACCTTCTACGCGTTATACTATTACCGGAAGTCGGTACAGTTTCAAATTTCCGCTATTCGTGTTGGATAATTATGCTAACAGAAACATCATTTTATTGATTATTGACTAATACAATTCACTCGCGGTAAATAAGATTCGCATCTACGAAATGTCCACAATTCCTTCAATGTTATTGTATCTATAAAGAACATCAGTCAATACACTCTTATGTTGTCTGTACCAGTCATGGTCATCTACATATTAATTAGAATTTATAATCTAGGCATGAATTTTTTCTTCAAACTGTATATGCTTCTTCCTTCTTCCTTTCAGCTTGACTAACTGTTAAAACAATCATATGCTAAGCAGGTAAGAAAAGGAAGCACAGTATTCACTAATATCCGCAAATCGTTGTTTACTGACGTCGATGGCATATACATGTTTGATGATTCATTTACAAGATTTTTTTTAAATCATATCGATTTACTGGCATTGAGTATTAACGCATTAACGGGGAACTACACTTTGAACATCTCGTTGGTCTAGACACACTCAAGGGCAAACATTTTTTGCACATTCTTCAGGAATGACGTATTGGGTGTCTGTATCAAGACGCGATTCCCATGAATGATGAACGTACGTGCCCGCAATTTTTTCGGTAATTCCACAAGACTTCGGCACCAAAGATCGTTTTGAATATATGTATAATAATATATATATATATATATATATCGTGAGTATACTCACGCATAATAATAAGATTCGTTCGAAGACGTGAAATTTGTTGAAATAGCTATTAGATTCTTTTTACTGTTAACACGAAGAAAACGCGTAGAAGTTGGCGTGTAAAAAACTGTGACGCTGCAGTCAAATCCATGAATAAATTATCACCAATTAAAATTTATTTAATTTGATAATTTATGAGCATCAACGATCAGATGAATTAGATATAGCGTTAAATTTATTAATACGATTCATATTGAATACGTATATACGTACGTCTAGTATTCATATATACACTTTTCTACGTGTTACATCAAGTACTGTCTAATATTCCATCGAAATTATCGCCTTGGGGCACAATAAATACAGAGAAAATGGAACGTGCTACAGGAAGAAGAACGGTGTCTGTTTTTACAGCATCATGTCCCGTTATATTGTGGACCGAAGCCAAAGATGTGAACGTCCTAAGAAAAAGGCTAGTGTTACATGACCCACTAGAACCCAGATATATCTGTGATCATTCTGAATGGTACGTGCTTGACAGGTACCGTTTTCATTTACGGGTTTCGACAAAATATTTTTCGTCATATTTACCGTTAGTACAATTTTAGCACGTTCCACTTTTCAATTTAATTTTTAGCAGAGTAAAAAGAAACGATTATTGATAGCCTGTGAAAAATCTGGAACCCAAACTGTTTAAGTCTTTGATGACAGTTTATTTTGAGATATTAAATTAAGGTTCGAACAAGATGTAAAAGATTTAAATAAATAGTTGATGCTCAGTTATTCAAATTTATAGTATTTTGCATTGTATTCCTAATACAAAAATTCTGAGACGTTGATAAGCTTTTATATGCATATATAAACTCCTATAGAAGTCACAGTTTGTTAATAATGCATAACGATGTCGTTAATTATTTTTTCTATCGCGTAGCAGTTGTAACTAAAACCGATCAGTCGAGAAATTTGGTATTTATCAATTGAATAGCGAGTCACCTTTGAGACGCATTTGCAAGATGCCATTCTCTGGGTGTCAATAAAGGTGGAAACCGTTTATGACAATACCTGCAGGAAGTCCTTCGTTTGTCAAAGAAATACTTCAGGTCCAAGGTGTAAATACACGTTTCAAGTGTTTTCGAGTTAAAAATTAGGATGGAATTTATTCGATCGGTAAAAAGTACTTTGCAATAAGTGACGTATTGGTGCATATGCTTAGTCGATAATGTAGATTTAAAAAAATAATACGTTCGAGTAACATTTAGAATTTTAAAATAATAGAAAATAATCTTGAAGAAGTAAAGCAGACTTTCCTCTCATAACTGTGTTTAATTATAACCCGAGTGTAGGAACAATAACGATGGAGAATTTGAAGTTTTGAATTCTATGAATTACGCGCCACGCAAAATAAAAGTATGATAATATTTGCCATTCAATATGATTCGATTTTCCATTCTCCGCTGATTGTCTTTATCTTGCATATAAACGTAATTTTTGTTTGAATATGCTTATTGCAAGAGAATCATTTAACTTTTTAAGAAGAATACTTTTATAAAAGATTTTTCGTGTAGCTTCCGTGCATACTCTACCGCATATCTCATTCACTTCCTTATCATAGGTTGTTATATCAGTCGAAGATATCTTACATGCATGTGTGCTAACTTGCATGCTTATTATAAAACATGAGTTAATGCCATGTAATTGTGTAAGTGGGACTTTTCTTACATAGAGTTTGCGCAACGATCCAGTCAGTCTTCCGTGTTGGATTGTAATGAACTGGCCACAACTTTTACTCCAATTGGGGAAAACAGCATATAAAATTTAAAAAAATCAAAATAAGGAAGTGCACTAAGACTGTGAACACTTAGCATAGAAATTATTTTATTATTCTTTATTATGTGAATAGGAATATATTTACTACTACAATAAACAATAGACTCTCTATAGGGACGTCCAGGAAGTAAAACAATTCCTCGCGGAATTGCATACAACGATCGTTGGCCTGCGAAAATAAAATATCTTTTTACATTGAAGAATTAACAAAATTTGAAATTTGTACTTTCGTACAAATATCAATGTCACCATTTTTCATGTCACGATTATTCATGTCACGCTTTTCAATAGAAATCTTTATTCGTACCGAAAATTGTAATTTTTATGTAAATATTTTATTTCTCAAAATTATTCTTAGTAAAGCATTCAGATTTATATTCAATAGTTGATGCCAATTTAGATAACCATCTTGACTATTGACGTAAAGAACATGAAAGGTGTTCGAAGGGGAAATGCATACTTTCTGCTATCTAATATTGCTCAATATTTTCTGCATACGAACTTTGTGCTCAACTGGTGAAAGTAAAAAGAATTTATTCTGAAACTGCACGCTTATGCTGCGCCGGTGCGGAACTGCAAACTTACCTTCTGACAATATTGTCATGCCGCAATCTTGACCTTCTTTGATACATCCGGTTTTCATACAAGTTTCCATAAGCGGTGATGCAGCGTTCAAAATTATACCATACGTTGAAACACTTATGAGTTATTATGCTAGTTATCAGTTTTATATATCGAAGACAAATAAATCGTTGAAGTTCACGATCAACTTTCACATCGCGACGTCTCACGTCTGGTATGTGTGACGCTCTTCTTCGCAATAGTCAATATCTATTATATATAGTATAGTCATGACGAATTAGATGCTCGGCTGAATAGGCGAATTAAAAATAATACTATTATATTGTTAGTTAACAAAAATTGTGTAGAGGAGAGTTGGATATTTCTGTTATAATTGATAATTTCACTGACTGCATTTATTTGGAAGCAAAATTTTTTTTTTTCGTTCATCGATGGTAATATCTAACTTTGCTCCTAAATATTTTAGTCTTCTTGAATGCTATGTTTTACAATGATTAATAATTCAGTGACGCATGTGAATGAATAAGGTTTATTCCTGTGACCTAATGGAGTGACGGTTTCTATTTGGTTTTTGCAAAGTGGTCATTTACATATGATACTTTGCAATTTTAAGTATTTTGAGAGAAATGTAGAAATATCCAATCATGTTTAAATAAGGATTGACAAATTATACTTGAGTGACTACGCAAGTTGTTACCATATTATGAGGAAGCCAGTTTGGGACACGTTCGTCATCATGAATTGCAATTATGTAAAAATTCTTTAATATCGCTAAAAAAATTAATAAATGTTGGATAATACTTAACCCCTAAACTCACGGTTTTTTGCAGCAAAATGGCCCTCGACCGAGTTAACTCGGACTTTTGCACGTTAACCCGGCATTACTTGCGCGGGATGAACACGTCACCCCAACTCAATGCTTTTCAAATGGGGAATGAAATCGCGCGAGCATTCTCGGGTTAAGGGATTAACGTTTCGCAGTACTATTTTTGACAATAATAGCATATAACTATTGCACAAAGACTTGGCGTCTCGAATTTTGTATTTAAAAAATCATGTCCATTTCTAACTGAAATAAATGATAATGCAGTCGCAGAAGATTGTGTTTTTAATTGAAATAAAAACATACAGCAATCAGGTAAAAAAAGTAAAAAATTGACACGGAAATAACGAATCAAATAGGTAATCTCTTCATATAATTTCCATTGACGCGTTAGGCTTTCACAACTATGGAAGATTTCTGGAGTTAAGTGACTAAACGTATATTTTTAAACGTTTCTCTATAGAGAAACTCATAAATAGATTATTAGCGTATACAGTATATACACTCATAATCATAAAGTGAGTACACGTGACTCTGAAAGATATTTAATATCATCGATCCAATGGAATGCTGATATGTAGATCTGTAATGATTTCAATGTCGAACATTAAATTAAACGTGCGCGCATAAAAAAATTTTTTTCTTTATTACATATTTTCTAATGTCAATCGATGTTGTATCATTGACGTCGATTTGCTCTTCAGTAGCGAATGTAAATGCGAATCGTATTCTATCTTGTCGGTTAACGTATTATTATATATATATAGACTTGTCCAGGGGCAGTTTCGAGGACTTCGCCGATTATGGGGCATTCCCAACGGCAAACTGAAATGTTATTTAAAAAAAAAACTAAACCTTGGACTATCACAGCATTGGAATTCTAACCTAAACTAACCTAACGTAACCATTTCTAAACCCATTACAGCTACAGGTGTCTAATATTGAAAAATTTTGGAAAAATTCGATGTGGTCGCCGCTTCATTGTCCTGGAAACTGCCCCTGGACATAAAAATCTTTCAGACCAGTCCCAGAAACTGCCAAGTGTCCTCAAAGCTGCCACTGCATATGTGAAAATGTTCTGAAAACTGCCTCAGAACATGTATATTATTTTCCACGCGTGCATAAATTAAAGAAGCCTACGCGGTGCTAACATAATATGGCGGAGAAGTCGTTTCAACATGTGATACGCGAACTGAATGACGATGACCCTCAGTCAGATATAATGGGCCAAGTAGACTTACCTAATACACATACTTCAATATATCATACTCAGCTTTACCTATAGGAATTTCAAAGCAACATTACAATTTCATGATATATGATGGACAGTCTATTTACATTTTTCTCTTACGCAGTTGCCCTTAATTTCTGAAGCGTCGGCAAAATCTAATCAACTGTGCGATTACTTAATTAGTACAACAGCACGAATGTCTAATAGATATATTATGTACAAGTACATTTGACAAATATATCGGTATGAATGTGTCAATGAAATCATTTCTAAAGTCACGGTTCTCTGGCTTTGCTATCAATGTATCAAGTTACCTAATGATTTGGTGACGTAGCAAATATAATTTTCGATAGATTATAATGATACTATTTATACAATGATAATTTTAGATATTACTTTGTGATTTTGTATACGGAGGATAGAAAGTTGATGATAATACATTTGAAAAGCAGTGTTATCGTATTTACGACACGATTGTAAGCAGTTACGAGGCTATATCACACTATACGAGATTCGCATGTATGCAATATACATTTAGCATTCGTAATTCTTTAGTACATTGAATGTGCCAAACCATATGGAAATCATCGTTTGTACAATTCCATGTGTGAAGGAAACTGTTTTCGGTACTATCTCACTCATTACATTTTATTTTTTCATAAAATGACCTTCCAATTGCGTTATTTACATTCAAGCTATTTTCAAGGACTTTGCGTAAAATTAGTACCACAATTCTTTAATGCTGTAAATATTACACTGATTGATATTGAAATATTTTATGTAATAGAATTCTCTAGTAGCTAGCATGTAAATTTTGTTTATACTTCACTTGTACGTAATGACAAAGATCTTAGCGCGAAGTCGAAATTATTGATGGGTGAATTGAAAATGTCGACGGATACGTAATCGATCAATATTGGATTAAATACTACAATAAAAAATAATTAGTCAAAGTAATAGCTTACAGGTGTTTGAATTTATTATTAAAAAATCGGATGTATAGCAGTCAATTTTTGTTGCGTATAGGCATCACTCACTACTTTTAAAAGCAATGGATTTTTATTTGAAAATAAAAGACCATACATGTTCACTAAGCTTTCTACTCATCACCCCTTGCGCGCACTGTAGATTGGACATGCTATTTGCAGGACAGTAGCCCTTGCCTACTGGTGCCTTGATTTACTTTGGTATAGACGATATTAAATACTATGAATGTATTTTCAAAGATAACTATTATTTTTAATATCTCCATAGATAAATTTTGTCTGTTGATTACATCAAATTGATATTTTATTTGTATATTTCAGTGAAACAAAATGGTAGAAGTTCTAATGGAATCAGGTGGACAAGAAGTAGCCATAGCGGAAAGTGGCGGTTCAAGGGCAGACACCCCAACTGAGTGCAATCCAAAAATTACTCACATCTCACCAACGACAATGAACTTTTCACCCATTCAAGATTTCTATGTCGGACAAACTATCTTCATCACCGGCGGAACTGGATTCATGGGAAAGCTTCTAATTGACAAACTCCTGAGAAGCTGTCCAGGAATTACGTTCATTTACCTTCTGGTGCGTCCAAAAAAGGGCAAGGACGTTCATCAGCGCGTTGAAGAACTCTTTGACGATCCGGTAAGTTGAGGCGTGGCATTGGTAAAATTAAAAGTTTTCATCTTGCCTGTTTCTGGAGTGCACGTGGGAATGCATTTTTATGAAGTGCATATACGTAAAACTGTTGCAACAATGCACTTCACATAAGTGCCTAATTCGTACTACTTTTTATTGTTTTATTCATCAGTTACATACCGATAACAGAAATAGAACCAAAGTATCACCGATAACGAGTTACATCGGTGTAGCAACATTGTGTAAATAACTTACAAATGTTGTTAAAGTCGTACGGTTACTTAAATATCGTGATGATACGGTTTAGGTGTCAGTACTAATTAGACAACCTTCCCCTATACGAGGATGTCACTGTACTCTAAAATTATGTCTTGACATTTCTTGGATATTTTCATTGACAATAAAATTTTGGTAATTTAATTAAGATACTTATTTTGAATAAAATATTTAGACCTCTTTGTTACCGCTGTATTGCTGATTGCTTTAGAAGAAACTAATTTACAAATGTTTAGTAAGTTGCACTTGAAGATTTAGGAACCTAATATGGTTCCTGGTTTAGAAATTTAATATATATCCGATTTATGTGCACACGATGAGTGACGTTGTTTTGAAATATTTTAATTTTCAGCTTTTCGCAAGATTGAAAGAGGAAGTACCGAAATTTCGTCATCAGATTGGTGCAGTTGCAGGCGATTGCAGTTCTCCAGGACTTGGAATTTCCGCGGCCGATAGAGCTACCTTGGCCCGAGAAGTATCCATTGTATTCCATGTTGCAGCCACAGTAAGATTCGATGAAAAATTGAAACTCGCAGTCTCCATCAATGTTCAAAGTCCGAAAGATGTACTTACTCTGTGCAAGGAAATGCCTAAGCTAAAGGTCAGTCACAATAATTAGTCAAAGCGACTTGTAGACGATCATTAGTCAAACTTACTGACAACCTTTAGTATGACTTTTATATATTTTTTTGCAGTCTGTTATTCATGTTTCCACTGCTTACGCAAATTGTCCGCAAGACATCATTGACGAAAAATTTTACGAACCTCCTATCGAAGCCAATAAACTTATCGCTATGATGGATTGTTTGAATGAAAAGCTTGTTGACGATATTACGCCACAGTACGTATGAAATTGTGTATACATTTTAAAAAGTTAAAAAAAGCACATTTTGTTTCCTAACATTATATAATTAAAAATTGCCGGTTTAGACGTCTAGCATGTGATTTTTAAATATTGGAAAGTTTGTAATGCAAACAAAACACAAATTTAATTTAAACTATCTATGAAGAATTGAGGATAAAAATTACTTTCGTGAGTTACTTACATATGCCTACGTCTCTAATGCTTCTTAAAATCTGAGTAAATGTTGTTTATATTTTACATGCACTGACGTAAACTAAATTGTCAATACAAATCACACGGGAAAAAACGTGTCGTTCCGATTACTAGCGCAGTAGTTAGTCTTTGAACAGCAGCAAATTGCAGTAGCCGTGACAACAATTCTGGTAAGATTTGCAAAGTAAATTAGTCAGACTTACAATCGTGATTTACTATTTGGATTGGAAATCTGACTAATTTACTTTACAAATCTTAGTAGAATTCTTGTCATTGTTTGAAGGAAATAGTATAATAAGTTGCGTTATGGTGCGAGTAGCTTGTATACCTTGAAGAAATCCAATTGGACACTCTCATTGCACATTTGAGTAGAGCCAGGCGTAGCTGTAGGACGTGTCATGTTCACTCTTTTAGACTGAGGACAAGGGTAGTGCAGACCATGTGCAAGCAATTCAGCGACTCTGGCGTTCACTAACCTGATATAAACTGTAAAGGTTGAGAAGCTGGAGTTCCTGACTTTCTCTTCCATTATCTTGGCAACATTTATATTACTTTTAAGTGTACGTGTGCGTAGAATGTCAGACTCAGCTTGGACATATTTTGGAAACAGTTCGTCATTCGACCATGGAAAGCCAAGCAGACGAGACGTGCTCTTGGCTACGCGTGAAACAAAGAAAATTATTAGTAGTAAATTATCCAAGGCTCAGTTAATATCAACACCCGTTATACCACTCGTTCAATAGCACAGTCATTACTACTACAATTTTTTACTATTGAAATACTAATTATTGCACCAGTAATGACAACTACACGTATTTCCTCATCTAATAGAAATGGATGTTAGTATAGACCTGATGGTATTGCAATTTTCAATATATAATTCAAATAATTTATCACGGACGTTTAATCGGATCATGACATCAGTGTTATTTAAAGGACTCTTTACGTTCTAACCCACAACAAAGTGATCCTTGAAAATGACAATGATCTCGCCATTCAACTATACATACAGAATTCTGAATATACTCGGTCACTAAATTTGACAATACGATTTTACCGTAAAAAAATGTTTAAGTGTATAACTCTAATTAATCATAATCATTTTGTGTAAGTTGTCATTCATTATCACTTCATTCCTTGAACTTTGAAAGCATTTAGTAACTCTTGATATTACAGACTCTAAGTGGTGATCGAAGATCAATACAAAATTTTCCATCAGTAGAAGTTAGCTGCTATACGTTATACGAATACGTTATACGAACTCCAGCAGTGAATGGACAGGCCCCAATAAATGGACGCGTTCACGTAGATTATATCTCTATATAGTGTTTTTAACACGGGTGTCCATTCATTGTAGGCGTTTCTTAAGGTGTTCATTTACTGGTGGATTTACCCTAAGATTAATCAATATAAAGATGTCTATTAATTATATTACAATAATTATATAATGGGTTTTAGATTGCTGGGAAAATGGCCAAACACATATGCATACACAAAAGCAGTTGCTGAAAATGTCATCAAGGAGGAAGCTGATGACCTACCCATTGGCGTCTTCCGTCCAGCTATTGGTAAGTCGAATACTATAAACTACTGAAAACGAGATAACGTTTGCACGTGCACGGGCATATGTAAAATGGAGTAGTCAAAAACACTCGTCTTATTAGGTTATATGCTTTGTGTATCTTAGTCGTTATCTATGACAATCAAATATCAGCCGTTCATTACGAATATCAGTAGTACACCTAGTGCCACAGGATCATTGAAAGTCCCTATAACCGTAAAGTAAATAACATCGCATTTAAATGACTTCGTACGGATGCACATTTAGTTAACGTTTTCAAGATGTTGGTATCGCAACAAGATAAAAAATGAGCAAAATTCTATTTACCGATGTAATCATTAATCGTTTATCTATTGAATGACATCACTATCTGTGCTGCTACTATTTTACATATTACGTGACGTTTCTTCTGTTCCATGAAATTCTATTTGAACGGTTAACGCTGTATTAATTTGTATATCATTAAGTTGTGGAATAAATGGTCAATCGATATTTATACTATATACATGCGTCTTGACGTGAGTAAGTTTACCGGTAATATGAATACTTCTACGGTCCAGAATTCTACTAGAAAAAACTGTGATAAACTGAAATTACCGCCGTGACGTATGTTCCTTATAAAAATTCTATTGATTTGCGTCAATGGATGCGTGAGAAAAAAAATGATAGCAAACATCAATAATAATTGAATTCAAGATCAAGCTTCTGGATTTACATATTTATTTGTTAACCTTCGTCGTGAATGGATATGTGAATATGATTTAAAGATCAATATTATTTACTCGACGAATATGTATACACTTTTATAATAATAAGATTGCATAATGTTTTTACATGTGGGAAGAACGATAGGATTTCATGCTATCAAATTTCATTCTCCGAACATATCAAGAGATTTATTCGTATTTGACGCCTAGAGACATTATCCGCCATATCAGTAACATCTTCTTGTAATCTGCACTAAAGAACCGCAAATAATAGTAAGAAGTCCTTAGTGCTCTTTGAATGTCTCGGTCTGGAATTTTTCAAAGTAAAACGCTACGGGCAGTTTCTGGTTTCGACTTATCTCGCGAGCTGAGCTTGCTAAGGATGTTTTAATTTGAACGTTTGACGAATTGCGATACAGGTCGTAAAGTCATTTGAGCTAATTGGAAATGAGTATTAATTATTCTTATATAGTATGAGGCTTAAAGGGTCTTTGATTTGTAAAAAGCTGGAATTTATCATTCTCCTTTTTTTTATTTCAGTTATTTCAACATATCAAGAACCGATAAGAGGGTGGATCGATAATATGTATGGTCCAACTGGTGTCGCAGCTGGTGCTGGGACTGGATTACTCCGATCTATTCATTGCGATGGATCCATTCACGCTAATGTGGTACCCGGTGATATGGCTGTGAATGCTTTAATTGCCAGCGCGTGGGATGTCGCCAATACGCAAAGGTAATTGCATGTAATAAATTGCGTTATAAATATTATAATTCGTGAAATTCAATTCTTAAAAAATATTGTATATTTGTTAAATGTATCTAAAGATTGACACGGGAAGGAGGGTGTAATTAGATAATATAAATTTATAGGCAAGGCAAGGACGCAACTGATATCCCTATTTACAATTACGTATGTAACGAGAATCCGATCACGTACAATCAGCTGAAAGAGATGTCTGCGAAACATGGAATCTCGATCCCCACGAACAAAGCCATCTGGTATTACAGTTTCCGGAATAACAAGTACAAAATCGTTCATCTCTTTTACGTATATTTTCTTCACCTACTGCCTGCACTTCTGATTGACACAGCAACACTTTGCGTTGGAAAGCAACCTAGGTAAATATATACCGAATATACGTTTAATTATCACTTAAAAATAATATCGGTACGATATCACGAGACAATTGAATTTTGAAAAATTGAACAAAAGTATGACATTTTTTGTTGCACTAAATGTTATTATGAACAGCGCAATGCTAATGTATAATTTATTACTTTGTCAGGTTACTTAAGATTTACAAGAAAATTCACAAATTCATGGCAGTGCTCAATTACTTTACGACCAAAGAATGGAAGTTCACGAACAACAGAGTGAAGGCTATGGTGGGAAAGCTCACACCCGAAGATCAGGAAAACTTCTATTTTGATATTAAGAAGATTGTTTGGGATACGTATTTCCAAACCTACATGCAAGGAATTCGAGTGTACCTCATTAAAGATCCATTGGACACTCTTCCGCAGGCACGTGTAAAGTGGCAAAGGTATGCGTTACATCGTTTTAAAAGAAAAAAGAACTTTAAAGTTAGTTAACGAAAAAGAACATCATTAATTATCATTAATTATTTTTTAAGGATGTATTGGATTCATCAAGCGGTCAAGCTTCTACTTCTCTACGTGTTCATTCGGATTTTATGGGCTGCGATATCCACGGTACTCTCGTTTACTGTTTAGTGATCCCAGAATCATATTACTGTAGGTCAACAGTAATTAACGATTGTAAATCAATAGTGGATGTTTATCCAGCTAATCTAATGAAAATTACGAACCAACATTATATTTCCATATCTTGAAGTACGGACATAGCCGTTAGCGTCACGTTTCTTTAACGTGATACAACAACTGACGTCTTTCTAATTACATATGCAAATGAATACAACGCCAAAGCGTTGTATATATTGTGAAATTTTCGTAGCAAAAAATTGGTATTCCATCGCTAAAATTAAGTACCATACGTAAAATTAAGCACACGTATGCGTAGAAATGTTGGAGCATCGGTAGAGTACCACTACGAAACGTTTGCTTAAAAATTAACTACTGTGAACCGAATACATTATTAATCTTGTAGTAGGTACAGGTGAGATTGTAAAATGTGTCGTATTTGAATTATTTATATTAAAGTAAACTTTTGTAAACTAATTCTTGGTTGTGTTCATTGTTCTTTAAGTTTTAATCTTGTAAGGCTATGCTTGTGTATTGGTATTTTAGGAAGTGCGTGTTGGGATAATTGATTATGCTTGTAGGAATAATCGTAATATTTTAAGAAGGATTATAATCAAATTCGAGGCTGTTAAACATGATTTATTGCCACTAATTACCTAATTTAAATTTCAATACAATACAATATTCCGATGAAAAGGAAATATAGTTCGTTGGAAATTTAAATGCTCGACATTACTCAATGACGTTACTTAAAAAATAGGTGCCTTCTCAATGAAAATCAGTGACAGAGTAATGAATGGTCGAAGTTTATCAATTGCTATCAAGAGACTCGGTCGAGTCTCACGCCGAGCACACGAATCAATTTTCGTAAATGGAATTTAACATTCACCAGACTTTTTATTATTTTAAATATGAACTGTTTAGGTTTTTTAGAAAAATTTTCCACGAATTCCAAAGTGGAAACATGTTTTAAAATTTTTGTTATACTTTAGACACTTGATAAAACGTAAAATATTTATTGGTACTACTTTTTAATTGTAAACAGAACAAAATGCCATGCATGGATTACTTGGAAATGTACCATAATATTAGTTAAAACATTTTTCTATAACATATTTTGAAGTATGAAAATTGTATTCTTTTTCTTTTATATATAACAATGCTAAAACAATCTAGTCTAAGAAGTGGAATACTGAGAAACTAAGTAGGTTCTGAGACCATTAGGTAGGTACACTGAGAAAAGTAGAGTTTCGCTGTATATCATGTAATACCATAGTCTCTCATAACAACCCAGAAATATATTAAGGATTTTTTACCTATACTGTCCCAGCAAAAAGTATCTCGAATTAGATTATATACACTTTATGTGACTGAAGTGATCGTAAAGAACATAGTACATGACATAAATACTTCAATGTTTTAGCTACGGATGTTTTTTTTGCCAATTTATATGTATTTCTGTTTCTTCAAAGAAAACTTTGGAGTATGACTGTACCGTTAATTCAACCACGAGGAACGAAAATTCATAAATATTGATTCCAGACCGCTTGTGAGACTCAAGAGATATATTTAGATGTCACACGTATGACAAAAATTTTTTTCGCAGTTTTATTTTAATAAGTCGGAAACAAAAAATGGAATATTGATATTAATTCTACATAAACATTAATGCATACTTCCTAAACACACTTAAAAAGTTTTACCAATTTCTCGTGGTTACTTCTTAACCGTTAGTGGATTTATACACATCAATTTTAAATTAATGATAACAATGAAACGAGGGATGGATCCTTAAAAAAATGTAAGTCAAAAGTTGAGAACAAACTTGTTGTCTTAGCTGTTAGTTTTTGAAAATAAAATAACTGAAAATAGTTATAAATTGTATATCCGAGATCAGTACACGAAGAAAAATGAGGTTCCAATTTCGGATACAAAAAGCAAGAAATCTGAGCATTTAATCTCTGAATTTGTATAGCAGTGTGAAGACGCAATGGCAATAATTCATATGCCGACGAATATTAATAGCCATACATAATGCATAAATTAATATATTCCCGGGTTGTTATGAAAGACCATGCGGTATTCCATCATATACAGCAAAACTATTTTTCTCAGTGCAGTATCTACGTAAGTATTGTTCGTCGCGTAGATTTATTTGTCGACCTTGCATTGTATTACTACAATTTATTTGACAGACTTAATCCACAATTCCGAGTCTACACGTTAACTAATACTTTTGAAAAAATAAAATTACACGACAACAATTTTAAAATTCATAGCGAATGGTCAGGGGGCTTTTAAAATTGTACGGAACGGTTGGATTCCCACAGAATGTCTCAGCGACTATATACGTAGGACGTTTTTGCTACGTATGTTTAAAATATCTTTCGCAAGGGCAATCTTCGTATGAATTTCAAAGTAAAAAGAGTCGTCTTAACCTCATATTGTACTCGTGGATTGACTGTACACAAGAACTGTCAATAGTGAAATATTCGTGCAACCACCTTTGCCATTAGGCACGACAAATGCTGTTGAACCTTATGCGTTCGTCATTGCAAGGAAGAAAATTAATGTCACGCATGCGATGTTTTGAAATCGAAACTGCCGAATGCCTGAAAATATTTATGTTCCCACTACATGCGTGACTTAATTTTTATTGCTAATTTCAACGCGATCGAATCGGTAATTTTTTCTGGAACTTTGTCCACAAAACTTAGCGTCGATACATGCTCTTCTAAAGAATTACCACTTCTATAGAATGGTATGTGCATAAAGCAGTCCCACATGGAGTATCTAGTTATACGGCAACATCACTGAGAATTTCATTCAGGTAGTGCTGAATAAATTATTCATAGGAAGTTAATCTCGTACCGCTTCTGGAATTCTTTGACGTCACGCTAAATGAAACGTTTCCATGGCATTCATCCGTTAGACCGTCTAAAGATTTTTTTGCAAATATAAAAGGTAGGTGTTTTATATTCGTGGATAGGACACAATACTGACTATTAGTTCATTTGATTTTCTAAACTAATTCAAACTATTCTACGGCTGTTTATGAAGTTAATCATCGACTCGTGTACATTACAATGAAATGAACGCAGAATGGAGATATTAATACAGTTAAATTCTATATTTAAAATTCTTGTTAGATATCGTGCATTATATCACGTATGTCATATAAAAGTTGGTCAAGTGTATACTAAATCTTTGAATAGAACATTGTTATCTTAAGGTTAACAACGTGATTTTTTTAAATGTAGAATATCTTAAAAACACGTCGTTTTATATTTTCGATGGTCATTTATCTATGTTATTTCTGATGTAGATTAAGAATGTCTCATTAGTGGACGCTAATGCAATAAGATATCTCATTTTTGTTTGAATTTCTCAGAAATAAGTCATAATTTTTCGAAAATTTCATTACGCTCTTAAATCTTATATAACATGTTAATTTGGATGTACATTAGCTTATCTCACGCTTCCTAACTTGTTCATACGTATGCATGCTCTAAATACCAATAGCTGTAAAAAAAACAGTGAAACATAATTACAGTACAATTATATTTTACAAGACGTGTTAAAGATTAAACAGTTGAATTTTTTTAAGTTTTCGAACCCACTGATGACGATCAAGATGAAACTAATTTTGTATGTTGCTGGAAGATTCACAGACTTAGTTAATACGGTCTAATGAAGAAGTGAATATTCATTCATATATTTGTGGATAAACCATAATGGTACATTAACGTCCTTTTTCTTTGAGGTTATTGGAACATAAACGGAGAATCTAAACTTCACCACGATGGCACGTAAATTTGAAGTAATTTTATAGTTTACGTGGCAAAGATATCATCAGTTCAGAGAATCGTGTTAGCGGGCTGAAAAATGTGAATTCAATTAAATTCCCGGAATTAACCGTGGACCAGGCAGGTTGCCTCTGTGGTTTCGTTCCCGAGTAAATTAACGTTCAGATGAGCTCGTAGTCTTTCAGTTTTTCGATTAGCCTACGGCTCCAAGAAAGAATCTGTTATTGTTTTTGTTAATCTGTATTTTTGATGATTGTTTAAAAACACTTAAGATACTGTTATCGTCACATTTTATTTTCAGAAATTAAAAACACTTAATACGGCATGTCAGGTAAACTTATTACTTGCATATTTGTAATTACTAACTACTGTCGAGCTAAAAGAAAAATTTCAAAAACTGTTCTTAAGTCGTTTTGATAAATACTTTTGAATACTAATGCATATAAATAGATTGTCCTTTGGGATTCGCGCATATGTACAGAGTGCCCTGAAATTCGTGGTACAACTCACACATGGTACAACTAAGAATATTATACGTATACGTATAATAATTAGAATCCAGTTAAACAATTTATGTATAAAGAAAATTTATGTAGAGTTTACATCAAGATACGAACTTTCTGATATCATTTTAACTTCAGGAAAGAAAGCTATCATCACTGCACCCTCATTTGCTGACATAAATACTTAATATTAGATCCAATGAAAACCGAAATTACCGATGAAAAGAAAAGTCGAGAAATTAAACTGAAATGTAATTGTATCCAGAAAGACAACGAAAATAGTGATCATATCTATTATATCTCAAGCCTGACTTTCACAGTTAAAAAAAAAAGAAAAAAATTACGTCTTTTCATTCATGAAGAAACGAATTTGAAAATTTACTTTCGAGCTATTGGTTTAGGATTACTGAACTCAAAATAATGTCTCAAACGCAGAAGTATTAATCAACATTTTTGTCAAACGCAGATTTAAAGAATTACCACTTTTGTTATAGTACAAGAAATTTTTGACCACACTATTCATGCATACATAATGTAAAAAAATAATTAAAATTCTTTGAAAATATCTCTACAATTCATGACACTAATTTTGTAAAATATCTTTAAGCAGTAGAAAACGTAAGGTAAACGCTCCTATTAGTGGCAGGTTACGATCTTTCGTATTATATTGACTCTTCTGGACGAGTTATAGATTATAGGTTATAGACGAGCTTCATAAGGTATGCCACTAATGGGTACATGCAGCGGCCACTATTGGGAACAAGTCAGTATCGAGGGTGCCACTAATAGGAGCAACCACAATTATTTTTTCATTTAGCCATATTTTCCGAAAGAACATAGCTAATGGGTCACATTAGGGGGTTTTTGGTTAGCTAAAAATGTCCTCTCCACGGCAGAATTCATTTTGAAGACCGGCTATTAATGGTTTCGTCAATATTTCGATTCTTCTGTGACGCAGTTCTTAACCTGCCACTAATACGAGCATTTACTTTATTACGTATACTTACCATTCATCTCAGATTCATTCACTAATCAAATGTGACGTATAATCTTGCACTTACAAAATTATTAGTCATTCAGTAAAATATTATTGTGCAACTACAGCGCTTTATAATGTTTTTTGTGGTTAACCACTCACGTAATATATCACTGTGTAGGTAGGTGAATATCACCTCTGGTAGAATGCACGTTGTCATTTCGATCGCATAATATCTTTTTATTCTGCTAACTAGACAACAAAAAGCATGCTGAGATAGAATAACAGGTAGCTTAAGACAGCACATATGGGACTGATGTAGAATTGTCGCATGAAGTTTGCAACGTGGGACTGTATGAGATCAACAAGTGTGTATTAGAATAAAAAGTAAAGGAGAAGGTAGAGAAGGTGGAGAAGGTGGAGGGATAACTTGATGCATACCTATATAAGAGTCTCGAACAACAGCGCCAGCGTTGCACTCTGTACGATTGTCGTATCACGTGAATGCATTTCATAGCGAAGAACAAGTGATTATTGTGTATTGTTGTTTTTGTTGTTACGATTCTTTCTTGAACGAAGACGAGAATTTCAGCTACGATATAACGTAATTATATCAATTGGCAGCAGTGAGTATTGGTTTCTGTTCTCTTGCAAAATCTTGCCAGTTACGTATAACTGTATGTAGAGAAAGTTTAAAAGCAACCACGTGGATACGAAAGAATTGCCATTTATTTATTTAGAAACTTTATTTATTGTCAATTCTGTTTCTGTTTACGCTATGCATTGTTTTGTAAAATTTTACAAAAATACACTATGAAAATATAAATTCTGTACACATGATATTCCCTAAAATAGTTGTAATAAACCCATTTGTAGATAAACCTACTTTTTGGAAATATTATTTGTATAGAAATTCCATTTTCATAGTGAATTCTTGTAAAATTTTAAATATCAGAGAGAGACAAATTTTGGATCTGATTATATATAACCATTGTATTATCAAGTATTGAAATCTATGGAATATATTACGCATTACGACTTTAGAGACCCTTGGTACCTATAACGTAGGGTTCTTTAAACGCGATTATTCCGACTAAGCATTTCCTTGTACTATGATAAATGAAGGTAAGAAAATGATACTGGAAAACATAGTGTTTAAGCACGACCAAGATTCTTCAACTAAGTATGCAACAGTTAATGAGAGAAATTCTAGAAAATGTATAAGATTAAAATGCCGCGTTAGAGAAAAACAGGTTTATACGACTGAATAAAAAAAAATATATCAGTACAAAACGTCACTTAAATTTTTTTAGATATAAATTAGCAGGGGTATTAGTTATTGATATAACAAGCAGTCGTTCCGCTAGTTCCATTTTCAGTCATTCATTCGGAGGTCAGAAAAAATTTTTTGCAATTAAGTAAGGACTTGCTTTGTTCTTCGTATTCCATTGGATCATAATGCAAATGAAGGTGAATCACGTTGAAGATGATTGCATTACAATTTACTTTGATGTAATTGAATTTTTACGGTTTTTGCAAAACCATTTCTATACCTTCAATAGTGTTATCATACCATTTCTTTATGATTCGACGATACGGTTTTTTAAACGTTTCAGAAAAAACTGTATTTACATATATATATTTGTGCAAACAGTTTACACTCATTGTACGTTACATTGTAAATTAACACAAAACTAAATATTCCCTGCCCGCTCTTGGAAAATTCACAAGTACGACGCAATTGCATAACGTTATGTCTCATACTATATATGGCACATGCTACGTGTAACTTATTTATTCGTTTAAGTTCTTTTCAAGCTACCTCGACTTCACTGTAACATTCGAGAAAATGTTGATCTGTGACGAAGAGCAAGATTTTCCTAAGAATTTTATGGACCGCCTCCTAATAATTAGGCATTCGTTTTAACTTATTGGAAAGCTATGACGTCATAATTTTAAGGTGTACTATTTCCAATTGTTGGTTCACATATCATAATAGCACACAAAAAAATGTGTGCCTGCAATTACTAGGCAATAATTCGTATTTGGATAACAACAAATTCTAGTAGCAATCACAGCAATTCTGTTAAGATTTACCACTGCAATTATAGCGTTACTAGTTTACTACGTGAAACTTACTAAAATTATTGTCATTGCTACTAGAATTTCTTGTTATCCAAATACTACCCATTGCTCTAGTAATCCGAAGTATACATTTTTCGCTGCGAATGGAAGATCGAGCTATAAATACCTTTAGTACGGACATCTATTATACAATCGCGGCATTGATATAAATTTTGTCGATATTAAAAGAATCGTATGTAAAATCAGTTAATGTATATCGATAACACACATAATATTCTATTATTATTAGTATAATATTATATATTCGCATTCGTTATATGTATACTTGATAAGTATACGTAAAAAGAATGAAAGTAATAACATAAATATTTTACCATTGCTGCCCATAATACAATAATTACGTAACACTTTTTATGATTTTTCCTTTATAAAGAATAATAAATCCCACATTTTTCACTGTGACATTCTCCATTTTATTCCAAAATCTGTACTTGGCCTGGAATACCGGTCATTGGCTTATCGATCACTACATGTTATACCACGCCTTGACTTAAAGTTGTTCAGATTTTTGCTTTCTAAGTCTCACTTACAGCATACCTGTAATATCCCGTCAGGTCAGATGCTCACGTTTTTACTAAAAGTCATACTTTTTAAAGCTAGTATGCCGCTCTTTGCAACCGATTGATCTTTTTTAACCGTTTTTACTGAGCGTCAGATGAATTGTAAATAACCAATAATTCTTGTTATAGTCGATAAAAAAGAGTAATAATATGTAGACATTTGTCAATTAATATGTAAGTACATACATATATATTTTAACGAACTTTAGGATGACTCGCGACGTATACCGTTAACCGCGGAAACTAAAAACGGCATTCATAGATACGAAGATATAATTAACCTATCACAAATGGTTAACCCCAATTCTCTTAGAGAAAGCGATCCTGCAGGTTCCTGTATGCAATCCATAAATATAGTATATGTGGATACAGTGCATTGCGTACATTGGATGAGGTTTGACGGGTCAAGGAGGTTTACTTACATGAATCTCTGTGTGTATTGTAGAGACGGGGTAGTTTCTTACGTACACTTGTTGGAATTTTTGGAACGTGGTGACCCGTAAACACGTGGGAAAAAAATGAATAAAATAATTACGCAAGGTAAGAATGGGACAGTACGTTGGACAATGGCGTTGTTTTTTTGCGAAACTTTCCGTTCCATTCTCCGCTCAGGTTTATTGTGTTTAAGGAAAAACAAGATTAAAATGCGAAAACGTTTTTCAAGGAAAAATTACAGTTTGTCCTACCTTCAATAGCAGATACTTGACCAAAAATTTATCTATACATATCATGTGACGCATATCGAGTTACTATAAGAAAGAGAGAAAAGAATAGGAAATCATACTGAGTTTAAATAGTTTGTGTTTCGTCTCCAATGTGATGAGAATGACTGAATGACATTGTGATTTATGATTTGTTTCAGGAATGACAGTTATTACGGATGAAAGTCATTTTGATTTGAGAACGCCCATTCAAAATTTTTATGCCGGTCAAAACATTTTTATTACAGGTACCTATCAGTGTACTTTTTTTCTACTCATATTCATCGAAACGATATGACACAATGAATCATTGCTCGTCTTTGTTTATTTACAGGAGGAACTGGTTTCTTGGGCAAAGTATTAATTGAAAAATTGTTGAGAAGCTGCCCGGATCTTGTCGGTATTTATATTCTAATTCGATCAAAGAAGGGCAAGGATGTTCACAGTCGCATAGAAGCTATTTTCGACGATCCCGTAAGTATTTAACATAATATAAAGTTTAAAACCAAAAGAAACAACATTAAGACAGACGAGGCTTATTTTTGGCAACGCTGACTCTGAATCTTCGGTCAACATGAACAGCATAAAATATCTATTAAACGTGCAGTAATCCTTATAAAATTGCAAAGGATGTCTAATCCAATATAAAATTCCAGCGGATGTCTTGCAAATTTTGATTATGCATTTTCAAATCCATGTTGTTTTTCAAAGTAAATACTTATTTGTAATTGCGAATTGTCTGAAGGTGGTTATCGTCCAAAATAATAATATAATAATAACGATATCAACACTGCATAGAATGGAGAATTTCGTTTCGGCAATCGTTAGTTTCTAGCGTAATCTTGCTCGATCATTTTCGTTCCTTGTATATCTCAATGTTTTGAAAAAAAATAAACAGACCCAATTGTAATTGCAAAAACCTTTTTAGTGTTTTCAATGTAAGAAAGAATGTTGATATTTAAAGTAGAATTCTTTAGTATCATTACGGAATGTGACACAGAATGAAATTGTTACATAACTGCTTTCTCATAACCCGGGTTAACATGATCTGTCAAATTAAAAAGAATCATAAACGCTTCGGAATAACTTGTTTCTAGATGCAACCGCACACCAGTGGTAAGTCGTTATGTGTATTTGCATGTGCGGCTTTGTGATATGTAAAGTGAGGAACCGATCAAGTTAGAATATATATGAGGCGATCCATGTTACTTCAGCCAGTAAAAAAAAATGCCGCAAATAATTTTGAAAAATCGAGTTACTACTAATACTTTATTAATATTCGATTGAAGAGTGTGGAGCACTCTCTGTATGTTTATCAGGTTTTTAAAATACATATATGTATATCCCTCGTTATAAAATAATGAGTGTCTTTCCTTGAGAAAGAAAATATTTTTGCATATTTTGCCTTGAAACGGACGTTCGACTTGCTCAATAAAATCTAAATTAATTTTTTTCTGGAAGGCCATAAAAAGACGCACATTTTCGTTTTTTACAAATGTAAATACGTCAAATCCTACCAAAAATACAGCCATTTGAATGGAAAAATGTTAAAAAATGGTAATCAACAAGAAAAAACGTCAGAATTTTTTTTTTTAATTTCGACACTCGGTGAATATTTTTCAATAAAGTAACTCGATTTTTCAAAATTATTTGTGGCATTTTTTTTTACTGGCTGAAGTGACATGGATCGCCTCATATGAAATATCAAGTTCGGTTGCTTTTAAGACAGTAACATTTACTGATGTTCTGAACTTTCAGTTTTAGAATGGCGCATATGAGAAAATTCAGTTTTATTGCAAAGCTAGGTGCATAAAATATGACGGCATGGTGAAACACAGATATGCTCCACCTCGCGAAAAACTTGTTTGTTGCAATAATTTAATCGGTCTTTTTTAATAAGATAAGTTCTTGGACCCAGTTGGACATTAAAGATCATTTGCTGCTTCACGGATTATTAACGGTTCTTGGTACAAAATACCACCTGACATTGCAGAACTATGAAGCGAATCAAAATTGTTTCTCTGTTAATGTGCGAAGAACAGTAATAGCAAAACTAGAATCTTGAAAATATTTGGCATTACTATAATTATACAAACCGGTTTCGTCGCGCACTTCAATTGTTTATTAGACTTTATGTACTTTTTAGGCACGACCACATGGAAAGTATGGGAAAAAAGGGATGTGTGTGCGCGTGGGTGTGTGTGTGTGTGTGTGCGCGTGTGCACGAAAAATTTTGTGAATGAAATTCCAAAAAAACAGCTAAACCAATTGGGTTGAAATTCCCACGAAATATCAAGTTCCGGATGTAGATGGCACAGTAACATTTGCAGGTGTCCAGCACTTCCGGTTAAGACACAGAGCATGTGCAAAATTCAGAATGTATTCTATTTACAAACCTCGAACACTCTCGGTTTCAATAGGACGCATGAAAGAAATCCAGAGAATTGAACGAAACACATTTCGTTCAATGAGTAATTCCAAAAATTTGGTAAATACTGCATCGTGTCCATATATTTCTTCTTGCTAATGCGAATGCATGAGATACGATCACATAGTGACATCCGGTCGTTGTCTCAAGGCAAACCTGTTTACCAACTCCATGCTGTAATGAATTTAGCGATAAAAAAGGAGGTATTTAAGAAAAAAATACGTCTGGCCCTGATAAAAAAACAAGTTAAAGAAATGAAAATACGTACGATTTCATACTTATAGTACAGTTTTATAAAGTATCTACAGACGAGAAATCATTAGTATTTATTAAATTATTAATTGCATACTAATTGCAGTTTTCTGGATAATGCAACACCTATAATTTACCCTTTACACTCCACTGGCGCCGTTACAGCAACATACATAATTGTTAGTCACTAATATAATTCTTGAAGTGCAAAGGGTTAATAGATATTAATGTACTGTGTAGAATCATTCGACCTTTTAATACTATTTCCTATTTGTCTCTCAAGCGTAATCTATTTTTTAATAACAAATATTAGTGATACAAGTAACGTATTGAATTACGTAAATTTCCAGATGTTCGATCGTTTGAAAAAAGAAGTGCCGAAATTTCGTCACAGAATCATAGCGGTAGAGGGTGATTGCACTTTGCCAGGACTCGGTCTGTCACCAGTGGACCGAGAACGATTACTGCGAGAAATATCCATCGTTTTTCATGTTGCCGCCACAGTCAGATTTGACGAGAAATTGAAACAAGCGGTGGCCATAAACATTAGTGGAACTAAAGAAATACTGGAATTATCCAGATGCATACATAATCTGAAGGTAATTAAAAATTTCATGTAAAGAATTTTTTAAAATAATTTTTGCCCTTACTTTTTCGAAAAATTATGAGAATTCATTGTCTCTCGACAAGGTCCTTGGTATGATTAATTCGAAATACATGAGCATCACGCAGATATAAATGTCACGTACCCTTAGAGCGTTTCAAATCATTATCATTGAGAATTTATGTTCGTAGAAAATGTGATTATAGGAAAACATCATTCATTATTCCAGGCGGTCATCCACGTTTCAACGGCTTACAGCAATTGTAATGTAAGAGAAATTGATGAAAAATTCTACGAACCACCAATTACAGGTATTCATTTTGATCAGCATCATATATCTGTATACTTATTATATATACGTTATTACATATCCGCGTTATAATTATCATTGAAACCACGAGAGGGTTATGAACATTTGTTGTAGGAGATAATATCATTAGGCTAGTTCAAAGTCTAAACGAGGATAAGCTGGATACTATTACGCCAACGTTGCTCGGCGACTTTCCAAACACGTACACTTACACTAAGTGTACTGCTGAGCAAGTTATTCAACAATATGGAAAAGATCTACCTATCGGAATATTCAGACCAGCAATTGGTGGGTTTTACAAACTATTATTAACTTGCCGTCGTTGGCGTTATATCTATCAGATGAACACAAGTAAATGTTGATCATAACTCGTCATCATTCAGATTTATTTATCAAATGCATTTATGTTGAAGATTTCGTTTAGAATATTACTCAAGTGACTGATTGATCAACATCTTCCTTGAAAAATATCTTGTTTTGCATAATTTATTGTATATAAAAAATCTGATGTGTCTACTTTGGAGGCAGACACTAATTCTTGTCTTTGATACTGAGAAAATCAGGCAGCCCCGAAAAGATTTTTTAGAATTCGTCGTTCAAAGATAGACCCATAGCTTTCGTTTGCGAAACAACAAAAGTGCGCTACAGTTTTTAATTTATTATCATTTTCAAGTAATTTTCAGATAGATATTTTCAAGATGATTATTTTTAATATTATTATTAATATTCATATTAAATAATCCTTTGCAACGATTATGGAATGTAATAATACTTGAAAAGGCATAAAACAGCGAAAAACGATTGTACACCTAACAGATATAGCACGCCCGACGCCAGGTTAATAAACATACATGAAGTACGTACGATCGGTCTGCGAGTTCAATGTGTTTTTTGACATTTCGTAAACAATGCAATCCTTAGCCAATCACACGTGGCTGCCATAAAATCACTGAAATACATGCTAAAATTGAGAAATAAAATATATTTCAGTGTATAACCGCTTTTTTAAAAAATGTTATACAGAGCCACATGTGACTTGTTAGAGACTTGATTGTTATCCATCTGTCAAAAAAACACATTGAACTCGTGAATCGACTATATAATTACATACAGTAAAACTTTTCCACGTGAATAAACAGTTGTGAACCATTTTTCAATTCAATTATTCATTAATCGTTCGTTTCATTGAAACACATTATTTTATATAGTGATCTCATCCTATGCTGAACCAGTTGAGGGATGGATAGATAACATCGGTGGAGCAACTGGTGCAGTTGTAGGTGGCGGTGCTGGATTAATAAGGACACTCAATATTGATCCAAATTGTACGGCAGAACTGGTTCCGGTTGATTATGCTGTTAACGCATTGATCGCAACTGCGTGGGATGTCGCGAATAATAAGTTAGTTCTGTTGCACTAAAAATTTAATGCTAGTGTTAAGCTAGGAATACTAGAAATATATTTCTGTCAAAATTTATGCGACTCTTATTGGATATTGTGCATTTTGTAAATGTCATACATCTTTTATCTTCCCTTATATTACATGACATGCATCAAAATGCCATTGATTTCAAGGTCGGGTAGCAATTTTTTGCATTTTGATTCTCAATTGACCAGACCACGTACGATGTGTATTAGCATTTCGTTAAATGAGAATTTTGAACGGTAAATCAACAGAGAAGTAATTTATTACATGCCACAGGAATTGGATTAATAATTGAATTATTGAAATGAATGGAATGTAATTTATAGTGTTATATAAAATCACAGAATATGATAACATTTACATATTAAATGAAACGTCCCATAAATAGAAATGTATATACAATGTGTATAATACAAGTGCATATTTTATTAATATTTTTTCAAAACCGTAATTTTATTTATTTACGAATTATGGCATTGCTTTACGTCCATTGCGTGCTTTACATCCTTTGATTCTATTATGATATTTTTACGTCCCATCCGTCGTGACTATAATATTTTTTTATTAATCACTTAGAGACAATGTGTACAACGGTTATGTGATTATTTATAGCTGATTAAACGAAATATACTTTTATGCGCAGGAATGATGAAGCAAATCCACCCATTTACAATTATCATTCATCGTGGAGCAATAATCTGACTTGGGGAGAGTATATAAATTTAGCAATAAAATTTGGGAAAACAATGCCCAGTATAAGGAGTATGTGGTGTTACAGTGTAACCGTTGCTAAAAGCTATTATATCTATTACATATTGAGTGTCTTGCTTCATGTACTACCTGCGCTTATTATTGACGTAGGTCTTTTCCTGATGGGGCAAAAAACCAGGTAAGTTTGAAAATCGTTGACAGGAGTTTTGAATAGAAAGCTTCATTAACATTTTGACTGCCAAGATATACCCGTAGGAACATTTCCCATTGCCAATGTTTTTTGCCAAGGGTAATGTGTGGTAAAACAGTGGAAATCAATGGAAAACGATTCATTACCTTTGGTAAAAAACCACTGGCAGTGGGAAATTTTTCTACTGGTATTTTTTAAAAGTTCGACCAGATCACGGGTATTTAAAGATCCCGTGATACAGAAAATATATGTATACTTAGGCCCCTGGTGAAATGGGGGTATCACCCATATAGGGGTGACGTGACAGTCAAAGTGTTAAACAATATTATGAGAAAATATTTAGAAGAATACGTGTAAATTGAGAATGTTAAAAAAAGCTTTAAAAAAGCAAAACTGTTTAGGCTAAGTGTAATATGGTATTGATTTTTTCAGAATGTTAAAAATTTACAAAAAAATTCACAAGTACTCCATGGTAACGACATATTTTAGTACGAATAAATGGACTTTCAAAAATAGCAATACTAGAACATTGTGGGAGACGTTGAATGACGACGACAAAAAGTTATTCTTCTTCTCTATGGATCATTTCGATTGGGAAGATTATATGAATAAATGTGTCGCAGGACTTCGACAATATATTTTCAAAGATGATATCAGCACTATACCTGCTGCTAAAAAACGCATGGCAAGGTAAAATATTTCTTTTATATGTTACACAATGCACCGTAAGGAACATTCCAATGCCAATATGGAAATACGATTATAAATCCTTTAAAAACGGGGTCCATCTTAAGTACGGTCCCTGAAAGTTGTTTTAATAATTATGAAAAATTTGATTAATTACAAATCACTAGAGATAATATCAAAAGAATTTAGAAGTATAATATTTGGTCCGTCTAACTGTTCTATAAAAAAAGGTTTAATAACAATGTTGTTATATTTTAAATATATGAAGATAAACGAAAGCATACACATCGTGAGCGAAACTCAAAGGGTTAAAATAATATTATTTAATCGATATCCTTCATTGTTGAATTATAGTAACTTCGTTTCAAAAATCCTTTTTAGGGTAATGCATGTATTCCTGTTATAACGATGACAATATATAACTTGATCAGATCAAAGTAACGTACATCCTTTAAAAAAATATATCTATTTTTAATCGCATATGACATAGTCGAGAACCAATTATTATATATCAAAATCTTATAGTTACTGTGAACACTAACAGGATACATTTTTTTCGTATAAATGTCCGCATTACTCTTTCTATCTTTTTTATTTCAGGCTGCTCATCTTTCATAGGATCATCAAATACACAGCAATATTGTTGTTCATGTGGTTCCTATACTCCGCGATTACTTTGGTTCCATTCATTAATTCGATAAGTGTGTTTACCACGTCGGTAAGTGAAAGTGTTACCGTACGATAAAATACGTTTCAACGTCACTCGTATTGGAAGACTCTTAATGCATTGATCGGCTGTGCACATATTTCATAGAAATATTGATCGGTTGAAATGTCAAAGGTACTAGAAACAATTTTCTTTTCTGTGCTAGAAATCGATTTCTATATACTAGAAATCATTTGCTCAAATTCATTACTTACCGATCGTCGGTATTATAGCCTTCACTTTTGAAATCTATAGCGTTTTCGATGAGTGGGTGTCAACTGCGCGCGGGGCAACTGTGCACGGGAAACTATGCACCAATCGTCTCATTCGAATAACCGTGCACAGGATATTTCATGCAAAGAACTATGGACAATTTATTTTTACGAATAAGATAGGATCAAATTCCTCAAGTTCAGGGACTAGGTAGGTTAGTGGATAAATTTTTCGAACAGCACCTGAAATGCTTGAAAAGGCTCCGTCAGATAAAGATAGCTTATAATATCTTTGAATGACCGGTGTATTCTGCATGCACAATTCAATATTTTTCGGCTTGTGAACAATTCTCTGTGCACAATTTTAGCTCCGAAATATCTTTGCTGTATTATATTGGTGCACAGTTTCCTGTGTAAAGATTTTCTGTGCATAGTTATTAACAGGCCGTGCACAGATTTGATACGCCGTCCACAGTTTTTGATACGCCGTGCACAGTTATTAATAGGCCGTACACAATTGAACAGTGCACTATTCGTGGTATACAGTCGGGCGTGCACAGTCTTCAGGTCGTAAAAATAAATTGTGCACAGTTTCTCGTGCACAATTCCCCATGTGCCGGTGCACAACTTCCCATGCAAAGTTTTTCGGTGCACAGTTGCCCCGTGCACAGTTGGGGTTCACCCGTTTTCGATTTAGAGAATTTGATTGCATCGACAATACGGCGTAAGGTGAATACTTGACGATTTTGTATAGAATTTCCCCCCAAAAATACGTACATGGATACATCTCAAATTTAAAAAAAAACCGATATCTTTTTTCGTAAGAATGTTACGAAAAAATCGAATGAACAAAGTGTGTATAATAGATAATAAGAACGATATAAGCGTTAATGTTTGAATAAAATGTTACAAATAATTCTTATGATAGTATCTGGGGAAATTACTAAATTTTGTGATATGCATGGGTAGTTGATATAAATGTGTATATAGCTTATAAAAAGATGTAATTACAGTAATAATTTTTTCATATATTGTCAAGAGCGCGAAATGAAAATTCCATTATGACTGTTCACGTTATTGTACGAATGGTGTTATTGTAAGGTTTTCGTCGGAAGGACCGATATATTTAATTTCCAATAGAAAATTGCAGACGTTATTATGTGAAAAATTAAAGGTTAAAGATGTACATATAGATGATGACTTATATTAGCATTTATAATAATTATTAATATAATAATTAATAAAAGTGCGTTAATTCTATTTAAAAGCAGTAATGAGTGCAATTATGTAAAAATGCGCAATGATAAAATTAAAGAGAATTTACATACGCTTTAAAAATATCATTTTCAATATAAAACTGTGCATGTTGTTTCATAAATTTCATAGATTAATAAATATCGATTTCTAAGACTTATAAAATACAATTTGTATTGTTGTATAATATATTTCGTGTACGTAAAAGGTATGAACAGGCAATAAAATGACGATTGTATAAACATAATTTATGATAAAATAGTGTCTCCATTTAGAATTCTTAATTTTTTCACGTAAATATTATATAACGGAAAATTCTAATCGCGCTTAATAAGAGTAATACAGATTAACCCGTGAATGGGCGCGCGGTGTTTTTTGACGTAAACGGTCGCGTGGGGTGTTACTGGCGCCCCAAGTAAAAATCATTGTTGTTATTGATAAATTGGATATAACAAGACACTTTTAATTATTATTTAGGCGGAAGCTTACAAATTAAGTTGAAGCTTACAAATGGAGTTGAAGCTTACAAATGAATAAATGGAAATTTATTGAAAATCCTAAACAGAAGCGCTAAATTCCCTAATGATGATAGTATTTGACAAAATCATGGATATCAATAAGGAAAATGTACTTTCAGTACATTTAATCGATTGCGAATGATAATTCAAGGTTCACAAAATGGTCTGCTGAAATAATTTTTGAATATGATCATTAATTTATATTTACGAATGTTGCCGACGTAATAAATTAGTATTTTGGTTATTTAGTCTTTCGTCTGTTAATTTGTTAAAAGGTTCTGTTGTGAATAAAGAATAAATTTTGTTTAAATCCAGGCGAATGTATTGTTTGTTTTGGTCCGGGCCAAATGAAGAGCTAGATCATTCACGAAGGGGGATTGGATGATCATTCAGAAAGGGGAAAAGTGATCAATCAGTATCGTGCGTTGCAATATGAGGGTTTAGGCTCAACCTAGCGTGTGAGCAACAGAGAGGATTTGGACTGGTGATCTTGACCGCAAAAGGTTTGAGCATTAGAAGAGGATGGAGTTACCGGGGTGAGTACTTGTTGAGTACTATGGAAATGTACAGCGGGATCTTAGATCCTTCGTCTCCATGGTAAAGTGTCGCGAAGAGGTGGCTAACTGGTAGCAGAAGGTCGAGGTCATTCGGCAGCCGGAGAGCATAAACAAGAGCAGAGGATGAGGTGAGTGTATGGAAGGGGATAGACTCGATCTGCGGGACCGGATCCGTTATCTGAGGTGTCGGGGTGTGGAGCCCTGCAAGTTAGGTTACCGCGATTACACCCCGACAGCGGTGGAGTGCACCAAGGGGGACCTCGTAGGCGCGGACTACCTGGGAATTGTCGAGGCATGGGACCCTGCGAGTCGGATTTCCACCAACGTGTCCGACAGCCGTGACGTGGCCGACGCTGGGCATCGACCTTGCCGACGGTGCATTTGTTCACGACCGGGTTTTTCGGACTAGGGTTGCCACGACCGTCGGGAAGTTAGCGCGGGAAAATTAAAATTTATATGTTTATAATGCCTAAAAAATTGCTCCTTAAATGCTC
>JARQST010000304.1:971727-993255 GCA_030142225.1 Pachycephus smyrnensis | reverse complement strand
ATGAATATTTATTAATCATTGCATAGTAACAGTGGAGCAATTACGGAAACATATGGAGCATTTAAGGAGCAATTTTTAGGCATTATAAACATATAAATTTTAATTTTCCCGCGCTAACTTCCCGACGGTGTTGCCACGTTGTTCTACAGGGTCGCACAGGGCCGTGAGAGAGCGGCGTCGCCGGTCGACGTATCTCACCTGGTATCCTCGTACCAGTAGAGATCCTAGGAGGCGAGATTCAATCCTTGGCTGGTGAAGTTTCGAGAAAACCCCGCGCAACCGTTCTTGGGTTAACGGCAGGGCACCCGGTGACATCCCTGCCAATCTCTCGTTTATTAGTGTGCCGGAAAAAAGTGTTATTGACCAAATTTGGTGTTATTGCACAAACCATATAGACAAGATTTTAGATTTTATCGTTCTACACATCGCCACGTTATTCGATCACCTATACCGATTGCGGCCACTTTATCCCTAGGCCCTCTTGCAATTCAAAATAGATGTTTCAATAACAAAAGCACATTAAAATTCAAATGGAAAGAAGCTAATTTCTCATAATTATAGGATACAATGGAGATCTGCCCTGAGGTCACTCGAATTAACGATAGCGTAAAAAGCAGTAAAAATTGAACAGCGTCCATCGTGCAGGTCGCAGGTCGATACAGTAAGTCATGGTATGACGCTAGTTGCAAACTGAATAAAAATCAATACAACTTAAGGTAACGCAATGTAAAAATTCTAATTATGATAATGAAACTTAAAAAATTATACAGATAGTAAACGTAAACATAAGAAACTATAATTAAGCTTAAAAAAGAATGATATTAAGACTCCCTTGCAATCACATTATCGAGAGCTAATAACTCTAATACCTTTTGGTCCATAATTAATAGATTTAAACCAGAAATGGGATGTCTCTTTCAAATTGATGTTAACTCTTGGTCAATATATGTACGCACTTTTTTCCTGTATTTTATCCAGCAATATATATTTGGTCGCGAATCACCCGCAACAAAATGTTGTATAGTTGGTTTAGTATTAGCATAAACAATTATTGCTAGTAGTTATTTCCATAAATTATAAATTATTTCCACAAACAATTATTGTCACGTAATACAGTTAAATGTAGCCTTTCAACGCTTGCTCAAAGGCTAAGGTTTGATGTGACATAGACATTGTCCCTAAGAATGTCTGATTTGTTACCAGACCAATTAGAGAATTGGTTAATAGTTGCTCGGCAATCATGAAGGCTTTCACCAGGAACTATGAAACGGGTGAGTGAAAACACGCTGAAGGCAATAAGATATTTCGTAATGGTCGTAATGGTCGTCAAGTAAGAATGTTAGAATTCTAAACCGACCTCTGATTCGACCTTTGGACCTTGCCGCGAAATACATATTGTGAAGATGATATATAAAAGTTCGATGACCAGTGTCTAAATATAATAATTTAGATGCATGACGACGAGGACGTGTTAACAGCCTCCTTGCCAACCTCGTGATCATAGCAGGTACTACTTAATGTTTCCTTAAAAAAATGTCGACGTTCGCTTCCAGAATTTCAGAGAATGAATGTCTTTTTTATTCATAATTTAGCATAGGATAATATAATGTACCTTGCAATATTCAAATCCAAATTATACATTTTTTTATTTTCTTTCCACTGTTATTATTTAACGTGACCTCATCTCTTCCATTTATACATTAAATGAACATATCGAAGCAAGTGTATTTTTTGGGTATTTCTAATTGCGCATGACCATGCCGTTAGTCCTTACGCAGTCATTGCAAAAACCAAAGCTGTACGTATGTGGACGAGTGGTTTGTTAACACGTAAGTTTTGTTCCGTGTTCACGAATTTTTTATGTTTTTCAATTTACATTTAAACATACTGATGTTTAATATAATACTGTACGTTTTACGCTATACGTATTTTGTAACATATAATTAAGTTCACAATGTTTGGTGAATGGCTTTTAACGAAGATATACATTCTTCGAAACGCTACACATCTTGAAATAGAAAATCGTCAATGTAACAATAAGCGTTAAATTGACATTTACATTTGGATGATGATGATTACAGGATACATATAGGCCGAAAAACATATCTGATCGTAAACACGAATAGAAATAGGGCTTAAATTTGACGCGATATCCACATACTATACTTAATAACTTAACTTTATTAATGTATCGTATCAGACACGAATGCTGTTTTTTTTTTTAAATAGTATTATGTCACATAATTTATGCCGCACCAAAAACGTGATTTTTGTGATAAAAAATATTTAAGGAATTTTGATTGAACAAGACTACGACCTTCAAGCGAATATACAAATCTATGTCTTTAGGATAAATGTATGTCACATTACAAATTATCCACACTTGCAAAAATAGCCATTGACGCAAAGACTTTACGAATTTTGAGTGTACCAATTGGCATAATTAGCAATATTTTTAATATATAACTTAACATAAGAAATTATTTTCGCTCTGTCCTACGACATTTACTTTTTGCTGGTCTACTACCATAGTTATTTAGCGATGTACTACCATTGTTCTTTCATCTTCAATAAACTCATCTGAGCATGCAAATGAGTTGAAATTCATGTGTGGAAAATACGTTCCCCATCGTTATATGTCATGAGGTCGATCAATTATATCTCAGTCGACAGAAAAAGCATAAATGCTACATCGTAAATATTTTTTCATCTACCGCATAGGACGTCGCACAATAATCTTTTCTCGAAAGACTACTTCCTACTAAAGAACAAAGAAAAACAAATTTTATTAAAAAAAGTATTTTCATCACATTAATTACGTACTAATAGCTTCAGCGTCATCCAATGTGTCAAAGAGTCTCATTCGTCACTCACATAAGAACAATGATTCAGATATTTTTCCAAAAGCGAAAAAGTTGATTCACTCAAACCATTATTTATTTTATTTTAAATATGTTAAAAACACATGGATAATTTTTAGTGCACCGTTAGATGAGTTACAGAGAATCTAACTCGTTTCTATAGTCGGTCCATAAGCAAAATAGCGTAATAGCTTAAAGTAACATGGAAAAACCCATAATAAAATTTCCCATTGCCAATGCTTTATTTCCAAAGATAATGTGTGGTAAATCAATGAAAATCAATGAAAAATCATTCATCACCTTTGGCAAAAGCATTGGCAACAAGGAATTTTGCTACGGGATGGTCTTATCTGTATTTAACAATTGCGAAACGAAACCCCAAACAGCTTCAAGGCGTTCGTAAAATACATAAGTTAAAGGAAAGGTGAATTATGAGCATGCAGTAAATATGAGACACCATGTGTGTGAAATTTATCGTATAAAACGGTACAATATTCACAGCATCAGAAATGAAAGCATACCGTTATATGTCCTCGCATCTCTTAATAATCGAATGGATGTGGGCCATGACTTTCGACTTTTTTAACGGTTTGGATGAATGTCATATATAAAAAAAAATGAAAAATTTAAAGAAGTGTATCCACCATATACACAAAATCTGGAAATTGACCTTAACCCCCTTTAGTGTTATCCCGAATATACTCGGGGTAAATACTATTGAAGTACTATAAAATAGAACCGCAAGGGGGTTAAATTTTGTATTCATCCATTTAGGCATACAAATCATTCTTCCTCTTCACATTGTCATCTTTCTGAATAATGTTGACCGATAAATGTGACCATGAAAACAGTCCCTCCAAAACGGTCGCAAATAAACAAAATTGTTAATATTTATGAATACAAGTTACTGTTACTAGATCTCGTCCAATTAGGAAGCTGTAATTTCTATAAAATTCAATTCTATATAATTCATGATTCCACAAGGCTTTACACACGAGAGGTGATTGTATCCACCTATGTAACAAAATTTTGGAAAAACAGGATTCAGTAGAAAATTAAAATCATAATTTACATCTCCTAAAAGATTATCTTCATGAGGTTTTATAAGGCAGATGAAAGTACCTCTTGTTTCTTAGAACTGCTTTGAAATTATAGATGCGACTTGTCAATTTTTTGCGAGTGACTTTACTTAACGAAACGGTTCTGTTCCACAGACGTATTAAAATGATCGTATTCTCAAGATCTTTGTTATGATAGCAAATATAAGAAAATGGTGCTAATGTCCAATATTCCTTCATCAATCATTTGAATATGAAGAGTCGTAAATCTCCTACATAAAATATGAATAAAACTCATAAGGATTTCTGCGTGTCTAATGGAGCAATTGCATAAACCTTGTACCTGATTGTAAAATCAGCAAAAACTAAATTTTTTCAGAGCACATGCGATCTTGAGTATCTAATTAAACTACTGTTTATAATACATGCATCTTATAGATCTATGTCACGATAACAGTAACTCTACAAGGAGCCAGTTGTCATAAGTTTTAATTTAAATAACCCATTAAAATTTAATCTAATTTCTTAATATAAATAATGCCTACCCAAGACTATGGTATTGACTGTATAAAAATGAATGTGAACATTCAACATTTCGACAACCTTTAAAAAAAACATTGTATCGATTGAAAAATAGAAAATCTTATAGTACGAAATAAGTAGTATTCGCAAAATTATTGAATGAGCAGTAACAACTGTATTTTAGAAATAAAAAAGAATTAATAGAGTAGGTGACGATAGTTAAAATTAATTTTCAAGTGAAAAGCATTGAATAAGTAAGTATTTCATGTGCATGAAGTAGTCAGTCAAGTTTTCGAAATATGCGTGTTAGACCATACAACAATATCTTCGTGCACCAATCCGGGGTAAGACGGAGTGACTTCACCTCATATTTAAAGGCAGTATTCCCATGAAGACGCTTAGTCCCATTTAGACAGTCTGTCTATTTGAATCATTAAGATTCGCTGTAAATCGGGCAAGCGTGAATTTTTCAATTTTCTCAAAATAAAATATTCTGTTTGTGACTGTCTCATCTGTCGCATGTGTTCAAAGTAAGTGAACTCTTGTCTTAAATAATATTGGAATTATAATTGGCGAGTCTACGTAAAATATATACATGGTGCACGTCGAAATTATACAGTGTAAAGTTGCGCAAGTGAAACTTATTGATTACAGTTACAATAAAAATTTTTTATTGATAGTTCAGTCCCAGCGCTCTTTTTGGAGAACGCTCCTCGGTGGAAGTCAAAGTCAATTTTTTTTACCGGTATCAATAATTTAATAATTGTAAATTGTCTATAATTTCATATCTGTGGAAGGTTTGACAACTTTTGAGAATATGAAAGTATGGGAAATTGAAACTTCAAATAACTCTCAAATTATTGAGCCGGTAATAAAATATTTGATATTGTTATAACGATAGATTCTATAAAAATATAGTTTCGCGTTATGAAATGCTTTAAGTACATTTTTAGTCTTTAATTTCTTATTCAGTACAAGCGAAATGAATATTTGTAAAATTCGAAATTCTCTAATTTCAAATTTGGTTTAAGTGTGAGGATGAAAAGTGACGTGCAGCATATAAAGAATATAATATAATGAAGCCAACAACCTTGCAACTATGTTACTCAATTGATCGTTAACATTCAAAAAATAATTAAAAAGAAGTTTCGCGGATCATCGATATTTCAACTCCCGTTTCTATGGAATTGGAAAATAAAAGCTAGCCTAGCATCTAGAAAATGTCTGAAAATTCAAAGAATTTCAGGTGAATTCAAAGAAATTCAAAGAATTTTTAGGATTTCGAGATTGAATCGTCATAAATTCCCGTGATGGCTGGCAATGTTTCTGTCCAGCGCAAGATCTCTTTAAACTTTCACGTTGCGAAATAATAGTCAAACATCTATGTCAGCCTCTAGGCCATTATCCGTCTTTTGCCGTTAAATGCGTGTAGCGCGCGATCTGTCCTTTTCCCGGCAATTGTATAACCCGTACCGAGCGGTTATGTAAGGGTCCAGTTTTGAAAACTTAGGCTCAACTGAGCAGCAGACTACTCGTAAGCTATATCAAGTCGGTATTTTAATATTTTCGTCGACACAAGAGCGGCACGATGTTGTGAGAACGTGACAACAACCGAAATACTGACATCCATGTTGCAACATTTTGTTTGAGTATAAAATATGCACACGCGCCGTCGATGCGGCGCGATGCATGAAGTTTCTACAAATTTATCCTTTCAGAGTTGCGAATGCCTTGGCATTTACGTAAAATTCTTCTTTCCGCGACATGACTGATTATTAGAATATATTACGTATATTTAAAACGTTTTTAAGCATGCATACGTAATATCCATGCATGCTATCCAGTTTGTAAATAACTGTTCGACAATATCTTAAATTTATCGACGAAGCATCCGATGAAACGAACTCGTTTTTTATTTTCAAAATGTCATTGCACCTGCTTTAGATGTTCGATTAAAAAGATTCATATTAAATCAGAAGGTTCTTTTCCTGAGAACAGTTTCAGCGCATGTCAAACTTCAAATTTACACGTAAATCTGCATTATAATACGACATGCGGCACTGTTTATTAAATTACCTCTTTCCCTCGTTTAAGTTAGACTTTTGAATTGTCTCCAACTCTTACATACTCACAGACGTTCAATTACCTTAGTACTTCCTGTTCCGTTTAGTTTAATACAGTGTGACTGGTAAACTAGTAATCAACTAATTGTCCACTTTACTTTCAATTATACTTACTTTTATGCATACTACATACATTAAAAATGCACGTGGCGTTTCTGATGACGTCACGAATGGGATCTCTATGATACGTGAACAGCATAAGAGTAAAGAAAGCAATGCCCCTTACAAAGTGGAAAGATTTAGCAACGAGTTCCAAGAGCATGTCTTAATTATTTTTTGCACATTGACAAATAAAAAATGAAATGAAGATGAGTAAGAATTATCAAAATACACGATTATTATCAATTGGCGAGCGAAACCTCAATTATTAATGTTACACAATATACATTTCTTTGTTATGTATTATTGTGTGTAGTGTTTCTGAGTATGGGATTAACTTAAAAAATTTTGAATCACAAACTACACGTCACGTAGAACATTTGGGAATCTTTTATTTGTTCGTAAAGTTCTCTACCCAATCAATACCCACATTGGACTCAGAAACTTTAATGCGCGGAAAGGCTCGTATTTCCCATTTCATTGCGAGGTTTTAAGTCGACACTCTCACAAGTCCTCGTATGGTCGAAAAATCAGCAGTGAACCTAATCCCATAGACGTCCATCGTGTACTCATTGTTTATGTAAATATTCCATAGACGTCATATGGACATCGACGAAATTCTTGTATTACTGGAGAATATATTTACGTATATTTACATTTATACCGAATTCTATTCACCGTGACGCATGTGGATATATTAAAATAATATAGCCCAACTATATTTCATATAATAGAGAATTTCAAGATATACTGTGTAGTATAACTCGTACTCGCACCGTTTCGTTTATAGATAACCAAGAAAAAAGACTGTAGAAAACTTAATCAGCGTCCTAGCCTTTTCATCGCATAATTTATCGCGTCATGATTTATTAAACATTTTTTTAAATTCATACGTCATTTAGGCCTAAATGAATCTGATTATCTATTCGCTCAGGATAAAAAAGTCTGCCGGCATAAAATCAATTAAATCAAGGATTCGAAAACCTAGCAAATAATTTGACATTCATACCTCTACCAAACGCTCGCTTATATATAAAAAAGTATTGAAAACTTATTAAAGAAAAAGATACGACGTTAACGTTCATTGAAAAGATATGTCACTAAAGCTACCTCTGACCTCAATCTGCGTCACTCCCCATGAAACGAAGAATCTTCAAACAACATAACGGAACCTATCACAAGAATTTCTATAGAGATTTACAGCATTTCCAAAGAAGAAAATGGTATAATGAGATCATAATAATATGTTAGCCTAATTACTTCCAGAGTGGACCAAAGGCCCAAGTAGTCAGGCGTACAGTGGGCCATATAACGGCACTGTAGCATACCACCTTACATAGCTACGTTAGAAACGTCATACAACGTAGCTAAGCGAACGGATGCTACTTCCATCAGAAGGTGGCTGAACTGCTGACGACTTGTAATTATAGGTTGATCAACATTTAACAAAGTTCTTGTCAACTGCGTCCTACGATCTGATAATGACGAAGAAGCTTCCCGTTCATCGAACCAAGGTCAGTGATCATCTTCCTATAGGTTATCGAGTGGCGATCCACGTTTAAATAACATGAACGACAGACGCCTTTATTCGACTTTCACATTTTCAAAAGAGATTCTGTTGCAATTGTGCGATTCAGAGAAAGAAAAGAATAGGATAAGTCGATTTGAGTAACATTCGTAAATTGAGAAATTATAATGACTTTCACAGTTTTCTCCGAGCTTCCTTTCGTATTGTACGAAATATATGTATGCGCAATGGATTCGTTTCACTTGCAATTCAGTGTTTTGTCTACGTTATAAATCCGAAGAAGAATACGTTTTGAATCGAAAACATTTTGTTAAACAAAGATACAAGAAATATGAATGACTTTCATGACTTCCACTACAATTCCTTCAGTGAAATTCTCACGAAAATGACTAAGAATATCGTTCAGACAGTATCGATCAGTATGTTATACAACCGGTATAGGAATCAGCACAAAGACACTTAATCTTCAATACCAAAATATATCTCTCCAAAATTTGAGCAGAAATGTAAACACTAATTTCACAATAAACTAAACGTAGTATCCTTCACTTAGATTTTCTGTATAATTACTAGTCGAATTTATAAAGCTTTGTAAAATATTCACACAATCAACACTGAATTCTCAAAATAAACATCACCGTGCAGATACAACGTCACAATAAATACAAGATAAATTACAATGACTTGCGGGATACTAGAATTCTGAATAAATGTCAACTATAATGTATTTAATTAAGGGACGATGGCGTCAACAGACTCATGCCTTGCTGAGCGACGACTAAAATAGAATGACGATCCGGTAAGGACCAAACGGGGTTAAAATGTGTTTAGTCACCGGGAAGAATGTAATTGGGGACAGTGCGTTCTCCAGAGGAACGCTCGGCTCAGTGTTCTCCAAACTGAAGTCGAGTCAACGTCCACCGCAAGGACGACCGCCTTCCGTCGTATACGTACAACAGTCAGCGTTTTTTCGTGTCACGTGTAAATTCCTCTCGAGGTTCATTTAATCACAGAACACTATTGCACCGTGAAGTTGCAAACTATGCAAGTGAAGTTGCAAGCGTGAATCTAAACAATCTGCGATCCTTTATTCCAATCTATTAAAAATAGTATTTGAAATAGTATTAATCGTCAATCGTGCAAGAAGCGGATACGTATATCAATAGCAATTTTTTTGCTATTATCTTGCGAATAGTGCAGTTGTCCATAGATATTGGAGAAAAGATCTCCAGAATTGTTTTCACGAAAGTTCAACGAATAGCAGAGAAAAATGTTGCTGGAAATGGATCTTCCGAATCGCGAACCCGTATGCGAAGTTAGTGAATGCATTTCGTTATATGTTATATACGTATATGGTAATGATACTTGATAGAAAAATTGAAAAGAAAATACTCACGTATAATTCGAAGTATATACGGAAAGTACTTATAGTATGCATGTGGTTATAATCGATGCATGACGTGTTCATGTCGAACCGATAAATAACATATAATTTTCGTAAGGGAAACTTCTTCGGAGGTACCGAACGAACAAAACCAACTAGGGAATCGAGAGATTTCGAAAGTTCGCGCGTAAGTTGCTCCTGGCAGGAACACGCGCGTCACAAACTTTATAGAAAGGCTTCATGTAACTTTAATTAAACGGAAGATAAACGCACGCGCCATTATATAGTTGACATGTAACGTTTACGAGTAACGTTTGTATACACTAGGTCTGTTACAATCGTTTCCATTTTTATAATGTAACGGGACATTTTTTCAAAGATTTTTTCGACGAAAACGATTCTTAATAGTATAACGACCCAAGGTTTTCAATAGACGTACATGGCTAAAGGAATATATGTATCACGGAACTGTAGACGGTTCAGCCAATGCCTGATTGGCATTACGTAAAGCCAACTCTTGTTCATTTTGCCAACGTAACGAATCGCGGTTTCGCGTGGCTACGGCCATTCACGTTATTATCATAAGAAAGTGAAACAGTCTTGTGGAAACAGAGGATGTTTCGTGGGAATTCGTGGCTGCTGGTCGAAATTATAAGCATTATGATCATTTTGAATTTTACAAAGGACTTGAAAGAGTCGCGAAAATAACTGTAAACAATATTCAATATGCTATTGGCGCCAAAGTGCCCTTGACACAGAGACCAACTTTCGGCACGCTTGGATTTAAATATTCGAGTCACGTGAAATAATGATTCCTATAAGAAAATCATACTGTTTCGTCAAGATCCACTTTCTATTTTATTATAGTCACTTTTACTTAGTGATTTGCGCTATAACGTGATATATTTTCAAAGAAAACTTGTGATATAAAAGATGTCGTTATATGCCTGTAAAACAAGTTCTTTGTTATATCTATCGTGCATACATGACGCGCAACGTTAAAGTGCAATAAGTGACATAACAGGTATTATTCATTAGGCGATCGAAAGCATTGTTAATATTGTTGAAATTGAAATCATGCTTTTGTTGTTCGCTGTATCGTCCGAGAGAATTGTTACTTCGGACTCAGGTGAAAAAGAGTGGTATTTTTTTTTTTCATTACAGACAGAAACAGTCTACGCTGATCCTTCCATTATTACCAATGAGGACAATAACAATGAATTCGCCAATCATATCGCAGAAAATGAGGTCACTATCAGGCGAGGAACGACTCTCCAGGAATTTTACGCTGGACAGTCTATTTTTATTACAGGTGGGTACAAACGTGGTGAACGATAAAGTGATTAATAATTTTTTTCTACGACATTAGAGTACACTTTTTTGAAGACACTGTCGACAAATATCATTCAAGTGGCAGTGAAAAGAAATGTAGAAAAAGAATTATGAAATATTAAACAACTGTTCTTGCTTTGTTTACGCTCTTTATTATCATCTTTCTTTTATCATTTTATTTGTTATCATCGTTCGACTCTTTTATACACTTCATATCTTGTTACATCGTATGGATACATCCGTAAATAATAATTGTGTCATAGATCTTTATGTTTTTGTTAATGTGGACAAAAATTTTATATTCTTATCGATAAATGTCATTTTAAATGTGTAGCGTATGAATGAAATCATTGATTATTCCATGAATCAGTCTCTTTAATTACTCATTGGACATTTTTTTCGTATATAAAACCGATACCACTGTCTTATCGAACTAAAACGTTATTACGATTAATTATGCCTACGTTTTTGCAGTAAAACTAGCCTTATAACTGGTCAGTTTGAAATTTGTCTAAAACTGTTTTTAGATAAAGTAGACGTAAAAATGTCTTTCTGCTGTGTCGCTTTAGTCAAATATTGTGAACAGTTCAATAAAATTAGATAAGATTGTGCATATTTTATTGATTGTAATTCTTTAATCTGTCCTTTCAGGAGGAACCGGTTTTCTTGGAAAGATCCTTATCGAAAAATTACTACGAAGCTGTCCGGATCTCTCAACGATCTATTTACTCGTGCGACCAAAGAAGGGCAAAGATATTCAAAACCGGTTAGAAGAAATATTCACAGACCCGGTAAGTACATCCCTGATGCTGGAACAATATCTTCTTCTTTTAATGTCTATCCATAAAATAGTTATTCTTAACAAAACGACGTATGCTATGTCATATTACTTCCGCATGTATAATATAACATGCACTTTCTTACGTCTACCTACTACGTTCTTATTTCGCTGGAAATTTCATTAAAGCTATAAACTTAATTGCGTCAATTTTCACCGCCGAGATGAAAATACATGCAGGAAAGATACGTGCTTTTACATTTTGTAAATACATTTGACAAAGAATTTATAGCCTCGGTCTTTATTGACAAAGCAGAATTTATAATTTGTCTCTGTGCTTCAAGATTGTTACGACGCTTTGTAGGACTTCCACAAACGAAAGTAGGAAAAAGTGATTTTCAAGTTTTTATGGAACGATTGATTATATACTACATAATTGTGTTATGCTGTAGAAAGCTCGTAAGAATCGTACAGATTAATTTTATACGCGCGCCAAACGTTACTAATACACGGTGAATTAGCTCAAATAAAACAGTAGTGGATATAGTTAAGGAGATACGACTATTAGAACAAATCTAACTGTTTTGAAATTTTGATATGTTCTTGACAGCTACATAATCTTAGGGCGTCCAAAGTTTCTAAAAAAATTGACTGTCACGTTTTTGATATATACGCAGTGAAAATAACGTAAATTGCACAACACAGATATACTTGCCATGTTAATTTGATGTCATATATTTCGACTTTTGAACGGTAAAATTTCATGAAATTTTTATGAGACAATTACTTCACATTAAAAATGACTAACACAGTTTTTTAATGAAGACAGTTGAGATTATTTTTTCAACTTTTTACAGCAATATTTAAACAATATAGAGAGTGAAAATTACAAAATGTATACGTCTCTGCTCTTCGACTTGGGTTAATGATGATATGTTGTGTAGCAAATATTTTTGAGAGTGGCAGCATACTGTTTATTCGCGAAAAGAAAAAATACTATATATAGGAAACAGTCGTACCTCCTTAAACACATAACTCCCCTTGTCTGCCTGCCAGACAGTAGGGTGTTAATAATGACCGCCAAAAAGTAGTGTGCAACTTAGCACAGTTTAAGACACGTTTTAAAGAGTAAATTTTGTATTCGATTGTCGAAGCAAACAATTTGTCAGAAAACAAAGAACTAGATACATTTCAAAATTTAAAAGAGAATTACAAGTACATATTTTCACAGCATCTTTAAATTATTTACGTATTTTATCATTACACTACTTATAAAAGGCTATTAATTTCATCATGTGTCATACAAAAGTTGTTAAGAATTTTCAAAATTGTAACAAATACAGTCTATCCTATTTAAACTTAATGGGCGAAATCGCAAGAAAATAATAAACTAAGGTATGAGGGAAATGTTGAGTTATATTTTATTCTACACGGAGAAAAAAATTTGTTTGGTTCAAGTAAATTGAGTTGTTTGGATTGCAATTTCTTTGAAACAACTATTTTGGTTTTCACCCGAACATAATTTAATTGACGTTATAACATTACAACAGTTGAGGTAAACAACTTTTTTCATTGAAAACATTTATTTGGGACAGTTATATATTCCATAGAGACGAGTAATAATTTCTTATCTCAATACAAAGGCAGAGCTGAATGACTGAACCGCATTTTTTTAAAAATGAATTTAGGAATCCAACAAGATATTATATTATTCTAAACGCGATGATATGTTTTGTACCAACAAAAAGCTATAATTGTTTTAAATATACCAAATTCTTATGAATTCTTTATTTGTAACAATATCAACTTTTTAAAATCGAAAAAATATTCTATAAAACACAATTTTTATTTCGTGTATCCAAAGAATGATTTAGTAGTAATTTTATGACCGTATTTCATTATGTGAAGTGCATGTTTATTTGAGTTAATAAATCATTTCAGTTTTGCGAAGCAGCTTATGTTTAAAACAAATAATAAATTATTTGGATTAAAAAGTAATTTAATTTCTCAAAACAAATAAATATTTAATAGAAATATGTCGGAATTATTTTGCGACAATACACTGAGAAAAAGTAAGGTAGCACGCTTTAATAAAAGTGTTAGCGTAATGTGACAGCTCCTCTAAGCTTTTTGCAGATTTTGAGTCTAATCAAGACATCCCTGACAGTTACAGATTTTGAATATAGAAAAATAGTATTAAAAAATAGCCCCGAAGCTGCTGTAAACTATATGATATTTAGATAGAATAATTATATATGTTCAAATAGACTATGTTTACGTTAATTCAACAAAAAGAGTCAATTACACGAAGTACGATATTGATTGATTGAACTTCATTTGTATTTATCTGAATTATTTCCTTAATTAATGTGATTTAAAGTACGTTTTATATGCAGTCTTACATATTTCGAATGATTGAAAATTTAGTTGAAATTACCGCAAATTAATGACGACGTAACATGCTGCATGTTGCATTAAATATAAGTTGTTTTGTACTGTAAAAATATTTATTTGAAAGAAGTAACATTCTACCTAAACAATTTATAGACATAAGACATTAAATGATTACTTCCATAGGCAGATGAATTCAGTGGAATGCTCCCTCTTTTGAATTCAATAATCCTCTCATTCTACTGAATAAATCGTTTGACTTTCCACGAAGATTATTTAGTTGTCCTCAATAATTACTTATTTGTTTCAAGTGAATCTATTTTCTTAATTGAATAACATATTTAACCGCTACTGGACAGTGAAATGATTTATTTGAACCAAAGCAAATTTTTTTGCTACAACCAAATCTTTTTCTCCCTATACTATAGTAAATTCTCATATAACATTGCCATAACACGACCTCTTTCTTGTATACCAATGTGAAGATTTACAATCGCGTGAAGGAAGAGGTGCCAAAGTTTCGTCATAAAGTGGTGGCCGTAGCCGGTGACTGCAGCGCTCAAGATCTGGGACTTTCTTCAGCGGACAAAACTCTTCTGATTCGTAACGTAAGTCTGACGTAACGGTTGAATAACTACGTAGAGCCGAGCAGACAGATCAGCTTGTAACTGATACAATATTCCCGCTCTTTCACTTAGGATGGATTCCGTTCACGATGACGGAATTCAATGCCGGAAATTTCAACTCGTAATCAATTGAAATAGTCCCCCCCCAAGTCTCACCAGAGAATGTTATATGCTCACTTTAATTATCCTAGATACTTTTATACAACACAAACAACAATAATTATCTATTGCTTTAGGTATCAACTGTCTTCCACGTGGCAGCAACAGTTCGATTTGATGAAAAATTGAAACTTGCAACGGCAATAAATGTACGCAGTACTGGTGACATCATCGATTTGTGCAAACACATGCCAAAACTGAAGGTAAAAGAAGTTATGACCTTTTTAAAGATATTTGCTTTTCTCTTGTCTGTCTTTATTTTCAAAGAAACACTACATAACTAATATAATTATTCAAGGTTCATTCGTTTTGGGGAATACCCAGAGTGAATTGTAGAGTTTCTTATACTCATAAATATATAGCGAAAATGTTAAGACATCTTCGTCCAATATTGTGTAATTTACATACTGAAGTAGGTTGAAGGTACCTAATATGTTTCGGTGACATCTCAATCGAACATTCGGACAGCAAACGTGGTTCGTTTAGTAAAGTATAAATTGCATTCGACATCGTTCCAAACTGGCGTTTGTTCCTTGACACGGATTAGCTGTGTATGTCTACATTACTAATTGTTTATTTCTTTGTTCTCGCATTACATAATATATTACGAGTGAAAACCTCTCTTACAACTATTAATTGATATAAAATGTCGAAATTAATATTCGCGGGATCGAATAACATCAATCAGTAAAAATATTACGTAACTTTTTTTTAAACAAAAATTATTAACTTTCATTAAAATGACACTTGATTGCCAATATTTATTAACGATATCCGTTTGTTTATATCTCTTTAGCACGAGCGTTCTTATCCCTGAATAATGAAATTTACATAGTCAAAAGATTCCTGGTTTGTAGAGAAAAAGTTAATAGAGTTTGTGGTTTCTTTAAATATTAATCGTCAGCCCAAGTACTGTGACTTCCGAGCAAACTGCGCATTCGCAGATGAAAAGTAAATAATTATTATTCTTTGACGATTTTACGAAATCCGAATAAGTCGTTGAACTTAACACATCGTTGGCATTGATTTACGGTTCAAGGACTTATTGCACGAAATTATAGCTTGGATAAAATATATATTTTATTGTATATAATATTTAATAAATTATAATGTATAATAATATAAATAATTATATGCAATATTTGTCATGAGTGTATCATTACCGTTACAGGCTTTTATTCACGTCTCCACTGCATACGCAAACAGTCATTTATGGGAGATCGACGAACGATTTTATAATTACCCAATTAAATATGATGACCTGTCGAAAGTGGTGGAATGCCTACCGGATAATGTCATCGATGAGATTACGCCCAGGTCAGCCATATGTTTATTCATCTAGTTTTAACTATCACGTATAAAAATATACTAATAAGAAAATATGACATTCTCAATAAATTCGACAGAATTATCGGAAGTTGGCCAAACACATACGCATTCACCAAGGCCATCGCCGAAGACCTCATCAAAGAGAAAAACAAAGGATTGCCAATGGGAATATTCAGACCTGCAATCGGTATGTTGACAACATTACATCAGACTTAGGAGTATGCTTTTGTTATTTACCTGCGCAACGTTCAACGAGAAGAGTTAACTGCAATATTTGTCGATACATCGAGAAGAGAGCAAGGAAGAGGATCATTGGCCGACACGAAGGAAAAGAGAAGAATAAAAATTACGTTAAAAAGTGGCACGTAGCATATTCAGTTTCCAGGAATGTGTTTGGCAATCGCAATGTACCTTGTCACTGGGACCGTGGCCGTCATATGGCAGCTTCTCTTGGCCGTTGGCATTTTTTTGCTGACGCTTCTCGGAAAAAGTATTCTCTTTGTTTGCGCCATAATCTACACCGTTGCTCATCCGCGAAGACAAGTCGATTCCGAACCTGGTGTATCTGATACGACAATGTACCCCGAGGAATATGATTTTGAAGAAGACTTAGATGCGATGACTAGAGACTCTCTGGAAACTATTACGAGTATAGACGTCCTAGATCCCGGACCCGAGGAACGCGCCGAAGTTGTAGAAACATTAGAAAGTTCGGAATCAAAGAGCAAGAGTAACAGTGAAGCGAAACGTCGCAAGTCTACAGACGTAACAGGGGGAAGTGGCTAGAACAAATAATTCTGGTTTTCTAATATTTTATTATTTCGTGCTATTGCTACTGCTATTTTGTGTTTGCTTCATATACGTATGTTTTTTTGTTCAAGTTGTCTCCACTGCCAATGAACCCGTCAATGGCTGGATTAACAATCTGTATGGACCAACCGGAGTAGTTGCTGGAGCTGCAAGTGGCGTTTTGAGAACTCTGCACTGTGACCCTAATATAAATGCTAATATTGTACCTGTAGATCTTACTGTGAATGCTCTAATAGCCAGTGCATGGGACGTCGCGACACAGACTAAGAAGTATAGTAGATTTTTAAAATTTAATTTGAATAAATCCCATAAGTCGTCTTTGATATAACGTTCTTATTTTGTTCGCAGGAGAGAGGACGACATGTTAATCTACAATTATGTGTCATCAGTGGAGGCACCCTTGACGTGGGGTGATTACTGTAAGACAAATTTAAAATATGGTCAACAGTATCCACTGAGCAATTCGATTTGGTATTTGTCCTTCAGAATGAACAAACATAAAATAATGCATTGGTTTTATGTCTTGTTCCTTCACTTACTTCCCGCACTTCTTGTTGACACTGTCAGCATATGCATTGGTCAAAAACCAAGGTACTTGATTTGTTTAATTTACGTTTGACGTAATTATAATATAATATAATATAACACTTGAAATGCTATCAATCAATGAATTAATAACAACTCATTGATATCGTATGCATTACGTTATTATAAATTAAATTTTCAAGTCATTTATATTTAACTTTCTTTTATATTATTTACAGATTATGGAAGGGATACCAAAAAGTTCACAAGTTCGCCAACGTCATTGAGTATTTCTGCACTCATGAATGGAAATTCACGAATGATAACGTTCAAGCAATGTGGCTTCGATTGGATTCGAAGGATCAGCAGCTCTTCAGATTCAGCATGAAGGGTTTCGACTGGCAAAAGTATTTCAGTATGTACATGAAAGGTATCAGGGTCTATCTTTTCAATGACGATCTCAGCACACTGGAAGCTAGCCGAGCGAGGTGGAGGAAGTAAGGAAAATTTTTAATTTACACAATGTATGAAATTCAAACGCCCCCATACTGGTACCAAACTATCTTTAAAATTTGTTTCCATCAATTTTCAGATTCTACTTGATGCACAAGACCTTAAAGACACTAGTACTCCTTTCGAGCATGTGGATCTTGTGGCGCCTATTTTCGACGATATTTTTTTAAAACACAGCACACGAGAGAAAATCAAGAATGTACCTTCAGATCCTTGATTGGATCGACTTGGTGCGCAATATTTTTTTTATTTGTAAATATTAGCCGTTACTTGTCTGGAATTTAATTGTTATTGGTAAATAAGATATTCGCATCTTTTACCATTATTTTTGTAAGTAAATCAAAGTAGCACGCGACACAATTTTTATACTTACATGGACAATCAATGCTCTACCGTGCGTGCCTATCATTCACACTTTATATCATGCCTGGTCTAGTAGTTTTGTACTACTTATCTATTTCTTCATCTTATAATTTGTCGAAGATAATTTGTCGATCCGTGAAAGTTCAATCGGACAATAAATATATACCATGGATTTAATCAATGATAATTGTTAGTTAAGACTACCATTCCCCTGTTCTACGTATACACATGTACACAGAATGATGTCGTCAAAAATAAGGAAAAACTTGGAAATCCTTATTTCCTTTATTTCCAACAAATTCGTAAAAAAATGTGGATTAACCCTTTCGGGGCCTGCTGTTCTCCCCACTTCGTGGCGAGGCGGAGGTAAATAAAATTGAAGAGCTCACGCGTACGTGTCTCTGAGTTATTAGTGCGTAGAGTGTACTACGATGCAGTTCGTAATATTTAATTACCACTGCAGAATTTATAAAATATACATAACAAATTTAACGCAATAGCCTGGTCTCCTGCTTTATCAGAAAAGTGACAATACGTGGCGTTCGGTTCATAAAGGATTACTTCAATTTTTGCACCTGATAAGAGATCTGGCTTAACTGCATTTAAATTCGTAAAGTTCTGTAATTAGAAGAAAAATATAAAGGAGAATAATGATTGTAAAGCTTTTCTCGCTTGTGACGCGATCACTTCGCTTACATGTGAATACATAGAATAGGCGAAAAGCAGCCGTAAGTAAGAAACCACCATGAAAAAAATAATACAAATAATGTCGTATCATGTTGCAAATGTTTGAAGAAATAAATATATAAATTATTGCGCCAATTTGGGCCATTGAATGACTATTAAGGGTGAGGGACTACTTACGGTAATTGTATTCGTTACAATTATTTTTAATCAGCGATTTAGGTAGAAAATGACTTCTATATTGGCCCAACGACATTATTAACCCTGTAAAGTTAAATAATGCTGTGAGAGCAATAACATAAATATTTTAAATTATAATAGATGAAAAATGCACCAATTGCATTTAAACGTATTACACAATACTATTTCGTTTACAATAAAAAAATGGAGAGCCTAAGCCACCTTACAGTGCATATATATTTCATGTTTAGTATCTGATTCCAAATGTAAATGTTACCATAACTTTTCTTAAAACTACATACACAAGTTATTCATATAGAATTTCAACGAGACCATAAATAAGTTAGATACATATTTTTCCTTAAAGGAGTAATCGTTTCGCATAATCAACTATTATTCATAATCTTTCTGATACCACTGTATGTAACACGTCCTTTATTCATAATGAATAATCATACAAACAATATTACATTGTGGAGAATGTGGTTATCATGGACTACTTTACATATAGTTATGATGTCAATACTATGGTTTCAATACAAAATATCATGTAAATTTTTGTTCTGATTGTAGACTTATTACATAAAAATAAGACTCGTATATGTTGAATTCAATACCTTGACATTTCATAATATTCAATTCTTGAATTCAATAAACGTTCATTATGTTATACACCGATCTTTATCAGCGTTTTCGATAAATTTGGTTTGTAAGTGTAGCATATAATGGTAATATTTAGAATTCAACATATTATGTGTTAAATGTGTAAACAAGTGATTATGCCGTCCCAAAAGATAATCTGGATCTAATTAAATTTTAATTCTGTTTACAGCCGACATGTGTAAATCGTTTTTCAATGTCATTAAATTCTTCATACAACAAACATATTTTTCATTGTGTCATTGATCGACCTTACACTTTCACGAAAACACGTGAAATATAGTAAAATGTACGATAATAGAATTTAATAGACTTTCTACATATATCATTATAATAACAAAAATCGTGATTGACAGATTTTTCCCATTAACAGAAAGTTTCGCACTTTTCAGTATTTGGTGACAAAATTAAAAAATACCATATAAATCTCCGTGGTATCATTTAAGAGATCATTTTGTCACTGAAATATGATTATAAATAAACTTTCTCTACTTTTTCAAATTTGATTATCGCTAGATATCATTCGTCTAATTTCTTAATTTCAGATGATTATTCCGAATGAAGTGACCCAAAGATTATGGATAATATATAACTAATTCTGTGTTAATCTTTTATCCTAAGAATGGGGTCTTTATAAGTTAATTATTTTTCGTTGTAAATCGCTTTATTTCCGTTTTACATATTGCTTTTGAGTCAAACAAATATAAGAAAGAAAATTTTTGATGTGGTGGTTTATAGGATCCAACCTCGGCTGCCGTTGGGCGAATTTTGACGACTGTCAAAATTTCGTAACCGTGAAATATTTTAGGCGGTAATTCGCAACGTTTACGAATAAGGTTAGCTTCTGGTGGTATCTCGCGATAAATTGTGTTGACAACAAATTTTACAAAAATTTAAAAATATCCCGATTCATCGTTCCGACGTCCAAGTATCCCAGACCAACGTTCCTGATATCCAGGTGTCTCTAATCATCGGTTTCGATGTCCAGATTCGTATTATGAAAATATATGCTCATATTTGATACCGTCTATGCTCATACATGATCATATAAATGTATATACGATCATATATGATGCTTTTCTCGACAGCATTCATAATTTTCATATAAATAAAAAACAGATTTTATAATCAAACATGGTTAAATATGACCCGAGTACTTTAATAGTTCAAAAAGTATCTTAAACTAAGCTTGCAGAACAAAGAAAAAGAAGGGGCCCAAGAGCAGGAACAAAATTGGCGTAGAACTTATATAAGAAACTGCAGTAAATATTATATTATACTTTACCAAAAAGTGCAAATTTTTCTTGTGATTTATAGTAAGGTACTATAATATAATATAATGAAAATTATATTGATATTATTAGAAATTACGAAAAAAGTGTTCCAAAGAAATCAGTAAAAATAAGTATAATTATATATAAATGGGTCCCATGGAGCAAAATTGGCACAATTAATAGTATTAATAATAGTATTAATGAGAATACCCATTTTGCTCCATGGGGCCCTGTTGGTGGGGGGGGGGGGGGGGGGGGGGGGGGTGTATGTGGTGGTGGTGGTGGAGGTGGAGGTGGTGGTGGGGGTTCATTAAGCGGTGGAGGAATTG
>JARQST010000304.1:940280-971717 GCA_030142225.1 Pachycephus smyrnensis | reverse complement strand
CCTGGGGCCCTTTTTACCCCCCCCCCCCCCCCCCCCATATAAATGTAGTCCTTTGTCCTCGTGTATATCATATAATGCATGCTTCAATTGAACCACCTCTCTTAAATGATCATGTATAATTTAATTTTAATAATAATATTAAAACTCAATCATATATGATCATACAAGAATGGTTTAATCTAAGCATGTGTGGTACAATATGCCTGAGCATACATGATCATATTTCATCATGTATGGTCTGATATTATAATATAAGATCAAATATGAACATATTAAGGTCAGATATGATCATATATGACCTTATATGGTCATATTTTGCCGTTTTATTGTATGTTCATTTATGATTACTCATATATGATTACTTATACATCAGTATATTTTATCATATATGATTTTTTCCCCGGATAGCCATGTTGGATGCATCGATAGTGGAGAAACTCAGGTAGTTGCAGAAATTCTATAGATAGTATGAACTGCCAGTGATAACTTATCAAAATCAAAGATAATATTTTTGCATTACTCCTGATAGGGAGTGCGATTGCAGAGGCTATATTTGCACTTATTATGTCTGATATCAGACGAGGAAGTGCCATTGTATGCGAGAACATCCATATCCTCGCCGATAATCAAGAGAAAGTCTAATCGACAGACGAGGAAGAAGATGTCCTCGCAAGAGAAGAAAACTAAGTGGAATTTCTTACAGCATAAGGGTCCCTTCTTCGCGCCGTCTTACGGGCCTCTGCCACCTGATGTTAAGTTTTATTACGAAGGCAAAGAGATAAAGCTGAGCCAGTACGCGGAAGAAGTAGCAACATTCTACGCGCGCAAATTAGATTGCTGTCACGCCAAGGAAGAAGTGTTTGCAAGATCGGCAAAAATACGAAACGGCCCGAAAGCTTGGGAAGTCGATCGATAAGATTCGTGCCGAGTATCAAGAAGACTGGGGAAGCGAGGAGATGCTAATAAAGCAGAGAGCAGTTGCGTTGTATTTCATTGATAAATTGGCTCTCAGGGCTGGCAACGAAAAGGGCGAAGACGAGGCAGACACAGTGGGCTGCTGTTCGTTACGAGTGGAGCACATATCGTTACGCGAGCAGAAAGACAGGAAGGAGTATGTGGTCGTATCCAATTTTCTTGGTAAAAGTTCAATCAGGTACTACAATAAAGTGACTGTTGAGAAGTGCGTTTACAAAAATCTTCAACTATTCATGGAGAATAAATCGCCAAGCGACAAACTCTTCGACCAATTGAATACAACCGTCCTGAACAAACATCTTAACGAGCTAATGGAGGGACTTACTGCCAAAGTTTTTAGGACGTACAACGCCTCGTTGACCTTTCAACAGAAGTTGGAAAAGCTCAGGAATCCCCACGGTACAGTTGCGGAAAAGAAGCTCTTCTACAACAGAGCCAATAAGGCTGTCGCCAAACTGTGTAATCATAAACGTTCAGTGTCAAAGACACGTGCAAAATGTATAAAAAAATCGAGGGCTGAGATCAAAGACTTAAAAAAAGTTGTTACCGAATCCAAAAAGCAATTAAAGGACGCTAAGCGCGATGCCAAGCACGGATCGGACAAGGAGACATTGGTGTACGAGGAGAAGGAGAAGGAACTGAACTTTCATAAGGAGAAGTTAATCGAGTTAAAGCTTAAGGCCATTAAAAATTACACAGAATTTAACTTGGAAACTTCCAAGCTGAGTTACATCGATCCGCGTATCTCCGTTGCATGGTGCAAGAAGAACAACGTGCCGATTGAGGAGATATACAACAAGACTCAGCAGGAAACATTTAAGTGGGCGATAGACACGACGGGACCCGACTACGTATTTTAATCCCCCCCCCCAGCGTAATTTTTTGTTACGCTACTTCGACCCATCCATCACCTCACCACCGTTTAGTGAATTTTACTTTTAATACGGAGAGTCACGGCGGCAGACTATTTTTCTCCTCTTTCTTCTTTCTTTTTTTTACAGCCGAGTTCGGGATTCATTGATGATACCGAAGAAAGGAACAAAAAGGAATAGAAAGAAAGAAGAAGAAGAAGAAGAAACCAACGTGTGCACGTATTTTAAACTGAGAAGCAGTGTATTGATTTTTCGTTAAAGAAATTTTATCTAATTTAATTAGTATTTCCAATTATGAATCATTCGCTAGGCAATCGTGTTGCACAGAAATTCCAGTTATGGATTCCTCCGCCCAGGGCACAATAGAAAAACGCAATAAGAAGTAGGCGGAATAGTTTGAAATTTTATGGATAAATTCCTACAATTATTTGGACCCCAGTAGAATTTTCTATCTGATAAAAATTTTTCAAATTTTACAAACCATAGAGTGTTATATCATTGGACGAATTAACCCGACGTACGTAAGGTTGGGTGTGATGCACCCAGGTCATTTTCAAACACTCGTAATTTTTAATCTCGCCCAAGGAAACACGATGTAGTAATGAAACTAAGTACTTCCATTTAATTTCTTTTCTTATTTATCTATTAAATAAATGTCAAATGTTTTATATAATTCTTAAAAAAACATTAACCAAATCGAATTAAACAAAATACGCCGTTATACTTAATCGGATATGTTGCACCCACCTTACACTCAGTGTTACATTTTTTCACTTTACGCAGGCCGGGTTAAAGGGAACATCTGGTTCGTGAGGTCGAAAAAATTGATTTTTATTTTCTTGCAATTTCTTAAAGCCATATGTATCGAAAATCTGTTCCTAGTAAGATTTTTCGAAATTCGTTAAATTGAGAAAGTTAGTAGCATGCGAGAAATTACAACATCCACTGTAGTAACATGAAATAAACTGGCAATCTAACGTGTTACTTTGAGTTTCATCAATGTTACATTACGGTTACGTAATTGTGTTTGCTGGGTTGTAACATTGCTGATTCGTTAATGTTACTTTAGGCTTTTTGGAATTAAGGTTAGTATTCATTTTGCCAATTAACATTGACAACTGACCGTTATTGATACAGTGTATTCTCTGGTAGATAATTTTCTTCCTAATATTTCCTGCATTGACGTAATTCATTAAAATACATTACATTGGTATTGGTTTGATTCCGTCATAAGGCATAGCGAAACCAATTCTAGTTTTATATTAGCACACAATTACGTGTTATGCAAATGAATGTTGGATAAAGAAGCAGAATGAATAAAACTATTCATTGGCCCGTATTCATAGTCAGTGCTTGAGACGAAGCACAGTCTTAAGACCGTAGATATAGTAATAGTAATACATGGTAGAGGACGACTTAAGATCGTGCTTAAGACGAAGAACTGACTGCGAATACCGGCCATTATGATTGAAATTCAAAAGGGATAAATGACCTAGAGTCTAAATTCCTATTACAGTTACTTTGTCTAAGTACTGAGATCAACTTACTTATTTAAAGTGCAAGTCAATATGTTTCAAACATCATTTTTATCAGACGGCTGTAAAATATATCCAAACTTACAAAATAGAATTAAAATGATCTTAAAGACGTTGAATCATCTGATTCGTATACTACGTATTTACCTTTCAAGATTAAAAGGCGAAATGTTGCAGGGGCTTAATAAAATACTTGATGTTAACATGCATCACGAAGTCATTGAAATCAGCTGAATTTAGAATTCGGGATTATATAAATGTAAAGTGTGGCAGCAATTTATAGTAACAAAATGTCAAAAGAGTCAAAAGTTCCTCGTCAAGTATGTATATAGGGATCTAACACGTGAGAGGAACTTACATACGTGTGAAGTAGTCAATATGGCGTCAGTTGTAGGTGCTCTTTCAAAAATAGTCCAATATGCCGGGTTATATTTGTAGTGTAAAATGCTTTTGAATATGTGTAGATATGCAAATACGAGTCATTCTCTTGACGAATATATGTACAACACTAAAGAGCGTCTGCAACCATGCACCTTCAGAGAAGTTCCATTTTTTTCCACCAGTCGTCGTAACTTCATATGTCAGATCCCAATAGCGTAGCGACAGTGAGAGGACCAGAGAGTCGTTGGAACGACAATTTTTTAAATTATGTTCGCAAAAATACGGAATTAGATAAATCCAACGCACAGTATCAATTCTCGGAGTAAACATCTTTGATTCGGGCCGAGATAATGTTTAACCAGACAAAGCGAATCTCGGTGTCTGAAAAAAGTTTAATAATTGTAAACACCTAAAGCATAGTGGTTACCTTTTTCTCAATTACTCTATTTCGAATCCTCAACCTTATATTCCTATTTTTCCTTTATACGAAAATATTATATTCCTCTTCCTCCTATATATACAACCTTTTCCAAAAATGAATCTTATTTAGGGATCCTACACACAAAACTTCCGTAAACATAACGTGAGGTATAGATCAACCTGCGTATACGTTCATAGCTCCGCAAAGTATTGTGAACGTACGCTTATTGGCCTAGACCTTATATTATGCTTATGGAAGTTTTGTGTGCGAGACGCCTTAACGAAATGTTAAATATGGAACATGAAAAACATGGAAATGGAAATCGGTGACAGTGCAACTTACCCGAATGATATACGGCACGTACTATATAACGTATATCATAAATGTGTATAAAACGATCTCACGCAAAATAAGCAATATTATTTCATTCAACTTTGAATAGTGGCCAGATTTGTACACAAAGGTTTAAACCGCTTAACATTTACAAAATAAAGAAGTACGTTATATTTGGCAACATACTTGTTTTGCAATCGATAACGACAAACGGTCAGTATCATGACCTATCAAGTCCGACTATTGAATATTTATTAATGAATGCATAGGAATCCGAAGTGTGGGTATAAGTGATTCGATTTGTTATAGCACAGCATTTCTCCGAACATTAGCGTTCGAGTTAACAGTAGCTCACGGGCGGCAACTATCTTTCTGAGTATTATAACGGGAATGACGAATAGTAATCGAAATTAAAATTTTTCAAAATTCTTACGTCGAAGGAGTGAAGGTGTTCCATTAATTTTTCTTGACAAGCATCATAATACAAACATTATTTTCCGTATCGTCATTTAAATCTATACTGTGAATAGTAATTTTTTATTAGTGACTTTGTGATACGATGGCTTCCATTCCTGAAGCACTTTCCGAAATCCAGCAATTCTACAAAGGCGCTAATGTCTTCATTACTGGTAAGTATTGTATATACATTATTGTTTATGTTGTAAATATTACACCTGTCAAGATTCATGTACATATTTTTTCTTCGAAATATTATCGCTAGGTGGGACAGGATTTCTGGGAAAGATTTTAATTGAGAAACTACTTCGAAGTTGTCCAGGAATCGGCAATATCTATGTGCTTGTACGATTCAAACGAGGCAAAAGAATGGAAGAGAGAATGGATAAATTATTATCCGATAATGTAATGTGTTATTAATGATAAGAATTATTTAACATCTCAATATATGAAAAACTCTATTGTCAAACGTAACTTCAGGTGTTCAGTGTTTTAAGAGAAGAAAATCCAGACTATAAGAAGAAAGTTATTGGAATCAATGGGGATGGTGCAAATAGTGATTTGGGAATTTCACCGGAAGATCGAATTTTACTTACAAACGAGGTATTTCGTATAACCAAGTCGTCCACAAATTATAATTCATCAAATCAACGTGATTAACGCTGTTAACAGTAATTCCGCGCGCACGCACTATCATGAAACGATAACGCTAGAAGCGACAAAATTGCACAACCTTGTTCTTCTTTATTTTCAATTAAATCGAGAAATAGTTCAGTCATCCTCCTCCCACGACAAAGAAACTGGGCCGAAATCGATTCAAAATTCGAAAGAGTCTTCTCTTCGAGAACAATATCTCATTCATTATATATAAGATAATAGTATAGAAGTAGAATAGTCGTTATATTTCACGCTTAATTTTCATATGCTTTTTTCTGAGATATATGCAGTGAAAATAATGCAATATGCACAATACAGATATACTTGCCATGTTAATTTGACGTCACGTATTTCGGCTTCTGAATGGTCAAAATTCATGAAATTTTTATGAAACAATTATTTCGCATTAATCGGTTTTTTTTTTAATGAAGACGGTTGAAATTACTTTTTGAAGTTTTTACAACAATATTTAAACAATACAGAATGTGAAAATTAAAAAATGTATATATCTCTGCTCTTCGGCTTGGCTCAATAATGATGTGATATGTAGAAAATATTTTTGAGAATGGCATTATACTGTTTAATTGTTTTTTCTGCTAATTAAATTAAAGCAATTTTCTTGATCCTAGCGATGCATGGCCAACATCTGCAACAACAATTAATTATATATATCCAGCCGACAATTCTACATTAATAATTATATTGTTTATTCGCGAAAAGAAAAAACTACTATATATATGAAACAGTCATACCTCCTTAAGGCTGCTCTTCAGCTATTCTCTGTGTATGTGCACACGTATATTGAGCGGTGACGTCAGAAGCCAGGAAAGCTTTTCAACCACTTTTCTCCTGCGTTTTACATTAATTTGTTCAATTATTGGTTCAGTCACCTTCCTTATATGAAACGGAAGACAGGTCATTTGCGTTTAAGTGTATCAAATATACTAAATCGAACAAAAATATATGAAAATGAAGCAGGCGTAATGGTGGCTGCCATGAGGATTTGACAGGTCGGTTTCTTCTTAGATATTATTATTGAAGACAACATTTTTATGAATTTTAAATCCAGGCAATCGGGCTTCCTAGTCGTGTAAGGAAGTTGACTAAACTAATAATGAATCAAATTAGTTGAAAACAAAAAAGAAAAACGGTTGTAAAGGTTTTCTCGCTTCTGACGACATCATTCAGTGTACGTGTGCACACGTAGAATAGCTAAACAGCATCCTTTGATGCCAAAGGACAGTTTCCTCAAATTAAACAAAGCTAAACCATTTTCTTTATCACGTGGTAAAGATGGGTTAACCGAAGTTTTAAAAAATTTATTGAAAACAAAGAAAAATAAAGGTTGTAAAGATTTACCCATTTCCGACGTTATCACTCTGTTTACATATGTACACAAAAAATGACTGAATAGCAATCTTAAAGAATATGGCAAACAGTATATACAAGAATATTTCCGGTTTTTATGCTCTTCCCCTAATGTTATCCTAATGGATTTCCAATCGCAAATAAACCTTTGTCAATAATAAACTAAGATTTCTATTGAGTGATTACGGATTTACCTGTAGACAAATTCCATGAACAAAAATAATTTATCGCACTTGTTTTTACGAATTTATTGTTTCTATTTGTACGATTAACATTTTCTAGGTTTCCATCATATTTCATGCTGCGGCTACAGTGAGATTCGATGAAACGTTAAATGTAGCCGTAGCCATAAATGTCAATAGTGTAAAGGACATCATCGACCTTAGTAAAGATTGCAAAAAGTTAAAGGTGAAGTACGCAATATCAATGTAGTTTTAACAATACTTCTACTGTTATACTTTAATCGCATGGACTTAAAAAAAATGTTGCCCTTCAATATTGTATTTCCATAAGAATTGTAATAAAATTTCACGCAATTTTTTCAGGCCTGTGTCTACGTATCTACAGCCTTTAGCAACTGTGTACAGACAAAAATTGGCGAACAAATTTATACGCCTCCTTTGACTTACGAAGAGAGTAACATGATCGTAAATATTCTTGAGCGACAAGACTTTTCCAAAAACATCGTCGATGAAATTACACAAAAGTAAATATCAATTTCAGACATAATACACGGCGCATTGTTTGTGCAGGGAAACAAATAGCGCCTTTAAACTGTTCAGAATGATTTACTATTTTTAAACAAAGTTTCGTAATTATTATTTTGGCGAATTTAAAATTCATCGCGTGAATGAAATTATTGACGAACGTAATGATTGCGTAACAATATAACGGAGCATCTGACACTAATAGACTTGCAAAAATCGCTTAAACACATAAGCTTGCAGTTGAATGTCACAAATACAGGTGTTAAATCGCATGAGTGTGGACTTATTGTCAGTATTGTCTGTCGATGAATAGAAGGACAAGGTCAATCCAGAGAGCTACATCAGTATTTGAAAGTGTCGAATTAACGCGCGTTAGTGTAAAAATACACCACGCTAGTGTCACTTAGCATGCAGCGCCATTATTATCGGTGGCCGGCGTCTCATCGATCGCAATTAACACTCTCGATTTACACTGAAATGAGTGTGGACATATACAAACATCATTTCAGTGTTGATTTTAACACCGGAATTATTACAGTATAATATACTGTGGAACAGTGTAGTTTATTATACAAAACGTTTAGACTTTGACTGGTGTCGGTCAATAAGGTCAATTCAAAACAGTTATCGGTCGACTGAAAATACTTAAAAATCGTGAGTGATAAATAATGGCATTTTAGAAATAGGTTTCATTTTGATTTACGCGTTAAGAATGCTAATAAACTGTCACCTATTGAATCACGTATCAGCCAAATGTATCATATGAAGAATAATTTACGTACCACATGCATTTTCTTTTACGAACACATTACTGTACATTTAATTACTGTTTGCGTGTGGATAAATATTAAATACATTTTTAATATTTATACTGAATAATTTATTATTATCTTATCTGCAGCGTTTCGTTACAGATGACGTAGGTTTCTTACATTAATCAGATGCATTATGTAAATTCTAGATTGATCGGAAAATGGCCAAATACCTATACATTTACAAAAGCAATAGCGGAAGGTGTAATAAACAATTACGCCCGGGACCTGCCAATTTCAATTATTCGTCCGTCAATTGGTAATACATTTTTTCAATCTTACAAAATAAATTCTTATATAAAAATAACAACTAATAATGTGAGCCATAGTATTCTATCTTAGCATCGTAAGTCCAATATCACGTTTCATATTATAATCTATCATGGGATTTTTATCAGGAAGCCAATGGGGAAACAGATTATATTATTCAAATCGTAAAGACATTTTTTTGCAAACAACAATTAAAGCTAAAGGTTAATTAAAAACTATATTTCCGGTCATAGATAAAATCGAACCGATCTTTATTTTAAATTATACACATGCATAGTTATAATATCACTTAAGGAAATATCAATATACTTACCATTTCTTATACTCGTCACAACCCAGATAGCATATGGTATTCGTTGGATATGCTAATTGGGAATAGTATTTTGGAGGACCATTTTTGCTCCCCACTGTACATCCAGTTTGAACATTCCCAAAACGTCCTAAGAATATCATTTTGCTATCTGGGAAGCTTCCCATACAGCACAAATGTTCCATAAGACGTCTAGCGGATGTTACAAGGCTCATGAACGTTCTACAAATGTTCCTGGAACATTTATGCTGTGTAGATCATAATACCCTGTAACATTAATTCTATCATTCTTCATTAAATTATAAATCCTAATCAAACTCTTTAAGAATGCTCACAACTCATGGATTAAGACAGTTTTTAAATTTAAGAGGACTCGTATGAGTTTAAATCTTGATTTTTGCCATTTTTGGTATATGGTACTGCGTCGTAACTCTATCTTTCGAATGCGCGCAACCATCCAATTTTCCACAGAATGGGTGCACCGTTACTCTTTGCAGGTTTTTCAAGGATTAGGCACAACTTGTATGACTCAGTAACGGTTATATATCTTCTTCTTCTTCTTCTTGATTCTTGTTGGCTTTATGCCCTCGTTAGGGGGCCAAGTGCCAGGTACTCAAAACGGTTATTTATATAGGCTGTAGTTTGTTTTCTTTTTCGTAAAATTACCTCTAAGAAGCATCACCAGATTCAAAAAGATCGCTAATCCGGCATTCGTCAATCCTGCGATTTTTACCTCCTATAAATGGTGATAAAAAACATATTAATTGACCAACATTTTTCAAAAATTAGCCAATAGGCTGAATATATTTGTATTCGCGTACGTACTCTATCACGATAATTACTTGCTATCTTATAATTACATACTAAATATATGTGTTTTATGAAAATGATCATAATCATAAGTATTGTCTTTTATTTTTCCATACTAATCCAGTAATCGGACACATTCGGTAATCCAGCACAGGCCTGACACTATTAGTGCCGGATTAGCAAGCTTGTAATGTAGTATCCGAGCTGTACCTCATGAAAAGCAACTCTTAAAATTAAGGTTCAGCTCATATGAGATTTCTTAACCGAAGAACGTGCAAGTGATCTGAAGTTTATCTGATCATCTACTAAACGCCTTGATCTAACGTAAAGTTCCTTACAAGTTGTCAAATATATTTTATAAAATATATTAATCCTTTAAACATTGTAGTACTTGCAACATGGAAGGAACCACTGCCAGGCTGGACGGACAATTTATTGGGAGTTAACGGAATTGTAGCCGGAGTTGCTGTAGGTGCAATTCACGTAATGCACTTGGATGAAAACAAAAAATGTGATTTGGTTCCAGTGGATATGGTCTGCAATGCTATTATTGCCTGCGCATGGGAAACTGGAATAACAAAAAGAAGGTGATATATCCTGTTTATAGTAACTATGATTATAACTGATTTAAATTAAAGTACGAAATCAAAGTGTCACTATTAAATGTCTTATGTGATTATTTTCAGACCGGAAGATGATATTCCGGTGTATAATTACGTCACTGGACCTGAAAATCCTATAACATGGATGGAATTTCAGTCCTTGGCTCATTCAATTGGATACAAATCGCCGACAAACGCAGCCCTTTATTATACCACTGTCATATACACGAAATATCAACTGCTTTATACTGTATTCGAATTTTTTTTGCATCTCATTCCAGCCCTAGTTGGGGATAATATCGCTAAACTCATGGGAAAGGAGCCCATGTAAGCAGCACATTAGCCGTTTTAATTTTACTACTAAAAATAAATATACCTTTGGGCAATAGCTCAGAGCTATATATGATTTTGCATTATTTAATTTTGCGCTCTGTTACAGCTTCTATAAAATGCACAAAAAACTTGCAACTCTCACGAGAGTACTAGCTTTTTTCACCACGCAAGAATGGGACTTTGAGAACTTCCGAATGCAAAGATTGTGGAACCGTTTGAGCGAAGAGGATAAAAGATTGTTTCCAAGCAGTTTAACTTTATTCAACTGGCATGACCTCGTAAAAACGCATATTTTCGGCATGAAAAAGTACGTTATGAATGACAAAGAAGGCACTGAACCAGAAGCAAGGAGGCGTCAAATCATGTGAGTATAATTATATATATGCATTATTCTTTATGTGCTACATGCAATGGCAATTAGAATTACATAAGTCGTGTATACAGTTATTCACGGTAAACGCACCACCTGAAGGTGGTTCTGCCATGGAAATCAAATGGACAAACTAACTTCAGGTGGTGCGTTTATCGTGAATAACTCTGTATATACACTGAGAGTAAAATTCATTCGAAATAAGTGAACATAACTATTCGATTACAAATTTTACTAGATCAAGTAACTATTTTTTAGGCAAATAAATATTCATGCAAAATGAACAATGCAATTCGTTGGATTTTCAATTATTTTATAATTTTATAATTCGAATATGATGCATTGATAAATAGATACATCTATATATTTTTTTTAGATTATATATTATTCATACTGCCATTCGACTTTTGTTCGTATCTTTCGTCATCTGGCTGATCTGGAAGGTGTTTCATTGACGAAGATTTTCTTCCAACATATAGTAGTCTTATTGGGTAAATGAATTTAAAATATTAAAAAGCTGTACTGTTTAGGCACGACCGCGTGGAACACGTGGGAGTGGCTTATGCATTTGCCCTTCAAAAAAAAGGATGTGTGTGTGCACGGAAAATTTTGTGGGCAAATTTCCAAACAAACGACTGAACCAATCGGGCTAAAATTTATAGGGGATATCAAGTTCCGGATGCAGATGGAATAACAATATTTACAGATGTCAAACATTTTCAGTTTAAAAGTTCCGCAGCCACAAAGTTCATTTTTTTTTACAAGAGCGAATGCATAAGATACTATCGAATGATTCGAGCAGTCGTGTCTCGAGGCAAACTTGTCTGCGCCAACATGTTACACGCATCATTATTTTTAAGGAACATTATGCACCCCTGATTTTACCGATATATTGAAAATTTCAGAAAAAGATTAAGAAAATATTTCTGAAACTTGCGCGATGGAAAAAAATGCCAGTATGTTCACAAAAAGTAGAACTTTTAGAACCTTTTTTAAAAGACGAAACCTAATTTAAAAAAAAGAATTTCTTTTCCTGATATAATAATATTTTTCATACTCATTAATCTTTTGAGTGTAGTTTATTACATTTAGCATTTTAATCTGAATAATAATTATATTGTGAATTATGATTAACAAATTTCATGAGATACTTTCACATTAAGTTGAATATACAAGATGTGGCAGTTATCAATTTGCGTAATTAGATATTTTGTAGTTAATGCAATTCAAAATTGTATTAAATTATGTCACCTACATCGTTTAATAATTACTTCACTTTTAGCTTGTAAAAGGTATATAGAATTGTACGAAAAAATGTAATACAAATAAAAATTCATGTTAACCTCGATAAAATTTGTGTAAAATATTTTCTTGGACCTCTTACCGTTTTAAAGAAACGTATCTGAGAGTAGTCACTTAAATATTAAGCTATGTTAAACACTAGTTTAATTTCCAGATCAATTATTGTTAATATAGTGAAATGTTATTCCGCTTAAAAAGTAAACTTTGATATATCATTAAGGCTGCCGTTCAGCTAGATCTATGGCTGCACACGTACACAAAATGTTGACGTCAGAAGCAAAGAAACGTAATTACTATTTTTCTCGTTAATTTCTAAATGGTCTATCAAAATCTTTGATGAGCCAGCTTCGTTATGCGATACGGCTGGTGGCTCTTCTCGATTTAGATACGAAAAATATTTTAACCCTCTATAGGCCCGTGTAACTTTCAAGTCACATACTACTATATTTATTATATACTCTGTATTTATAGGTTGATATTTGCTGATTTTACGTTACATAAATTTTTTTATAGTCATGAAAAAGTTCGTCCCATACAGGGGTTAATTTCGAGAAAATTATACATAAAGAAATCGTGCATTTCTGACCTGTCAAAACATCATGGACGTCGCCGTTACGACGGTTCACTGAAACAGATTTTTGTACAAATCAGGACACTTATCACACTTAAACGGAGAACAGCCACCAGCCGTATCGTATAACATAGCTGACTCATCAAAGATTTTGATTGATCATTTAGAGATGAACGAGAAAAATGGTAATTACGTTTCTTCGCTTCTGATGTCATCACTTTGTGTACGTGTGCATACGTAGATCTAGCTGAACAGCAGCTTAATAAAAATTCTCTTATAACTTTTTTTTATAATACTGGTACAAAACAATTAAAACTTGATATAAATGGAAACAATATTATTTTTGTACGACTTATTCAAACAGAATAAAATTGTGACTTTTTTATGTAGGGAAAACAAAGGTTATGTAAAAATTGTACTCTTGCTGCATTTTAGATTTGTATGTACATAAGAAACGTATGAAACAAGTTCGCGCATAGAAAGCCGCGCCGTATATTGTTAAAATATCGCAATTATTAAAATACAATATTCATATTATAATTAAAACTAGAATTGGACGGAATATTTCAAAATAACATAAATTTATAACATCCAGGTTGGCCGCTAAAACTTTACAAGACACGATAAGGTCATACGAGATATAACATTAGTTTTTAACGCATGGTCTTCAATCAATTCTAACAGAAATATAAAAGATGTTTATAGTATGACGATGTCAGAAATGAGAAAATTTGTAACTTTCGACTGTTCGGTTATTTAAAAACAGTTAGAAAATTAGAGTTATGTTCTATCGTTATATCGTTATACTCATATATTTTTTACTTTATTAAAACAATGGTGCTTCCACATTCTTCAATAATACGAAAAAAATAGAGTAAGATTTCCGGTTGATAGCAAAATTTTTCTTTTTTAAAAACAACATTCGAAAACGAAGAAGACGCAATAGCGATTTCTATGTTGATTTAATATGTCAGAAATGACTTAACTCTTGTTTTATATTACTTTAGAAATAATGATATCTTTACAGCCTATGTCGAGATTAGCTGACTTCCGTGTAGTATAAGCAATGGGCAATTGTATATTACTAATATTTTACCAACATAATGAAAAATAGACGAGAGAAACTGTGCAAAAGGTTGCTATGTATCCCATATCATCACGTTGTTGACGTGCGCTGTCTCTACATGTTTAACACTAAATAGTTTTAAGCTTTACTATATAACACGTATTTAAAAAAACGTATAACGGTGCCTTCACAGTTATATTAAAACAGTCGTACGTGCCGGAAAACTCCGGGAAGATAGACTCATTGGTCAGATTCCCGAGTTTTCCGACAAACCTATGACAACACCCTAATACATAGCATAGATGAAAATAATATATCTAGCTTAAATATATTTTAAAAAAAATGTTTAGAATGTCTCATTTCTAATCAAATGATAGACAAATATTAATTAACCGAAAAATCGTCGGAATGTATGTGCCCGTATACCACGAGATTCAATACCACCTTAGTCACTCTCAAAATATGATTTGACAATGTGCACATATCTCTCATATACTTTGAAAGTAAAAACTAGAATTTTATTGGAGTTATACCATTCAGACTTGAAGTTGAACAGATTTTCATACTGCATGTTGCAGGGACATGCTCAGGCACTTCCGGATCATGTATAATAAATAGTAGATATAAAAATTTTGCAGATCAGATCATACAAGATATAACATTGTCCTTTTCTTTTACATGCACAGATGGACATATTGTCAGGTAAAACTGTCTGCTCTAACAGAATTCACTAATATCATGGTACAACTACGCAAACTGTCAATCTAAATCGATTTGGATTGTAAAAGAAAAGTACTTGCTAACACCTTAAACTTTTTTATCAAATCTTAACTTTGACATATTATATAACACCCATATAACAACCACATGGAAAATATTACTCTGATATATCGTTGTCCCTTAAAATCATAGTTTTTCAATGGGGGTATGATATGTTCTATCGCGTATTTCTTTACTCGGTAAAAAATGTCATTTAATCGTGCTGCATTTGGACGGAAAAAATTCGATCACACACAAATCGAATGCGCAATTCATTTGCAGCATAAATATTAATTAAAATATTTACGTGTGACCATAGCGAAAAAGCAATAAGACGCAATATCAAATTGCATCGTTTGTGCTTTAATATCAGGCAACTGGCATCGTTGACACTGTACTATGTGGAGTAGTAGGTCGGGAACCCGCAATGGAATGTGTAGTTGAAGCATTCAAAGATTGCATTGTACCAATCTGCAGACATAAATGTTTTAATGAATAAATATAAAATATTCGCCCAAAATGTATAATCAATTTTTCAAGATATCTTACCCTTAAGTGTGCTAAATCTTCCAATCTGGTCAAGTCACTCAATTCGATATAGAGAGAGTATACAATAAGCCATCCATATACAGAGAAACTTGTGAATACTATCCACAGTAGACACATCATAATATTGTAGGCAAATATCATATCATTTACAATGCTGAAGAATATAAAGGCGAATAGTCGGAATAACGTGAAGACAGCAAAGGCGTACAACCATGGTATCATCTTTTTTTCATATTCCTTTCTCAAAGCATTAATCAACATCAGTGAAGTAACAAGTACTACAATTCCGCCCAGCATGGAGAATAAAGCAAAAACGATCAAGGCATTGCGAACTGTAAAATAAAACATAGTGTAATATTGTTATAAAACTGAGCGAAGCCAATTATTATTAAAGACATAAGTAATAATATTTTTTACCATGCTGATTGCCCACATAAACGAATTCATAGGATATAACATAATATCCATAATGTACTGAACCAGGAGCAGCTTGCGAAAGACAATAAATGTCAAATATTGCTGTGCAGATGGTGAATATCGCTAGACACTAAATTGAACAAATTCATGAAGTATTTCATAAAATTAATAGTTCTATTATATTTTTGTTATGTCTTACCACAGAGAATATTGCAGTCATCAGAGCACCTCTTTGAATATCAAGAATAAATGCATTTGACAATAATGGCTTTTGATACCATGGAATTTTCACACTGCGTACTGATCTAGATGATCTAAGATTGGCGCTACTTCGTGTTGTCACATGAGAATAAACTGAGGGTGTACCCATGCTGGGTGATTTCTTTCCATAATTCATTTTGAACTTATCTATAAAGAACAACATAGTTAGTAATAATATTCATAGTGGGTGTAAAAATACAAGTATAGAATAAAATCTCCTAAGCTAATGTTACATTAAACAAAATGAGTTATTTCATTAATTTTAAAGTGCAATATTTACATTTGATAATTCATAATTAACTAAATCCACTATTACGCAAACGAAATTAAGAACATGAATTACTGAAAACATGTATTCCTAATCTGTTACATATATGCCAATTAATAAATTGCCTTTAGTAATAGTTTTATATACGTTTATCATAACAAATGTTAATCAAGAATGTTCAAATTCTTTGTTAAAAAAGTTAATCACTAACAATGATCAATAAATTAACAAAAATTGGAAGAAAGCGTCATCTGGCACGCCCATCATCTAGTTGCTTCAATCAAAACAAACGGTTGTGATGCACAGTGTAATTTTTGTTAACAAAAATACGTTGATAAATCATTCAAACTATCCAATTTACAAAATAGATTACCAAATTGTTTTCACGTAAAGACGAGGATTCGTTATTTGCAACTATTGACAGCACACGCCGTCTCAAAATGCAGACACACCTTATCGAAACACTGACCACTACTCACTACAAGTCCTACTCTCGTATGCTTATGCATACTACCACTTGTACTAAAGCTATACCATTCACAGCTGTAAGCAAACTCATGAAGTAATATTAGGAAGAACACGAATCTCTTGCCTGCCGAGCGTTGGATAGTGGCTCCATTCTTGGACCATAATTAGTAGTGTCAGTTACCACCACTCGTGGCGCAAGTGTTCCAAGGTAGATGAACGATGATTGGCTGGATAACCCGCGGGAAGAAGGAAAAAATCAGCTGTACTGAAGAAACTGTCACTCAAAATTTAATCCGAAAACCAATGCTCTAGATGGTACTTGAGATTAATCTAATTGAGAAGGATTGAGAAATTCAATTCTTGAAACATTAAATAATTACCTTAATACATGCATATATTAACACTTAGAAATCAGGAACTACGGCGTGGAAGTACTGGAAGTCCCAAAATTTATCGGAGCGCAGACTTGTCACGCAGGACCCGCGATGTGAGGGAAGCAGTTAAAGGTGCCCGGACTCGGAGCGCTCATTTTTCCACGAGCCGGTCTTCTATACTGGTATCTTGGACACTTTCATCTTATTCATTTCTATCCTTCTATTTTTCTATATTTATTTCTTCTTTATTTCCTTATTTCTTTGTCTTTCTTTATTTCTCCTTTACTTTTATACTTGTATTCCTTACTTTCCTACGTCGATACTTTTTGACTTCTTTCTTTCTGCCTTCTTCTTTCGTTCTGTTCCCCCTCACTTTCCATTGTGCTTGTTTTACTTTTCCTATTACCTTGGTCGAGCTGAGCATATTCATTGAAGTAGTCATCCTGTTAGAGTAGCTACACGTAGACCATGTTGTTGGGCGTTGCCCTTCCGCCTCATCTGCTGCGCTTGTTCAGTGGGTCAGGCCCAAGTTGTGTGGCCGCAACAGAGGGTGTATTCCGAGCGCTGCGGGCATGGTTGTCTCATTCTGTTGCATGTGAGTAAACAGGGACACAATGATACTCGCAGCGCTTTAAGTGAATATCGGAACGCACCCAGAGTCGTCTGGACCTCCCAACGGGGGCCTTAACCCCCTCAGGGTACGCTACGGCTATGGTTTTACGTGCAGTGGATCTAGCCAGGGTGTCTATCTTACGCGTTTGTAGTATAACTTGGTCATTTTACTAAAAATGCTCCAAGACGTTGTTGACCCTTGAGCACTTGTATAAGTGAAGACGATCCTATCTATATACCTACCTATAATAGTCCGGCCATTTGATATTAAAAGAGAACGTGGATGTTTGTAGAAACAGCAAAGCATTTCAGTGAATTACGCCGTTCTGTCTGAAAATAGGATTTTGGCATCTAATAGCAAAATTGCTCAACTGTTGAATTCATAAAAGTCGAGTACAATAGGTAGAGTTCCCTTATTTTTTATTTCTTAGTATTTATGTCTCCTTCACGTTCTAGGGCTGTACTATCTGTTATCAAATCGAGAATTCATATAGCCGTTCCGTGTATTTTATAACGGAAAGGGGTTGTTTTTTATATGATCAAATTTATAATCTAAATTTAAGCAATTTGTCTTCTGTTTATACCGGCTTCTTTTGTACATCCTAGTTATTTTTCAAGCGCCACCGAAGCGCCAGCCTCACAGCGCTGACTCTCCGTGTTCGGCAACGCAGTTTATCTTAAATAATCGAGAAACCTTGTTTCTCAATTTCTCTCTTAAAACATAGCTGTAAGTGCTTTAAAGATTATGAAATAATTAAAAAGTTCCGTATTTCATATTCCACAGAACTAAACGTGATTGTGAAAGATATGTGAAATTTCTAGGATGTTCTGAATGATGATTCCTAATTTTCATTCCTTATAAACTGTATTATGAGAGATTTAAGAGGATCTTTGGAAATTTAGGATTTGTACTTCTCTCGAATAGCCAGAATACACACATTTGGCATACTGTATTCATCATATAGAAAATCAGGTATTCGAATTAGAAAATGGACATGCAATGTTACAATAGATACACTGATTTGTAAAGATCACAATTTTCAATCATTGCGTTTCATTTGTTTAAAAAAATAATAATCACCAACAAATTATTTTTTCAAACTGAAGCAGCACATCTAAAGCCAAGATTTCCTGCCGAACTGTCTGGCGTGTTTTGACTACGTGCTGCACATCTGTATCTATAGCAATAAGTTTCATGACAGAGATAAGAACCTCCTTTTTTTACTTTCTCAGTTCCACTTGGTGGTCCAACCTGAAAAAGAAATAGTATGAATAATAGATTTTGACAAAAGATACCTGTATACAGTGATTTTAAATTATATCTATTACAGAGACATTATAATAGACAACTTGTTTCTTTTCAGAAAATAAAGTTTTTAGATGAAAAAAGAAGAAAACTTATTATAATTCCAAATTATAATAAGTTATACACATACAGGATCTATCTGCATTTCATCTGAATGTTTTGTTATCCACCAATCTGATGTCCACTCCCATACATTTCCAACAATATTGTAGACACCATATCCATTCGGTGGAAAATCTGTAACTGGACTTGTTCCACGGTATCCATCTTCTTCTGTGTTATTAAATGGAAATTGTCCTTGCCAGATATTTACCCTGAAAATTGCAATTGTTATAGGCTATTCTTGAATATTATAAAATATATATAATTACATTCCATTAAATAAATATTTTATGTACATTAAATTTATTCACATTTTTTCAATTTATCATTTCTGTATAATACCTGTGCTTATTATTAGGTGTCAATTTATTCCCCCAAGGAAACAGTCTGTCGGATAGACCACCTCTGCATGTAACTTCGTATTCAGCTTCTGTTGGTAATCTTTTGCCCAACCAATTGCAATATGCTGTTGCATCATTCCATGAAACATGTATGACTGGATGATCCATTCTGCCTGCAGAACACCTTTAATCTTTAATAATGAATTGACATCTGATTATAATAAGTAATAATAAAGAGTAAACAATACATTTGATCTATTAATCAAAGTTAAAAAAATCCATATTAGTGTAAAAGTTTCTATCTTAGATATTAACTATGCTTCTTGAATTTATTCAAATAATCAGTATACAAAACAAGTTGGATGTATAAAGAATTTTTACCAGAGATATTGGAACTTGGTCCCTCTGGATGACGCCAAGAAGCACGTTTTACTGGCAACCACCATGGAGCCTGTGCAACTGCTTCTTTTATATCAGACTTAGTCTCTTCACTTAATAATCCTTCAAAAACAAAGGAATCTCCAAATTTCTCAGCTTCCGTTTCATAAGCAGTAGAACTTACAAAAGTAGCAAAATCTTGATTACTAACTTCATACTTGTCAATAAGGAAACTTTTTAAAACTACTGTTCTTTTAGGTCCCTCGCCATCAGCTATAAATATTGGCTCGTTCGTCCCTATAGAGTAAGAGCCAGCTTCTATTAAAACCATTTTATCCCGAGAATTACTAGGAGCCTGCTCTGATTTACTGAAAGAACACTTTTGACTATCATCAACAGAACAAAATTCATTCTTTTCATCTTTGCCATTCTGCCTATTCAAATTTTTTCCACAAGCACATTGTTTTTCACTGTGTTCCCCAAAAGTCAAAGAATAACCAATGATTATTAAAAAAATAAACGAATATCTATTAGCGAAACAATTGAACAAATCCATGATTAAACTTAAAAACTTTTATGCTGACAGTGAGTAATATACATGATCATACGTGTCAACTTATATTTACACTGACGTGTTAACATATTAATTGGCAAATGTAACGAAATGTAAATAGACAAGTTAAAGAACTAAAGCAGGGCAAATGAAACGAAGTGTAAGGCTGCCGTCACATGGAGCGTACTTTGCGTATCGCGTACTTGCGCCAGCAAATCACGGATCCTCGTTAGTTTTCCGATAGATAATACAACGGAATTGCGGGTTCGCGATTGGCTGCGCAAGTACGCAATACGCAAAGTACGCTCCATGGGGAATCAGCCTAAATGGACAGGTTAGGTAACTAAAGCAGGTACATATTTAATATGTAATAATTATTGCGCAATAATATACACAGGAGAACGTCAAAATGTGAAAAGCAAATCCTTCCCACCAATCCTAAAGTTTCCCTTCTTCAGACTCCTGCATGCGATTGGTGAATGGCAATTCACTTTTCACTTTCTTCCTCTTTCTGAAAATGTATGACATATCATACATATATCGTACATACGATATAACGTACACCAGAAAAAACAACTTTCGTCGCGTATTGACAAATATGTAACAGTTTCTATATCGATTACATATGATATTGAAAAACATATTATTGTTATATTAGGAAAGATCGAAAGTTTTGTGATTAGGAAAGCATCTTTTTCATGTTGCTTAGCAATTGCCTCCATAGTTTTCCATCCTTTAAAAACAATTGGAAATTGACCGGATTGCATGGAATACGCGAGAGTGTATTGGTGTCTATATTTATCAATAATGCCCTCTGACATAAGTTAGTTATCGTTTAATTTTTTGTAATATTTTTTGTTCTAGTCTATAACTAGAGATTCAGCTGAAAAAAATTGGAAACATATAAAGTCCATGTTGTTCCGTATTATATACATATATACACCGCATATTGCAGAGATGAAGAATCCAATTCATCTAGTCAGATAAGTTTTCAATTTTTAAAATGTACACTGAATATTAAAACCATTCTAATTTAGACCAGATAAATATTAACAGTATTTGGATGACGTGAAAAGCGGACAAGATAGAACAGGTCTTGCTGGCTATTCAAAATTTTTTGCTTTATCTACATCTAATGAGAACGGCTGAGAGTAACTAAGAGCTATGTATATAGTACTTTACTGTCATCCATTCAGAAAAGTAAACGTAATTTAAGGCTACTGGCGGTGAATTCGAGTATATCACGCGCACGAGTAGTGGGATAGCAGACACGCGTCGCTGACAGGGCAACGTTGTTCTCTTGATCCTAACCTCAATATTAAACATATGTCAACGTAGCCGCTTTACGAATTAACAATTATTTAACAATGAATCACAAGGGCACAAAAACTAAACTTATTATTTGCGCTGCTGGTATTTTTATTTGTTACTTTTATTTTGGTGTCCTCCAGGAGAAGATTACTAGAGGAAGTTATGGGGAGGATGGAAATAAGGAGAAGTTTACCCACGCGTTCGCATTAGTTTTCGTGCAGTGTCTTGTTAATTATGTTTTTGCTAAAATAATATTGCTAACAGTAATGAAACAAGGTGAAGACAACACACGTACATTCTATTATGCTACATCCTCGCTGACATATTTACTTGCCATGGTGTGTAGTAATATGGCATTACAATTTGTGAGCTATCCCACGCAGGTGGTGGGTAAAGCTGGAAAACCAATTCCTGTAATGATTCTTGGAGTACTACTTGGAAAGAAGGTATCTTTTTATCTTATGTATAACGATAGATGAAAAATGTAGTTTGTTTCATATAACATAATATCAAGCATTTGATAGTTTCTTTAAGAACTTTGTCTGGCAGAAACAGTTTTCTATATTTGTGAACAATTTGTTTTTGTGATAAAAATTGTATAACTTGAATCAGGGAAAGTACATAGAAAGATAGATAAAGCTGATTTTATGAAAATAAGATTAAAATTGTAAGTTTATGTATCATATCCCTAATACTCTTTGTTTTATTACAGGTTTATCCAATGAGGAAATATCTGTTTGTGCTTCTAATCGTTATTGGAGTAGCTTTGTTTATGTACAAAGATCACAAAGCAAATACAGTACAAGCTGATACACAAATGGGTTTTGGAGAACTTTTATTGTTTTTGTCACTAACAATGGATGGTTTGACTGGTGCAGTACAGGAAAGAATGAGGGCTGAACACAAAACTCAGTCAGGACATATGATGCTAAATATGAACTTTTGGTCAATCATATTCAGTGGTATAGTGATAATCATATCTGGAGAACTGGTTGAATTCATTAAGTTCTTACAAAGGCATCCAAATGCAGTTTGGCATGTGATGTCATTCTCTGCAGCTGGAGCTCTAGGCCAATTTTTTATATTTATAACTGTCACAGAATTTGGTCCTTTACCATGTTCTGTGATAACAACCACTAGGAAGTTTTTCACAGTCCTTGGATCTGTTTTGCTATTTGGTAATAATTTATTACCAAGACAATGGATAGCAACTGTTATTGTATTTTCCGGGCTATTCTTGGATTCCATGTACGGCAAAACTAAAATTGTTAAGAAAGAGACAATGAAGTAAATAAAAAACGTTCCGTATATTTATTTAAACATTATTCATTATTTATAAACGTGCATTTTTAAGTGCGAGGCTACTATTAAATTAGTAACTGAAAAAGTGGCATTACAAGTACACCTCCAATAATTAAATTCATCTCCATTTTCTAATATAAATGCAAAGGGATAAGTCTTATGTAAATAAACTAATTAGTATGCAAATATGGAAAATGGTAAACTTCCAACGATAAATGCACAAGAAATGAATGACGCTGCATCAGGAACAATTTACCTCTTAATACAGATTGTAATTGATTATAACTAATTAAATTTGCAACATATAAATAATGAAAACAGTATAATTATGCGTTGATTTATTTCTCATCTCCGCGTGCTTCTCAAGTGGAGCTCTACCATTCACGTTGGGATTTTTATTGCCTCTGATGACAATTTGTGTTGATTTGTACAAGAAAAGTGTTTTTTTGCTATGCAAATAATACACTCAGCATCAAAAAACAAAGTATGATGCCCACCGAGAAATCGAAGTTCAATTACAAGAAAGAATATTAATCTTATGATAATACATTATATAAGGATAAATGTAAAATAGGCGCTTAATACTCTAACGTTAGTTCCGAAATTATATGTATATACCACATCTAAAGAAGAATATTTTTAATTATATCATTACTAACGATTTACTGATAAATTCTGCCACTATATGAATAAGTTATCTCAAACTTTAAATTCAGGCGTGACCTTGTAGCACCTTGTGTGACAAAGTCATACTTCATCGTAAATTAAGCAGCCAATTATGCAGTATGAAATTAGAATCAGGATGCCGCAAATATAAGAAAAGAATACTTCGGTTAGGTTACTGAGTGCTGATAATCAAAGTTCTGCTTCATTTTCAAAGAGACAGAACTTCTTGGTTACAGGGTCACACTCAATTTTGAATCTTGAAATGATTCATTTTAATATATAAGAGCAATGATGGCAGTGTTACAGACAAGTAAGAAACACTTCGACGTAATGTTGTTAACATATGTTGACAAAATTTTCAACGGTTTGACGGCATGAAGTCTTAAAATAACAGCATTTGGTATGAGTTTTTATTTATATAACGAGCCTATTGGCTACGTGCGCACCCAACAGATCCAATATTTAAGCATGGAGTGTTGTGCACGTGCATTCTATCAGCGCCACCAATTTTGCTGGACGGCGTTTTCTGCTGGATTTTTTGTGTGCACGTACACTTAAATACATGCTTAGATGTATGATCTGTGTGCGTACACACATAGAGAATACTACCCAGCGTTAACCGGACTTTTTATATCTAGCCATGTAAAAATCAAATAATAACAACAGGAGGAGGGGGTGGAGTGTCCAGGTTTCATGGTAGCCTATATTTTTCGCAGGGTCCTAGAGAGTAACTATGCAAAATTTGGTAGTAAATGAGTTATTACCTCAATTATGTAGATCACTCTGAAACACCAAAAATATATATAATATAAGAAAAATTATCGGGGCTAACAGGTTTCCCTTGAGGCACAATCCAACCATGCGGTCGCATCTTATACATTCGCCGTTACAAAAGAATATTAATTTCGCGGATGCGGAACTGTGAAACTGGAAATGCTCGCCATTTGCAAATGTTACCAGTTCCATCTACATGCTCATGATTTTTCCTGTAAATTTCAACCCGATTGGTTAAGCGGTTTACCCAGACACTTGGATACACATATACGACACTAAGTTTTTAAAATTTGTGTACGTGCCGTTTTACAACCGGAAGTGCTAGATCATATAGCGCAAATATTCTTGATCCATCTACATCCGGAACTTGATATTCCCTATAAATTTTAGCCCGATCGGTTTAGCCGTTTGTTTAGAATTTTGTCCACAAAATTTTGCGTGCATGCGGTCATGCCTAAAAGTGCTTATATTGTCTTTTTGTCTTGTCGATAATTAATCATAATTTATGTACCTGACCCTGAATCCGCCTGAAACTCTTATTTTGAAGTACCGAATTATAAAATGCAAGTTTTTATTGGTAACGTGTTATTATACTAAAAAATATATACACTTTTACATGACAAGGTTGTTGCTTTGAAATTGTATAGCCATCACCACCAGCAGAAGGGACCAGGACGCCAAGGTCCCGACGGTCAAATACACACGGTGGTCGACAGGTGGACCGCCAGGCCCACAAATAAGTTCACCCTAGCGGGCCAGCAATTAACCAATCTTTTATTTCCAAAGCAGCTTGGTTCTAGCAGTAACAAGTCTGTAGTAGAACACCCTCTCGGTGTGCACTATTCTAGCCTACAGCTCACATACGATTTCTGGCAGAAATGTCCAATTACAGAATCCTTTAACCTCCAGTAGGTACGCGGTGGTATCGATCCCCTTCCTGGCCTGTGAAAACCCTACTCCTTGCGATCTTATCGCCACGGTTGGGTATCCATCCCCAGCCCAGTTTGAGAAGAGCAATTTTATGTATATAGAAGGCACAGATAGGTATCGATTCCTATCCTAGTTCGGACTCTCAAAATTAAAGCAAATATAATCTCTTACTACCTAAAAAAGCATAGATGGGGATCAATCCCCATCCTAGTCCTAATTCCTTTTTTAGAGCTATAGTATATTGTTTCATTTATTCTTTAAGCGCATCCCTTCAGCGATCCCGAGGTAACTTCCCAGTAAACACAATATTACATATAACGCACACGTTAGTTGCAATGTGTTCCTCATTCAAATAACGTCAAGGTACGAGTTATTACAAATATTCTACCTAATTGAAACTATGATTTTCTTTGTGAATACATACTTCAAATTTTATTCTTAATGGCGACTTACTTTGTACTTGTATTGTTATTTATACACTAGCTTTATGTGGTCCTTTGCGGTGCCCGCGGCATCGCTCGGTGTCGGTGGTGTGAAAAGTATTTTTTCATCGTTCTGTGCCTGCGAAAATTTTAATTATTAATATGTAGTATATAAAGCGGTCATCTCAGTAATATTACTTAAGGATTTCATTATATAAAATATTTTGTATGTTCGTGCTAGCTGGCGAATCGATATTTGAATAAGTAACATTATGAGTTGCTCGTATTTTTAAGGATTTTTAGAGTTTGCTCTTAACAGCGCCCCATACAGTTGTCCATGACAGAGAAATAGACACAATGCAAAGAAGGACAGAGAGAGACAGAGAAATAGAATAAGAATAAAGCATGCAATGTGAACCTTACTTAGAATTATAATTACTTAGAATTATAAGTTAATAATAATAATATTACAGTTGGAATTAAGAAACTTTAATGCAGAGCATCATTCAAGATATTATAAACGACGGTATGTGGACACAGGGAATAGTAATTCAGAGAACCTCGACATCCTAAATGATGAACCGGACTTCAGGAATGTCTGAACATAGGAAACAATGATCATCAGAATTATATAACCAAAACGATAATTTGGAGTACCTTGGAATTTGAAACGGTGACTTAAGTACTGCAGTACTTGAGAATCCTGAACGAGGGTGTTTGCACAGGTATATTTGGGCGCTGCGAACTATGATCTGAACTACTTGAATATAAGGAACAATACTTCAAGAGGTTAAAAACCTAATCATAGGAAACGGTGATAAGAATTATAAAAGCGTAAGACATGACGATCTGAAATAACACTTAAAACGATGATTGGTATACTTTTAAATAAAGACCAATTATCAGTGTACACCTAAACATAAGAAGCGATAACGAGAAGCATTTGGATATAGAAAATGACAAAACGAACCTGGACATCGAAACCGATGGTTAGAGACACGTGGATATCAGGAACGTTGGACTGGGATATTCGGACATCGGAACGATGAATCGGGATATTTGTACATTTCTGTAAAATTTGTTGTCATCCACTTTACCACGAGATACCATTCAAAGATAACTTTATTCGTAAACGTTGCGAATTACCGCTCGAAATATTTCACGGTTACGAAATTTTGACAGCTGTCAAAATCCGCCCAACGGCAGCCAAGGTTCGATCCCATGATCCACCACAGTAAAAAATTTTTTCTCATTTTTTTTACTCGCACTCAATACTTATCGTATAAATAAAGCGATTTACAACCAAAAATAATTAAATTACGCGAATTACACAAATACAAGCAGTTGAAAGAATCGAACCGTCGCCAGACAGAATGAAATACAGTGAAGATTATTATATAGAAAATAAATCATGATAAATCGTGATATAAAATATTTGTGAATGATCAGTCATCTTAAGTGCAAGATAAGATTTCCAATGTCCTTTCGTCATCGCCTCATGCTTTAATCTGTGACCAGTCTGAGTGCAAATAGCGTACTCCCGCAAAGACACTCTCCTCAGCGCTTTAATCATCTAACTCTCTTTCTTTTACCCTCCATTATGGACACGTGGAATTTACTAAAAGCTTCAGGCGCTTGATCTACGCCGGTAGACTGTTTGAATTATCATAAAAAAGCAGATTTTGATTCTTTTGATTTTGGTTCTACCAAGCACACACTGTTATGGTATAGGTAACATAACATAACAATAATATAACGCACGATATGGCACACGTATTACAAACAATTTACATAGAAGATAAAAGATAACACTCAAGATAATATAGGTTTTACAGGACAATAATATATCTCGGATATTTCCAAATTTTTCAAGATTTTTTTTCAGGGAAATAGATAAAAACACTCTTTAAAACCATGTAATTAATTTATCTTTTACAATGAGCTATTCTACGTATTAATTATCGACGTATATACATATTCTTTATAATCTGATGTTAGTTCACTTGATAACCAAATGATGAATTTCTAAATGTATCGGAATCAAAATATACAGCTTCATTCGTTAAAATGATATGATGTTCCTTTAATTTATATGATTTATTCCTTTTCATCATCGTAAACGTTCTAAGTATATATTCTCTGTAGGTTTTGTGTCCCGAACGAAAAACAGTTTGATTACAGGTAGTGGCAAAGTATGAATTATAAGATTATCTCGTGGATGTAACAGAGTGAGCTAAGTAATGTTTAACGACATTATGGAAATTATTCGTTATTAGTTCCACTATCAGCATCTAATATATAGATACGAGCGAGGCCGTCTCAAACTCACTCTATCTATAAAACTGAGCAACGTTAGTTACTTATCATATTTAAGATCTTGCACTGCGAAAATGTTTCTGTACGTTTTTTGCGCATTTTTTCTTCTCGGCTTTGGTAACTCGCACGTAAGTTTATTCAAATATATTTATATTGCATTATCATGTTCATAAACAATTTTGGTCACACGCGAATAAACAATCTTTTACAAATACTCGACAGTGGTATTACTTGTTTATATTTTTATTGCTGGTCAATTGGAAAAGTAAAGTGTAAAAAAATATACCAGGCCCAGCAAGCACAATATTACATGTAACGTACATGTTTGTTTTCATTTCCCACTCGTCATTTGCCATGTACATAAATGGGGTATTACAACTAATATACACGTTATATGTGACATTGTGATTGATGGGGAATGTATAATATATTGTTGCATTAACGTAGCACGATCACTAGACGCATTCCAATATAAAGATTCAAAATTATGCATGTGTTAAGTGGCAGCTTTATTTCGAGCTAAGCAAAATTCGAATGAGATTTACCGTACGGTTCTTAAGATATACAAAATCGAAAAGTATCCACTTTTATTATACCCGGTTATTCAACGTGTATAATACATGCAAAGTAACAATTTTCAAAATTTATGAAACATTCTAATATTCATGCTTTATTTCTAGGCAATGTCTGATGAAATGATGGAAATGGCCAAAATGTTACATGATTCATGCGTGAGTGAAACAGGTGTCGACGAGAGTAAGTACATGATTTAACAGACTTTTACTTTTGACTGTCATTACTTTTGACTCTTATTACTTTTTAATATTATTGGAAATACTTTTCTGAGTTATATTTCTTAATCTTTTAGGTTTGATCGATAAATGTCGCGATGGAATATTTACAGATGACAGTAAATTGAAGGTATAATTTTTTAAAACTTCATACGTATTCTAAATATTTAACCATTTGTTTATGAAATATTGAATGCAATTAAACTAATTGTGGAAGTGTATGATATGTTAATGTAGTTCGGCAGAAAATTTCCGAAGTCAAATCAACATTTATATATAATTTGTTTTAAATTCACAAATAAATATCAAAATATAGCAAATCATATTTTTAAATATTGATTCAATAATTGCACGTAATAATTGTCCCCATAAACAATTCATGTTTGACTAGTACTAATTGTAAGTAGTACCATCTGTAAATACGCTTGCACGGTTGGTAGTTGAACCTAACCTTTTGACATCACGTGGTTACTAGCAATTACTAGCATCAAGTCAAGTATTAGCAAGTCAATAATCTTGTTAAATAGAAGTTATTACAATCGAACAAATGTATAAACTACGCGTTGGTAGACGTTTCGTGAAAAAAATCGGGTGTAACACAGATTGAAAATGGTGTTAAAAATTTGAAAATTTTTTCGCGCAATATTACGCCGCCATGTTTTTCCCTACTGACGACATATAAATAGAGAGCATCCCAATGAAGACAGAGACAGGCGCCACATGACTACATTCTACACGTTATTTCTTCATATATGTACGGAAAATAATGTTCAGTTTTGGTCAGTAAGCGCCTTAGGTGTCAAGCTTTCCACTGACAGTTTTTAATACATAGGTCAAGCTTCTAACTTTTACGTAAAGTAAAGATTTCCGGCCAAATTCAGTCATTTTTCCCCCACTACCTCAATTTTGCTTCTTTTATGAATTATTATCTCATAAACTAGACGGTAAAACACATTTTCATGTGACATAACTGTGCAGGAGTCTGAATTCTTTCGATTGAATCTAAAAAAAATAGGGACTCAAGCTTGTGAGAATTTTCTGCCGAACTACCTTCACTGTATATTATTCTTAAAAAATCTTATAAAACTAGTAGTAAGCAAGTTGCTGATATACAGAATACAATTTTACTATACCAAACGAAGATCAATTAATTCGTGTTGATAACATCTTGCAGTGCTACATAAAGTGCATCATGGATCAAGTATCAGGAGTAAGTAATCACACGAAATTTACACAACACGTTTGTAATAACAAAACACTTTATTTATACCAATTAATGAAAGTCAATTAACAACTTTGCTTGTATTGACGATGATTCCGATGCATTTCCCAAAACTGGTTACCTTCACTTCAAAAATTTTTTTCAAAATTTACAAAAATCTACTGCTCGACTTTGGCACACAATGGCGTGGAAGCTCTAGGCGTTTCAACAATATCAAAAGCTGTAAATGCACGTAAAGTAAAGTATTGGCGTAAGTTGGACGCTATGCAACGGCTTCCATCGTTTTACATTGAGTAAAAAAATATTTTGAATTTGAATCGAATTAGAGATATTCGATTTTGAATGATCACCTAGATTTTTATGAGTAAATTATAATGCAACGGAATTTGACGTATAAAACTATCGACCATATGTGAAGTGAATTCTAATTTCGTTAATTCTAAAAAAAACATTAATTTTCCTATTTTATGGAGGTAGTTGGTACTGATACCAAACCAGATATATACTAATCATTTCTAATATTCGATAATCATGACAGATGACTGATGATGGAGAAATTGACGAAGAAACTGTGATCAGTATGTTACCCGAAGAATTTCAAGACAATGTAGCTCCAACAATTCGCGAATGTGGAACAGTTAGTAAGTATTCAAACTTATAATCCATTCATCAGATCAATAGAATAGATTTATAGCCTGACGTAACAGTATATCGACATTGATTGAATAATGATTTAACACAGAGAAACATTTTTTTTTCTCAATCCCAAGTAACAATGTACAAAGTAACGTCATCGCTGGCAATATAATAGACACACTAAAATAGCTGTCACAAACATGAATCAGTATGCTTTTTATTATATGACTGAGACGTCACAGTATAATGTACTTTTTCGGATCATATCTACGTCAGTAAATGAAAAAAATAAGGAGGACATTATAAAACTCTAAAAATACTATTTCTCTTGTATGACGAATATTTTAATAATTAAACATAATATCTGATATCGTAATATTGCTCATTGGTCTATTATCAGAGATTTTACTGATTGACTTGAGCCTAATATAATGCATGTTAATTCAAAGCCTAATTTAACCCTTAGCGGCCACACCTCAGCCAGGCCACATAGCGGCCACATGGGGTAACTCATTACCCCACGCTGAA